>JARFJB010000346.1:0-139214 GCA_036346205.1 Vesta saturnalis | reverse complement strand
TGTGTGTGAATAACTCCTGAAATATTACCATTACCAAATTGCCATTAATTTCTAAAATGTTATTCTCTTTTGTTATTGCACACTGCATCACTGTTAATTTTGGCATGTGTCTCTTCTAACAGTAATACTTTTTTGTGATTACATTCAATATCTAAAATTTTGGTATTATTGCAATCAAAATCTTTTTTAAATTCATCTATTGCTAAAGCTGTGCTCATAGCTTTTACCCTTACGTCTAAGCTAGGTTAGTAGATTTATAGCATATCTACACGCCTGCTTTAGTAGCCACAACTTATCTGTACTGGTTGCACTGGATCGAGCATACATTATGTTTACCTTTACCTTATTGAGATTGGCTTAACTGACCTGATGTTTTGTCTCATCGTATCGTCAAGAACTGAAGCTCTCGATAGCAATTCGTTTCAATATAATGTATTAACTTTAGTTTGAGTGTCTAACAAGTACGTGTCCTTTTTAGTGCAGATTACGTTTGTATTAAGTGGACAAATTAGATGAACTGAGTTACGAACATTCAAGTCAAGCACGTGTATTGTTTCGATAGTTTTAATACTGTTGTAATGAAAAGAAAACAGCTGACTTCGGTTAATGTTTTCTAAGGTAAACACATTTGAGTGCATAACCTTACTTCATTGGAGTCGCGTACGAGCAGTGATACAGTGGAGACGTTTCTTAACCTGCCTGATATCGGTGTGATACGTTTGAACTTTAGCTATTCGTAGCTAATATTGTAAGTAAATTTTAATTTATTTTATTTTATTTATTCTCAACAAAATCACAACAATCTCCGTTAATGAAACAAAAATGGATCATGAAGCGCCTAATAAGCGCAAATTGGACATCCCAACACCGCCTAATACTGGGGTTCAAAAACGGTATGCATGAACCAACCAAAAACATGAATTAACAATAAATTTTATTTACTAGCCAATTTAAAACATGCATTAGCTATCAGCGAATCATCTAACAATAATGAACCAGTCAAAACCCATAAATCCCAGCCAAAAATAAATTATACACCAAACATCAAGATCCCATCCATCTACTTACCCAACAACATAAGGAAAACATTTTCGTAACAACCAAATTCTTTACAGAAAATCAAATTCAGCGCCACACTTGCTAAAGCTCTAACGATAAACCAATATCCGTGGTAATTAAAAATATCCCGTTTTCTCTGACAAATAAAGAAATCAAAACCGAACTAGTCAAGCAATTACCTGTAACAAAAGTAACACGTGTGTACACCAGAGGCAGAGAACCCCTACCCAGATCCGCACTGGAACTTCCCAATTACGATCAAGCTAAACAATTACATTCCTTAAAAGCAAATTTTCGATCTATAGTTACTGTTGATGCTGCTGATGTTAGCAAATTGGCTATACTAGAAATTATTTCAGATTAAAATCAATTTGTGTAAAATGCGCCGTCAATTGCATTACATCAACAAGAAAGCGTTAAACCAGCCTGCACAATAACTACCTGAATGCAGCCGACTGCCTACAATTATCTTCTCAGGGGCCTCTGGAAAACAACCAGAAAAATACTCAAACAAAGAGAAAAGATACCCACGTTTTCGTCCGAAGCTGATACCACTTACATTACCGATTCTGAAGAAGCAGCTGCCTTTGCTGTTCATCTTGAAAATACCTTTGTGTCTGGAAACATATGTAAGCCTACTCGCAAAGCTCATGTCGTAAACGACATTGAACGAAGGGTGCCCATACCTGATGACATTCAACCACCTTCGCGCATTGAACTCCGTGACATCATAGCTAAACTACTCGATAGGAACACTCCAGGACACGACCTAATCTCCAATATAATTCTATGTTCAACTTAATACCTGCATGAGGATAGGTCACTTCCCACAGTTCTGGAAACGCGCACATTTACTAATGTTCGGAAAAACAGGCAAAAATAAAAAGATTATAAACAGCTACAGACCCATAAGTCTGCTGACGTGCCTATCAAACATTCATAATCGAACATATTGAAAATCTGAATATAGCCTCGAAATTCCAGTTCGGTTTTGAGAAAGGCCACTCAACGTATCACCAGCTCCAAAGAATTAGTGAACTCATTAAATAAGGATTTCATAATAAATAATACACAGTAGAAATTTTTCTCGATGTCGCACAGGCATTCGGCAGGGTATGGATAGAAGGCATTCAAAAAAAGATCCTAGACATTGCTATGCCAACATATCTCAAAGCAATAATTTTCGCCTTTCCAGACAATAAAACCTTAACTGTCAATGTCATCTCAACCCTGTCTCTTCAACATATATACATCTAACTTGCCTGAGCTCAACGCAACAACAGTCACCTTCACGGACGACACCCTAGTGATTACGCAAACTGACAATCTTTACAAAACAATCGCAAAACTACAAAATGCAATTAATGAGCTTACATCGTGGTTCAAACTCTGGAATATTACATTAAACGCTGATAAATACTAAGCGAACATCTTCACTTCACGTAAACTCAACAATCTACCTTGCCCATAAATTGATAACTCTGTAATACTCTGTAATCCTAAAGATGACGCGGTCAAATATCTGGGAGTGTATCTCGATACACGTCTAAGCCGGAAATACCACATCAGTCAGAAGCTTACTCAAAGCTATACCAGACTACGGCAACCGTACCCGCTCATCAACCGTAAATCTAGTCTCAAGATTGAATGCGCAGTTCTACTGTACAAAACCATATTACAACCTCTAGTGCTATATGCATCTCCAGTTTGGTGTAATAGTCGAATAAAAGTATCCAAAAAATTCAACGCTTCAAAAATAAAGTGTTAAGAATAGCCGTGGACGCACCATGGTACGTCCGTAATCAACAGCTTCATGATGAACGAGGTGCCCTAACCATCGATCAGTTTATTAAACAAAGTGCGGAAAAGTTTATCTTAAACGAAGGTGCATGTCGTCGTGCGGTTTTCTATGATCTCTTTCAACTGAACATTCGTACAAGACTACAACGTTAAATACTATGTAATTTGACCGTGACCATTGTTTTGTCACGCAATGTTTCTCCAATCCATCGCATAACAAAAATATTTATCGATCTAGAAAATAAACTAAAAAAGTTATATTTGTTAACGTAGTTCAAGCTAAACATTGTTATTACATTGAAGTTATATAGATGCAATTGTTTTTCATTTTAAAATAATTCTATATATATATATATATATATATATATATATATATATATATATATATATATTATATATATATATATATATATATATATATATATATATATATATATATATATATATTGCATTATTAATTACATTCTTCTCGGCTTTATTTCCTCGTGTATTGTTAAAATTCTTATAAGAACTTGTATTATTACGACGGCGTGTCGGTAAAATCATATTTGCCATCCTCAGGTCGCTACTACTCGAACAGTTCAGTTCGAGTACGTAGAAGCAGAGCTAGCGACCTTAGAATGGCAAATACGATTTTGCAAAAACGTCGTCGTAATAATGAGAAGTTTAACGATGCACTACGAGATAAACCCGAGAAGAATGTAATTAATAATGTAAATGAATGCAATACTCGTGGAAACTTAAAATACTATATATATATATATTTACACAGAATTATTTTAAAATGAGGAATAATTGCAACTACATAAAAATATTTTTGTTATGCGACGGTTTGGAGAAACATTGTGTGACAAAACTATGGTCACGGTCAAATTACTTATTGATATGAATTTAAATTTTGGATTTATGAATTTAATCGTCTATTGGATCTGTTAATACAATGTCCTGGGGTCGTTAACGTTGTAGTCTTGTACGAATGTACAGTTGAAAGAAATCATAGGAAACAGCACGACGACATGCACCTTTGTTTAAGATAAACTTTTCCGCACTTTGATTAATAAACTGATCGATGGTTAGGGCACCTCGTTCATCATGGAGCTGTGGGTTACGGACGTACCACGGTGCGTCCACGGCTATTCTTAACACTTTATTTTTGAAGCGTTGAATTTTTTGGATACTTTTATTCGAAATTACACCAAACTGGAGATGCATATAACACTAGAGGTCGTAATATGGTTTTGTACAGTAGAACTGCGCATTCAATCTTGAGACTAGATTTACGGTTGATGAGTGGGTACGGTTACCGTAATCTGGTATAGCTTTGAGTAAGCTTCTGACTGATGTGGTATTTCCAGCTTAGACGTGTATCGAGATACACTCCTCCCAGATATTTTACCGCGCCATCTTTAGGATTACAGAATTATCAATTTGTGGGCAAGGTGAATTGTTGAGTTTACGTAAAGTGAAGATTTTCGCTTAGTATTTATCAGCGTTTAATGTAATATTCCAGAGTTTGAACCACGATGTAAGCTTATTAATTGCATTTTGTAGTTTTGAGATTGCTTTGTAAAGATAGTCAGTTTGCGTAAACACTAGGGTGTCGTCCGCGAAGGTGGTTATTGTTGCGTTGAGCTCAGGCAAGTCAGATGTATATATGTTGAAGAGACGTGGGTCCAAGATGTTGCCTTGCGGGACTCCGGCTGGCTCGGGACTTTTTGGTTTCGGACAGGGTTGAGATGACATTGACAGTTAAGGTTCTATTATCTATAAAGGAGAAAATGATTGCTTTGAGATATGTTGGCATAGCAATATCCAGTAGCTTTTTGAATGCCTTCTATCCATATCTAGTTGTCTTTTGATTTGGTGTGTTAAGTTGTTTAATCCATTTTTTGAGTTGGGGGTTCCTGATTCTTTGACATTCGCATCGGAGTTGCCTTTTATTTTTAATTAAGCCATTGATGTACCTGAGAAGATAATTGTAGGCAGTCGGCTGCATTCAGCTAGTTATTGTGCAGGCTGGTTTAACGCTTTCTTGTTGATGTAATGCAATTGACGGCGCATTTTACACAAATTGATTTTAATCTGAAATAATTTCTGGTATAGCCAAATTGCTAACATCAGTAGCCTCAACAGTAACTATAGATCGAAAATTTGCTTTTAAGGAATGTAATTGTTTAACTTGATCGTTATTGGGAAGTTCCAGTGAGGATCTGGGTATGGCTTCTCTGCCTCTGTTGTACACACGTATTACTTTTGTTACAGGTAATTGCTTGACTAGTTCGGTTTTGATTTCTTTATTTGTCAGAGATAACGGGATATTTTTAATTACCACGGATATTGGTTTATCGTTAGGGCTTTAGCAAGTGTGGCGCTGAATTTGATGTTCTGTAAAGAATTTGGTTGTTACGAAAATGTTCTTCTTTAATTAAATTAATACATAATGTAGTTGTGTTGTACGTTGTTGTGAAGGTTCCAGTTACTAGTTTCTGTATATCTTCAATTAGGGCTTTGTGGTTCATGTTGTTGAGTAAGTAGATACGTGGGATCTTGATGTTTGGTGTATAATTTGTTTCTGGCTGGGATTTATGGGTTTCGACTGGTTCATTATTGTTAGATGATTTGCTGATAGCTAATGCATTTTCTAAATTGGCTGGTAAATAGAATTTATTGTTAATTAATATTTCTTGGTTGGTTCATGCATACCGTTTTTGAACCCCAGTATTAGGCGGTGTTGGGCTGTCCAATTTGCGGTTATTAGGCGCTTGATGATCCATTTTGGTTTCATTAACGTAGATTGTTGTGATTTTGTTGAGAATAAATAAAATAAAACGTATCACACCGATGTCAGGCAGGTTAAGAAACGTGTGCACTGTACGTACGCGACTCCAATGAGGTAAGGTTATGCACTCAAATGTGTTTACCTTAGAAAACATTAACCGAAGTCAGCTGTTTTATTTTCATTACAACAATATTAAAACTTCCGAAACAATATACTTGCTTGACTTGAATATTCGTAACTCAGTTCATCTAATTTGTCCACTTAATATAAACGTAATCTGCACTAAAAAGGACACGTACTTGTTAGACACTCAAACTAATGTTAATACATTATATTGAAACGAATTGCTATCGAGAGCTTCAGTTCTTGACGATACGATGAGACAAAGCATCAGGTCAGTTAAGCCAATCTCACTAAGGTAAAGGTAAACATAATGTATGCTCGATCCAGTGCAACCAGTACAGATAAGTTGTGGCTACTAAAGCAGGCGTAATCGTAACTAACACTATGCGTAACGTGGTCTGTATTCATATTTAATGAACTTCTCATCCAGATAACGTAATTACATAATCATGCACGCCATTTTCCTCGTGACGTTTTCGACTGCGCTTTCTTCACATGAAATAAAACCCTATATCTTCAATTACAAACGATATGATATTTTCTTAACACAAGAGAGGACTTTTCCCTGTTAGATGTAATAAATTAAAAAACATGTAATTAAAGTAGTTGAAAACCTTATGCAGGGAAGTTAACTTAAAATACATGCACTTTGCAAGATATACGGGATGGAAATGAACTCAGGTTCACCATGCACATAAAACAAAATTGATGTGGCTAAATACCCATTGGGGTCGACAAAATACACGGATATTCGTAATTATATGCATTCAGCAGAAAATACCAAAACATCCACTAAACTTTAATTATTGAAAGAAAAAAAGATGTGTAAATATACTCAAATAATGTAAACATATTTGCAAATAATAATACAATCTTGAAACTTGCATTAAGGCAACGATGGCCTAAAATCGGCACATTACATTGTAGTGTCTGGTTCTCCAGATATTCATATAAAGTGCATTAGGGTTCGTATAAAATGTCGTTAACAACTTATTTGTTTCGTTACAAAAAAACGCTTCTACACTTTTTCCAGAAATTTAATCGTTTTAGAGATAGATAAATAATGCGCTTAGCATCTGCCAAGAAAGTATCTTTCTCAAGTGATTTTGACAAAAATTTGGTACACCCGATATGTTCTCTGTAGAATGTCTAAACATGGAGTTTATTATAGTGCGATGCGTAAGTTTAAGTTGGCGTGGTTACAGACACACACGCACGCACGCACACGCACACGCACACGCACACGCACACGCACACGCACACGCACACGCACACGCACAAGCACACGCACACGCACACGCACACGCACACGCACACGCACACGAACACGCACATGCACACGCACACGCACATGCACACGCACACGCATGCGTACACGCATACGCACACGCACACGCACACGCACACGCGCACGCACACGCACACGCACATGCACACGCACACGCACACGCACACGCACACGCACACGCACAGCACACAGCACACGCACAAGCACACACGCACACGCAGCACACGACACGCACAGCACACGCACACGCACACGCACACGACACACGACACACGCACACGCACACGCACACGCACACGCACACGCACACGCACACCCACACGCACACGACACACGCAACGCACACGCACACGCACACGACAGCACAGCACACGCACAGCACACCACACGCACACGCACAGCACACGCACACACGCAGCGTACACGCACACGCACACGCACACCACACGCACACGCACACACGCACACGCACACGCACATGCACACGCACACGCACACGCACACGCACAGCACACGCACACCACGCGTACACGCACACCACACGCACACGCACACGCACAGCACACGCACACGCACGTACACGCACAGCACACGCACACGCACACGCACACGCACACGCACACGCACACACATACAAAGTTCAAGCTGGTCTTGACAGCTTTATAATTTACTTCTCAGTTCACATTATCAATATAGCTGCACAACAGTACCCATTCATGCCTATACAAATTAGTAACACTTTTGTACAATTTGATATGTGATTTTAGAAAGAACATCCTAAAAAAGGTAATGTTATGAATGCTTTTCATACAAAAGTAACTGTATATAATAACAAAATAACACAATGAATAATACCATAAGTGAAGGTTGGGTGTTATAAAATTATATAAATATGTTGCATCACAGCTTGGGCGTCCACTGATATCATCAACTAAATGTGGAGAGTTCATGTGTCCTGAGTGCAAAATTGTTCACTAGACGCTAACTAAACCTACACATGGCTAAGAAGAAAGAAAAGGAAAGGCCACGTATTTCATTCTGTTCCCAAGGGAGGAAGGGCTGCTTGAGCTTTCCAAGCTCCTACAGCCACCATCATGGATTCCCAGTATAGATACATACATTACGTATATATGCATGGTGTGATTAAGGACGGGTGTGGTCCGGATAGGATCGGAAGGAACGGAGTTCGGGTTCTGAGGAGGGAAATACTACCCCAGCATTCGCCTAAATAACCGCACATGTTATGCGTATACGCAGTGACCATGCCGCTACATGAGTATGAGGAAAGCCTCCTGAAAAACCTCATACAGGGTGGACGGTAACGGGAATCGAACGCATTACCTCTCGAGTGCTAGGCAGGTCGTGTTACCACTACTCTACTAGCTCGGTTGGTTAAGAAGCAACCTTGTACTGTAAAGTAAATAGTGTATGGCGGTGTACACCGGTGGACACCAAATAATAATGTTTGTAGATTGGATACTATCTGGTTGCTTGTAGATATGCTAAAAATCGACTAACCTAACTTAGACGTAAGAGTAAAAGCTATGAGCACAGCTTTAGCAAAACGTATAGATGAATTTAAACACGATTTTGATTACAATAATACCAAAATTTTAGACATTGAATGTAATCACAAAAACGTTTATTGTTAGAAGTGACACATGCCAAAATTAACACTGATGCTGTGTGCAATAACAAAAGGGAATAACATTTTAGAAAATTATGGCAATTTGGTAATGGTAATATTTCAGGTATGTCATTCATATTTGTGACATTTTCTTACTAATCTGAAGAAGGTCTCAAATGTTTTTAACCTAAATCAAGATCCGGATAAACTTGAGACAACCTGAGATTCTACTAAAAGATTTAATTTTGCATGTATGTATTTTACAAACACTATGTAAAGGGTTAGTCGAGTTGTTACTGACCAAGAGGGGAAACCAATTTTGTAATTGTAATTTAAATAACAGAAACTCAATAAGCTGAGTTCCTTTAAGTGTATTAAACAAGGCCAACTCCTTTCATGCTTATGTTAATGTATGTAAAACAAGATGAGATTATATATGTTTCCAAATGTAATCTAATCTAAAACTGAAAACTATTTTATTATTTCACTTCGTGATAGTAAGGCCATTTTGTACGTTTTGTCCTATGATTTTAACTCTACAACATGAACAATCTAAATACACCGTTAGTACAATTACCTTTATCATTTTACTATTTCATTTTTTAATTTTGTTCAGAACAAATTAGAGAATGGGATAAAAACGAAAACCTTTGGATCAAGTTTAAAGTATGGAAAAGTACGAAAGTGGAAACTTAAAACAAGTTTGTTTTGTTGGAATCATACCTTCTCTAATAATTTTCAGCCTTATACATTTGAAAATTTCATGAATGTAATTCAAAACTGGATAACTATTTCGTTAGTTGCTGCTTAAAGCCTAACAAAAACAAACGAATATTATTCAGTTTAGTGCTGTTTGTAATTCACTAAAAAAATTTATTTTCCATCTCTATTTTTTAGATACTGTGGAACGACAATGAAAGGATCTGATTTTGCACACAGGTGCTTGTCATATACCTACAGAAATTCCATACATAGAATTTAGTGTTTCTAAACATTTTTCCCATTCACACTGATCATTCTATTAAGTTTGTTATTAAAAAAATTAAAATTAAAGGAAGTTAATAAACTGTAGAGAAAACGAGTAAAAGAAAAACCACACTCACGTAAAGCGAATTTCTCTCTCTAGGCGAAACGAAATGAGAAATATTGGTTTTGAACTACATCCGGCATAAATGCTTACCAACACTGATGACCACGACACTTAGCTTTTAGTCGTCGAGAGAATCCATTTTACCCCATCCCCAACTAAATTGTGTATCAACATAGAATTTGGGCAAAATTTACCCCAATGCTTACCTATACCCATGAGTCACAGAGTTTAGCTGTAGATCACGAAGACAACAAGTTTTGTCGTATCCCTAACAAAATTGATGTACAAATATATACTTTGGCCAGTATTTGACCCAAATGCTGACCAACACTGATGGATAATTTAACTCTTGGTCATCGTCGAAATCAATGTTGACCCCAACAAAATTAGTGTGTAAATATGTATTTTGTCAACAATGCTCAACAACACTCACTTCTCACGGATCTAATATAGGTTTGAGCAGTACACAGCTCAAATACTGACCACCATGGACAACCGAATTCAGCTCTTGGCTATCGAGGCAACCAATTTTGCCTTGACCCCAATAAAAATAGTGTGTAAATAAATTTTGGGTAATATTCGGCCCAAATGATAACCAACACCTATGTACCACAGAATTTAGCTCTTAATCATCGGAAGATTCAATGTCACCGCATCCTCACCGAAGTTGGTGTACAAACACAGACTCTGGACAAAATTCAGCTCAAGTGCTTACCCACACGTAACATAATGTAGCTCTTTGCCATGTAGGTAATCAATTTCGGCGTGACTCAACAAAATTGATATATAAGTTTAGATTTTGGGGAATATTTGACTTAAATGCTCACTAACTCTTAGGGACCACAAAAATTATCCCTCTCATTGAAAGAATTCATTTTACTGAGTTTCCAACGAAATTGGTATATAAGCACAGGTCTCGAGCTAAACTTAGTTCAAATACTGACCAACTTGAGTGACACAATTTAACTCTTGGCCATCAAGGCAATCAATTTTGCCTTGATCCCAACGAAATTAGTGCGTTAATATAGAGTTTATGCAATAGTGAGGCTAAATGATAACCTACACTCATCTACTACAGAATGTAGCTCCTAATGATGGTGAAAATCCATTTTGCCACGTTTCCAACTAAATTGGTGTAGAAACATAGGATATGGGCAAAATTCAGCCTAAATACTTAACAAAAGGTGCCAGAATTTGTCTCTTTCCCATTAAGGTAATCAATTATGGCGTGATCCTAACAGAATTTATGTGTAAATCTAGATTTTGGGCAATATTTGATTTAAACGCCCATTAACTCTCAGGGACCACCGAAATTAGAATCCATTTTATCGCATTCCAACGAAATTGGTATATAAGTATCGGTGTAGAGGAAAATGCAACTCAACGAAATTGGTATGTACAACAAAAACCATCAAGAGAAACCATTTTAACGCGACAGCGATGAAAATGTGTTTAAATATAGATTTTGGGCAGAACTCACAACAAATACTGACCAGCATGTGACAGAATTTAGATCTTGACCATCGAGGCGGTGAATTTTGCCCCTAAAAAAGTTGGTATGTAAATGTATATTGTGGGTAATATTCGGCCTACATGCTAAATATCACCAACAGACACCAGAAATTAGTTCTTGATCAACAAAATAATCTATTTTTCCGCGGCCACATCGAAATTGTTGCATAAACGTAAATTTCAGGCCATATTCCGTCCAAATTCGGACTATCCGTGACAGAATTTATTCATAGTCCATCGAGACAATCAGGTTATCCGTAGCTCCAACAAAATTGGTGTGTACATATAAATTTTGTATCATACTCTGCTTAACTGTTGACCAACACTGACGTACCAAACAATATAGTTCTTGATCAACAAAAGGATCCATTTTGCCGCTCCTTGCCATCTAGGTAACTTGGCGTGCAACGAAATTGATGTGTAAGTATAGATTTTGGGCAGCATTCGGCCTAAACGCTAACCTACACTCATGGGCTACAAGATTAAGCTCTTGATCATCGAGAGAATCCATTTTGCCGCGTTCTTAACGAAATTGGTGTATAAACATGGATTTCAGGAAAAATTCAGCCTATATACTAACTAACATGGGTGCCGGAGCTCAGAATATAGTTCTTTACCACTGAGAAAATCCATTTTGCCGCATCGACAACGAAATTGATATATAAACGTAGATTTAAGGCACAATTAAACCCAAATAAGAAACGCGTGACAGAATTTATGTATTGTCCATCAAAATTGGTGTATAAATAAAGAATTTGGGCAATATTGGGCCTAAATTTTAAGCGATACCCATACACAACAGAATATAGCCTTTGGTGGTCAAGAGATCCATTTTTTTGCGACCCTAACAAAATTAGTGTATAAACATAGGTTTTGGGAAAAATTTAGTTTAAATACTGACAAACATGGGTGACATAATTCAGCTCTTGGCTATCGATGTAATCAATTTTGCCTTGAGCTAAACGAAATAGGACCACACAGTTTAGCTCTTGATCATCGAGAGAATCTATTTTGCCCCGTCCCCAACGAGATTAGTTTAGAAACATAGGGTTAGAGCAAAATTGAACCTAAATGCTTACCAACATCCATGGGTGACAAAATTCAGTCCTTTACAGTCGGGGAAATCAATGTTGCCGTAACCTCAATGACATGAACGTAGAATTTAGCTCGTGGTCATTGTTTACAACGAACATCTAAATAAATTTTGAGAAACAATCAGCCCAAATGCTGACCAATGTTCATAAATCACAGAATGGGGACATACTGTAGCCACAACATGGTGTCATGTAACGAAAACCAGAAGTAATATTCGGACATAGTTTTGGGGCTCCAAAGAGAAGAGGGCACTTAAAAAAGTGTCTTAACGGATTCTCATCCCGAAAAACACCACAGATTCTATATGTCGCAAGACCCATGTGTACCAAATTTCGTAATTTTCCTATAAGAGGCTTCTGACTTATTAAATAAAAACTATTCTTGGGTGCGAATTTCAGGGGCTGTAACTCCGAAAGGGGGTAATTTGGGAAAATAGAAATACGAGTCTCTAATTTCGTTTTGAGAATCTATCAATTTTGTTGCATTAATTTCCGGACACCCTGTGATATATATATATATATATATATATATATATATATATATATATATATATATACATATATACAGGGTGTCCGGAAATTAATGCAACAAAAATGTGCATAATTCTCAAAACGAATTCTAATTTCGGTGGTCCCTGAGAGTTAATGGGCGTTTAAATCAAATATTGCCCAAAATCTAGATTTACACATAAATTCTGTTAGGATCACGCCATAATTGATTACCTTAATGGGAAAGAGACAAATTCTGGCACCTTTTGTTAAGTATTTAGGCTGAATTTTGCCCATATCCTATGTTTCTACACCAATTTAGTTGGAAACGTGGCAAAATGGATTTTCACCATCATTAGGAGCTACATTCTGTAGTAGATGAGTGTAGGTTATCATTTAGCCTCACTATTGCATAAACTCTATATTAACGCACTAATTTCGTTGGGATCAAGGCAAAATTGATTGCCTTGATGGCCAAGAGTTAAATTGTGTCACTCAAGTTGGTCAGTATTTGAACTAAGTTTAGCTCGAGACCTGTGCTTATATACCAATTTCGTTGGAAACTCAGTAAAATGAATTCTTTCAATGAGAGGGATAATTTTTGTGGTCCCTAAGAGTTAGTGAGCATTTAAGTCAAATATTCCCCAAAATCTAAACTTATATATCAATTTTGTTGGAGTCACGCCGAAATTGATTACCTACATGGCAAAGAGCTACATTATGTTACGTGTGGGTAAGCACTTGAGCTGAATTTTGTCCAGAGTCTGTGTTTGTACACCAACTTCGGTGAGGATGCGGTGACATTGAATCTTCCGATGATTAAGAGCTAAATTCTGTGGTACATAGGTGTTGGTTATCATTTGGGCCGAATATTACCCAAAATTTATTTACACACTATTTTTATTGGGGTCAAGGCAAAATTGGTTGCCTCGATAGCCAAGAGCTGAATTCGGTTGTCCATGGTGGTCAGTATTTGAGCTGTGTACTGCTCAAAACCTATATTAGATCCGTGAGAAGTGAGTGTTGTTGAGCATTGTTGACAAAAATACATATTTACACACTAATTTTGTTGGGGTCAACATTGATTTCGACGATGACCAAGAGTTAAATTATCCATCAGTGTTGGTCAGCATTTGGGTCAAATACTGGCCAAAGTATATATTTGTACATCAATTTTGTTAGGGATACGACAAAACTTGTTGTCTTCGTGATCTACAGCTAAACTCTGTGACTCATGGGTATAGGTAAGCATTGGGGTAAATTTTGCCCAAATTCTATGTTGATACACAATTTAGTTGGGGATGGGGTAAAATGGATTCTCTCGACGACTAAAAGCTAAGTGTCGTGGTCATCAGTGTTGGTAAGCATTTATGCCGGATGTAGTTCAAAACCAATATTTCTCATTTCGTTTCGCCTAGAGAGAGAATTCGCTTTACGTGAGTGTGGTTTTTCTTTACTCGTTTTCTCTACAGTTTATTAACTTCCTTTAATTTTAATTTTTTTAATAACAAACTTAATAGAATGATCAGTGTGAATGGGAAAAATGTTTAGAAACACTAAATTCTATGTATGGAATTTCTGTAGGTATATGACAAGCACCTGTGTGCAAAATCAGATCCTTTCATTGTCGTTCCACAGTATCTAAAAAAATAGAGATGGAAAATAAATTTTTTTAGTGAATTACAAACAGCACTAAACTGAATAATATTCGTTTGTTTTTGTTAGGCTTTAAGCAGCAACTAACGAAATAGTTATCCAGTTTTGAATTACATTCATGAAATTTTCAAATGTATAAGGCTGAAAATTATTAGAGAAGGTATGATTCCAACAAAACAAACTTGTTTTAAGTTTCCACTTTCGTACTTTTCCATACTTTAAACTTGATCCAAAGGTTTTCGTTTTTATCCCATTCTCTAATTTGTTCTGAACAAAATTAAAAAATGAAATAGTAAAATGATAAAGGTAATTGTACTAACGGTGTATTTAGATTGTTCATGTTGTAGAGTTAAAATCATAGGACAAAACGTACAAAATGGCCTTACTATCACGAAGTGAAATAATAAAATAGTTTTCAGTTTTAGATTAGATTACATTTGGAAACATATATAATCTCATCTTGTTCCATGGGTGACAAAATTCAGTCCTTTACAGTCGGGGAAATCAATGTTGCCGTAACCTCAATGACATGAACGTAGAATTTAGCTCGTGGTCATTGTTTACAACGAACATCTAAATAAATTTTGAGAAACAATCAGCCCAAATGCTGACCAATGTTCATAAATCACAGAATGGGGACATACTGTAGCCACAACATGGTGTCATGTAACGAAAACCAGAAGTAATATTCGGACATAGTTTTGGGGCTCCAAAGACAAGAGGGCACTCAAAAAAGTGTCTTAACGGATTCTCATCCCGAAAAACACCACAGATTCTATATGTCGCAAGACCCATGTGTACCAAATTTCGTAATTTTCCTATAAGAGGCTTCTGACTTATTAAATAAAAACTATTCTTGGGTGCGAATTTCAGGGGCTGTAACTCCGAAAGGGGGTAATTTGGGAAAATATAAATACGAGTCTCCTAATTTCGTTTTGAGAATCTATGCACAATTTTTGTTGCATTAATTTCCGGACACCCTGTATATATATATATATATATATATATATATATATATATATATATATATATATATATAGCCGAAATATTTGATTTTCCAAACCCAACTTATAAAATTCAAAATATCGCTAATTTCAATGTACTAACCAATATTAAATTTAATAAGGATAAATAATATGTTGTTAAGTTTTAATTACAAATATTAGTTCGTTTACATTTTATTTACCGGTTAAAAATATTAGAACAGTTCATGCGCTTCAATATACAGGGCATGAACGCAACCAGGACGAGGCTAAATCGTATTTTTTAATTTTCCTCTCACAAATTGTCTATTTTACAAATATTTGATTCATTTTGACCTAAAATTGTGCAATTTATGTTATTAAAACTATTTCCAGGTAAAACAAGATTTTATGCTGTTTCGTAATAAAAGCAATGGGGAATAAATGGTATTTTTGATTTTTTTCTGATTTCGTTAAAAATTGGTATATAGGGTCTTTGTTACATGTTAAATACATTTTCTTACTACAATTTTTCGATATCTTGTCAATTTGACCCCTTTTTCGACACCACAGTTAACATTTTTCAAAATTCCCGCCAAATCTATGGTCACGTGACAAATGTCACAATGCATTTTTTGGTTGTCAGGCATGCAGAAACGAACCGCCAATAGAGTTTTTCAGAAATTTCAATAATAAAAATTTTTCCCATGTGTCCAACTTTATGGCGGTCCCTGTATACATATTTTTTTCCTCTTTTGCCAAAAATTTGCAATTATACTATTTTAATGAAGCAGCAATACCTGCCGGACAATGTGTTAATGAAATACGCAACCCTTGTTTTCAGGTTAATACTATTATTAAAGGTTTAAAGTTACGTACATGTCACTAAGATGATACTAATTTTTGTTTGTTTGTGGAAAAAATTATGGACCAATGGGAAGTTCTTGGAGTGAATATGTATGGTAGCCACCAAGGTGTCAAGAATGGACATAACTCGGTAACGGGATCTGCAGATGGCAGCCCCAAGGACGCGGAGCTTGAAGATTTAAAGGAGGTTATACAGAACCAAGGAAGATTACTGGAAACACTCCTCGAACAAAGCGCTGGCCTATCTGCGAACAAAGCATCTTCATCGGATTTTTGTGGTCAGTCACTTAGTGTTAGAAATAGTAATTCTGTATGCTTTATTACCTCAACTCCGCGTAAAGTGAACGGAGATGGCAATACACTCCCTGATTATGAACGACCTTCTCAAAACGCTGATGCTAGCTTTTCAGATACGGAATGTCGCAATATTTTGTTGGCACTATCTAATAAAACTAGGTCCCCTTTAAAATTAGAGCGGCCAATTTTTCGCGGTAACCATTGGTTGCACCCCGTTGTTTTCTTACGTAAATTTGAACAGTTTGCGGAATCGCATCACGGGGGATGATTACTTGAGAGCGGCACAAACGTGTCTAGAAGCCGGTGCACAAAGCTAGGCGTTGGTAAATGAGGGCGATTGGCGGGATTACGGCTCGTTTAAGAGAAGCTTTTTGGCGTTTTTGGTTACCCGAGAAACAGGTCATTGAACGCAATAAACTCTATAACATGCGTTATCACCCAGAAGAAAGGTTGTCTCTAGCCGAATATTTCCTGAAACAAATTAATGACTATCGCCTATTGGGCCATTATAACTACTAGAGGCATTAAATTTGACCTTGAGTAATTATCTTCCATACAACGGTTCCCTAGGCCATGGAATTCGAATCACTTTTTCATATGTTATGAGAGAACTAAGCGGGTTGATTAGGGTCTACTGTCGAAATGCGCATGCTAATTGGGCTAATCACATTAAGGATATAGAGTGTCTATTTAATATCGTTCCCCATTTGAGCACGGGTGATATTGTAAATGTTCCGCGTCCCAGGGATCGGTTTGCCACTTACCTGGGAAAATATTGCCCATCTCCGCCGCTGAATCGCCGACGGTGATTTGGAATAAAGTTCGTCCGAATTTGGACATAGTGCAAAAGCGCAAGTACCAGGTTTCAAACACCAAAGTGACAGACTGTGTATCGACGACTACATCTTACTGAAGGAAAGTAATATTTCGGACGCCTCCAGGAAACAAATATCAAAGTGTCTCCCCTTGTATTCCGGCCCCTTTCGTATTATCGCCAAACCCTACCCGAACGTGTGCCGTTTGTTGGATGAAGAGATGGATACTATAAAGGGGAATTATAACATTAGTAACCTGAAGTTTTATCATAGGCCCGAATCCTAGGAATATCTACGGCCGTGACCTAGGCACCTTGCGTGGACCAAAAATGAGTAGAAGCCTGGTTGTATATGCCCATTTTGTTTTAACTTTTTTTTTGTTTGTTGTGTTTTTTTGTTTTTATTACTTTTTTTTCTTCATATTATTTTATACATGTATTGTTTATTCATATTCTCTAATTGTTTTTGAGCATGTTCTCTAATAGGCGTTTAGTTTGCCTAGTTAAGCTGGTTACTAATTAAGTTTTGTGTTAGTACTAATGGCTCTAGTTCGTAGCGGAAGGTAGCGAAGAATCCCGATCCGAAGCGAGGGATGTTGAAAACTCTCCGAATGTTTCCGAGCGGACATCGTCGAGATTTCAAAGGGGCGTTCTGTAGGTAGCGGACCGCGAAAATTTTATTATTGTAATAAACGTTTCTCAAATCGCCATTATTACCACGATAGAAAAGATAATTAGTGGATTTTTAATATCTTCATAATACGTCGTAATTTATCAATGTTTTCAAAATATATATATATATATATATATATATATATATATATATATATATATATATTTATATACATATATTTATCTAAGGAATGTAGGATTGTTTGTAACTAATATGTATGTAAACACATGTTAAGGGGTGACTGACAGGTGCACGCTTAAAAATGCTTTACTGAAGGGGAGTAACAAATCATTAGAATTTCTCTTATGCGCGCTCTTGATGTAAAAATTTCATTGGTCTAATGATTAATTGTGGCGAGACGATCCACGATGAAAATATATCTTTGTTACTGGGAAACTCGAGACCCCTAAATATAGGGTTGTTACAGACGAATACATATTTTTAAAATTAAGATGTCGTGCAATAATTACTATGAAACAACATAAGTTAGTGCTTCTTGTTTTTTTTTATTACTTTTGAAAGACGTGGGTGGTTTTTTGGGAGTAGATATAGTTATGTTTGGATTGGGGAGAAAAGCAGTTCTTTTGATCCTCACATTTACCTTAGTACCTGTCCAATTTTACTGTTGTTGCATTTTATATGTACCGTGATTTGCTTTATTATTTTATGTGCTTATTTGGTTTTTAAAAAGGGCCACATGTTTGGTGTTACGATTTTTATTATGATTTTTATTTTGATTATTTATGACCCAATTGTGAACGTGACTATATCTGTTTTTTTATCATTGTGTTTCTGTGTAACTAAACTGCTTTTTATTCATTTTCTCTTAATGTTATAATTTTGTACGCACTTTAACGTGATTTAATGGCGTTTTGTTATATATTTAACCCTTTCATTGCTTTTTTTTGTGTTATTTGATTTATTAATGTACTTGAGCAACTGCTTATTTATGAATAAAGTGGGTTTTATTGTTGGTTCTTTCCCACAATAGTAGATTAACGGGCTGAACCTCCGGTGCGCCAAGTTGGTTGATTTTAATTTGAGTAGTTTCATTTTTTCCCTGCCCGCATGATGCAACACGTACCTCATCCAGACTATCTCATTTAGATAGCATAACGTACCTAACACTAGATCGATTTTTGGGTTAATTGTAACATTCCCAATAATGCAAATTCAATATCCAAACAATCGCTAAGTGATTTATCTTGACGTGACTGACAATAATGTCACTATTACTCAAATTAATTGCCTGCCTTACTTTGACTTTCCGGGCAATATTTAAAACATTAGCATTCATTTACAAGTCTGATATTTAATCACTCGCAAACCTCAAACATGATCAAACGAAGTGGCCGTCTAGTGTTAGGTACGTTATGCTATCTAAATGAGATAGTCTGGATAGCTACGTGTTGCATCATGCGGGCAGGAAAAAAAATGAAACTACTCAAATTAAAATCAACCAACTTGGCGCACCGGTGGTTCAGCCCCCGTTAATCTACTATTGTGGGAAAGAACCACCTATAAAACCCACTTTATTCATAAATAAGCAATTGAACAAGTACCTACATTAATAAATCAAATAACAAAAAAAAAACCATAAAAGGGTTAAATATATAACAAAACGCCATTAAATCAGGTTAAAGTGCCTACAAAATTATAACATTAAGAGAAAATGAATAAAAATCAGTGTAGTTACACAGAAACACAATGATAAAAAAACAGATATGGTCACATTCACAATTGGGTCATAAATAATCAAAATAAAAATCATAATAAAAATCGCAACACCAAACATGTGGCCCTTTTTAAAAACCAATCATGCCGGTCTTTAAGTAAATAAGCACATAAAATAATAAAGCAAATCACTGTACATATAAAATACAACAGTAAAATTGCACAGGTACTAAGGTAAATGCGAGGATCCAAGGAAAATAGACAAGGAATTTAAAAATTACCTAATTGTTTAGTGACAACTAAAGCACAAAATACATGAGTCACATTGTAATAAAGCACATACAAAAGAGAAATCAGCTCGCAGGGAAATAATTCAACTTTAACAAACTGATATAAAACTCCTTAAAACTAAGCCTTTCAAGCGTACATTATAAATAGATCACTAACATCGTGACCGATATATAAGTTTGAGTGCGATAGCAACATACTGTGCCTCTCTCTCTCCGGTTACACATTCACTTATACGACATATAAAAACAATAAATATAAAATTCGGGGTGTTTAATGGTCTGGCTTGGGAGTGTGTACTGGTAAAACTATTTACTGCGAGCTTTCAGTTATATAAAAACACACACTTACACTAGAATAAATATTCCCTTAATTGATCACAGGCACAAATCGTTAATAGACGCGGTTTAACCCCGAAAGAAAAGACAACTTAGTGTTGGCGAATTCAAAAGAAAAATGTACACGCAAGAATTATTTTAAAGACAAACCGTTTACAATGAAGGGATTTAACTAACCCAAAAATCGATCTGGCTCGATTGAAAAGCTCGCTGTAACTGCCTTTCCCCCGATCCAAACATAACTATATCTACTCTCGAAAAACCACCCCCGTCTTTCAAAAGTAATAAAAAAAAAAAACAAGAAACACTAACTTATGTTGAAATAGTTTCATAGTAATTATTGCACGACGTCTTAATTTTAAAAATATGCATTGGTCTGTAACAACCTTATATTTACGGGTTTCGAGTTTCCCAGTAACAAAGATATCTTTTCATCGTGGCCCGTCTCGCTGCAATTAATCATTAGACCAATAACATTTTTACATCAAGAGCGCTCATAAGAAAAATTCCAATGATTTGTTACGCCCCTTCAGTAAAGCATTTTTAAGCGTGCACCTGCCACTCACCCCCTAACATGTGTTTACATACATATTAGTTACAAACAATCCTACATTCCTTAAACAAATATATATATATATATATATATATATATATATATATATATATATATATAAATATTTTGAAAACATTAGTAAATTACAACGTATTATCAAGATATTAAAAGTCCACTAATTATCTTTTCTATCGTGGTAACAATGGCGATTTGACAAACGTTTGTTACAATAATAAAATTTTCGCGATCCGCTACCTGCAATATATATATATATATATATATATATATATATATATATATATATATATATATATATATATATATATATATATATATATATTGTGTGTGTGTGTGTGTGTGTGTGGTGTCGTCGTGCGTGTGTGTTACGCGTGTGCGCGTGTGTCGTACTAGCGCGTCGCTGCGCATGCGTGTGTGTGTGTGTATTTGAATATGACATTTCAGGATGTAAACTCGTGTATTAAAGTAAACACTTTGTTATAAATAATGTACGTTTCGGTAGTTTGTCTTTACCACCTTTATCAAGATTATAAATATTGATTGATTGTCAAGTCAGTTGATTAGCACTAGATCATAATATTTGTGTTCTGCTGCGGGTTGTGGGTATTGTATTTAAGGTACTGCTTTGGAAAGGGTTTAGAGGATTGTTGGATAGTGTTAGATGGTTATTGGTATTATTTGGTTTAAGTTGTCGTATTACAGGTTCCCATATTGGTGATATTCTAAAACCATCATCACGTTTATTAAAAGCCAAGGGACATTTCTCAAGTTAAATGGCTTCTCTTATAATCCTTTCTTGTAACGTATATGCTGATGAAATTAATTTTATTCTGTTAGAATCAATGTTGTATCCAGTTTCCTATTAGTTTATCCGTGACAACCATTACATGAAATGTCATTTATTCCTTGCTCCTCACCATGTATTTTATCCTTAGGGTTTTTTATCAATTGTTGGACAGTTGTATATGGTTTAAAAATTATACGGAATTCTGTTTTGGAAAATTTCTTTGCTATAACATCAGCTGTACCTCTTATGTATGGTAAAGTAAGTAGCTTCTTGGTTTCATCACTTCTATTTTTTGCTCTTGTATTGCTTTTGATCACTTTATTAGTGATTTGTGGAATTACATTTAAATGATACCCATTTTGTTGTAGTATTTTAGATAAATTATTAAGTTTTTTTGTCTAAATTTGTCATCTGTTAAGCGAATTGGCCTGATTATTCTACGTGGTTGGAATGGATGGTGGTGTGACTGAGCATTAAGATAGCGATTCGTATGTGTTTTCTTTCTGAGTAAGGTATAGCTAAATTTGTTGTTATGTTTTGTTACTGAAATATCCAAAAATGGTAATCGATGATTGTTCTCAATTTTCATCGTGGGGCCATACAACAAACGTGTGGTCTACATAACGGTACCAGCATTTAGGTTTCAGTGGAAATAAGGTTATTGTTTGGTTTTCGAAATATTCCATATAGATGTTAGCTATTGCTGGTCAAGGTGAAGAGGAGATCCCATTGGACATCCTTCAACATGTTTATAGAATTGTCCTTTGTATATGAAAGTAGTAGAACACAAGTGACTTGACATATATTGTCAATCAATATTTATAATTTTGATAAAGATGGTAAGACAAACTACCGAAACGTAGATTATTTATAACAAAGTGTTACTTTAACACACGAGTTTACGTCTGGAAATGTCATCATAGTCAAATCATAGTCAATTGGTGGAAGCCTAAATAACATAATAATAAAATTACAATTCCTCTGAGAAATAGAATTGAGTAATGAATTTCATTACTCAATGGTTATAGTAAATCCAATGCCACAGATTATATGGTTATTATGGTAATGAGATTTGAGATTGATTAGTCAACCTAATTAGCACATGTCGGATACTGGTCAACACTAATGATGCTAAAATAGTGTAAAAGTGCGTTTAGTTGATATCAAACAAATGACAAGTAAACATAAAAATGCATTTTTGAATTATGTATTGTTTAAAGTTAACTAAATGTCCTTAGATGTGTTACTTGGTTATACATACCAAACACGTAATTCATCGACTAATATCATGTATTAACGCCTTGTTACTTATACAGGGTCCACCTTTGGGAGCTGATCCTGTGAGTATCTGCTAAACCAAACTTACTATAATTTTGAAAATTTTTTATTTTGTTACTTAGTAGCTTATTTTAAATGGAACACCTCGTATATTAATACATTTTTGGATTCTATATCGAATTTTAAGGTAAGTTTGTTAAATAAACTTTCAGTCGTTTTCAAAAAAAAACATTTTTCTAAAAAAATTGACAGATGCGGTCTTAGTAATAACTCGTTAATTGTTCTGTTCCTGTCAAACAATTTGAATAAAATTTTGAGGTGTTGTAGGCAAAGGTTTATTGCAACAGTCTGCAAAAAATGACATTTGTATTTTTCATAAAAATAAAGCTATGAATGTCTAAGCTTGACTATCAAAAAATGCAAGTTACTCAAAAAAATCAAATGGAAACCCCTATTTTTTATTACTCAGATCGATTTAACGTCAAAAATTAAGGTAAGTTTGTTTAAAACTTTATTTGCCTAAACGTAACAATTTCATACTTATTATCAAAAAAGTCCCAATTTTAAAATTTGTGATAAAAATGAGCTACATACTTAAATCTAATATTCCTTGTTCGTGGTCACCATGGAAACCAAATAATTGAGAATTGAAATTTAAAAAAATATTTGAAAAAGTTACTGGAAAAAATTATAAAAATTGATGATTTTGTGATTCAAAAGTCATTTTTGCCAAATAGAAATTTTCTAAGTCATTTTTTCCAAATTCGATATACAACATAAGTGTAAAAATTTAATACTTTATGAGTAAATCGAAAAAAACTACTTTTTACTGCGGAGGTAGTAACTACATACTTATCAGTTCATTCTTACACGATAAAGTCGCTTATTTAGTATTTCTTGCTCGTGATCAAATGTAAATTAATTTACAATAAATGTTCAAAATGTTGCCCGCTAGACGCAAGACATTGTTGAACCCCTCTTATAACGGCTTCATTTGTAGCCCTTTGAATTTCTTATGGAGAAAGAGAATTGAAGGCATTTTGCAATCTTGCAATGCAATCTTCTTTAGTCGTTAGTGGTGTAGCATAAACAATATTTTTAATTCGACCCCAAAGATAAAAATCCATTGGCGTAAGATCAGGTGACCTAGGTGGCCATGGAAAGGGACCATTATTGGCAAACCAACGATCTTCAAAAATTTCATAAAGTTTCATGGAAACAGCGTTGGTGTTGTGAGGGGGCACACCGTCTTGTTGGTACCATAAATTTTCCCTTTCCAGATTTAATCCGGGTTGAATTCGAGTGTTTAATATATCAAGATAATTTTCTCCTAGAAATTAAATTTGTAATCATAAATCGCAACAATCAACTATTTTAAACCTCTCAAATTTTCGTTGTAAAAATGCACGTCAAAGATTCCGTTATTCCGAATAGCACAAATACGTTAAAACTCCAAATTTCCTAAAAATGGCATTCGCGAATTGGATTGCTATTTTCGTTATTCCAGTAATGCGAGTTTCGGCTATTAAATATGCCATTTTTCGTAAATTTAGATTCGTCCGCCCATATGATATTGGTCCAAAAATTAGGAATTTCTTGTATTTTGAGCAAAATTGTTTCACAAAATTCGATACGTTTTAAGAAATCCGCTTCTTTCAAATGTTGAACTAATTGTAAACAGTATGGTCTAAACTTATGGTTCTTAAGAATTCTTCTGATAGTTGTTGGTGTTAAGCCAATATCTGTTTTCGCGTCGTTTATGGAATTACAAGGATAGGCACGGAAATATCCTAAAGTTATAACTTCATTCTATTCGTTATCAATAGCAGTTTTTTTGCGAGGCACAGAGTGTTTAAATGTGCCAAACTGTTCCAAATTTTGAACCACACGTCTTATTGTATCTGCTGATGATCGGGAGCGCTCAGGATAGCGTTCGATAAATGTTCTTACTGTCCGTTTCACAACCCTATGACATTCTCCGTGAATTAAAATTAAATTCAAACAATCTGTATTAGAATATTCAAGTCGAGCCATTTCATCAAGAAAAACACAAACTATCAACAATATGAAAATGTAAACTTTCACCATTAACACTCATAATAAAATACTTATCTTTTTTGGGATTTTTTAATGGTGTACTTTAAATTATACAATCTAAACGTTTCGATAACACTTACAGTTATCTTCGTCAGTAGTAATGTTTCTTAAAAATTGTTAAAGATGTAGTAAACAATTTTGTCAAATTTGAAAAATTCAAACATAAACATAAGCCTGCTATTAATATAACAGTTTGAGAAACGTATAAGCCAACTATAAAATTGTAGTAAAGAATAACTAGGTCATTAAAATTAAATATTGTTAAACTGCCTCAAAGATGACAAACCAGAACACTCTCTACGACGAAAGCTAACGATGAAATTTGCCAGCCAAAAAACACATTTAACAAAATTTAATCGAGTTATGATGTAAGTGTAAAGTTGTGAAAACTTCAATTTTAAAATGATAGAAGCATTCACAAATCCAAACATTACATCAAAAATAACCCAGTTAAATCTAACAAAGAGATATCTTTATCAATAATTGGAAGTGTTATTAACAATGAAAAGCACAATGCAGAACGTTCCTTGTAATTTTTAATTTCAATTTAATTTCAACTATTTATGTTAAATTATAGTGCTGTGGAAATTTAACATATAATTGGTAAAGCATTTGCTTCAAGGTCTATGAAAACACAGCAAAAACCTAGAAATACCAAAAGTTGAAAACAAATTAAAATCAAGGCGTATCATTATGCTCTTTTAATTATAAGATGCCAAAACCTATTTAAACGGAGATTTTCTTCTTGTCTATTAAAATTATTCGGGTGTTTATATATTTCAATAGCTTCACGTTGCAAACGAACATAATAATGGTTTGTCTTGACAATATTTTCATATTGTCAAATTGAATGTCATGATTTAGATTATTCAGGGCATGGTCAGCCACAGCAGACCTCTCTGGTTGACCCAATCTACAAAATCTCATATGTTCTTTGCGTCTTGTATCAAAGCTACGTTTTGTGGTCCCGATGTATACTTTTCCACATGAACAGGATAACTTATACACTCCGGAAGATGATAAAGGGTTTGACACATCTTTAGGTGATCTTAAATGTTCTTTAATTTTTCTTGTAGGTTTAAAAATAGTCCTAATGCCATATTTGATTAGGATTTTTTCAATTCTATTTGTAACATTAGCTATAAAAGGAAGAAAAGCAGTACCAACATTAAGAACTGGTTTTCTTTAAGGTTACGCCTAGAAGGTGTAATAACATTATTAATATCTGTAAGTGAATATCCATTATCTTGTAAGCATTTTCTTAAATATTTATATTCATCATTCAAAAATTCAGGGTCACAAATTCGTTTTGCTCGATCTACTAAAGATTTAATTACACTAATTTTTTGACGTGGATGGTGGTTGGATAATTTATGAAGGTATCTATCAGTGTGTGTCGGCTTTCTGTAAACCTTAAAAGATAGTGAATTATTATTTTTAGATATTAATATGTCAAGAAATGGTAAACTTCCATTAGTTTCTTTTTCCATGGTAAACTGAATACTAGGATGTATACCATTTATAAAAACCAAAAACTCATGCAGTGCTTCTTCTCCATGTCTCCAAATAACAAATGTGTCATCTACATATCTATACCAAACTGAAGGTTTTTTAGGTGTATTTGTAACGTTAATGTTTCAAATTTTTCCATATAAAAATTAGCTATAACAGGACTAAGGGGACTACCCATTGCTACACCTTCAATCTGTTCATAAAATTTATTATTCCACTGAAAATAAGTTGTAGTAAGACAGTGCTGAAAAAGAATGGTTATGTCCTTTGGAAAAAGATGATCTATGTATTCAATAGTTTCTTTTAGAGGTACTTTTGTAAAAAGTGAAATAACATCCAAACTAACTATTATATCACCCTCTTCAATTTTGAAATTATGCATTTTTTCAACAAAGTCGGCAGAATTTTTAATGTAATGGGGTGTTTTTCCTATATGAGGTTGTAATAAGAATGTAAGATGTTTTGCAAGGTGATATGTAGGAGAACCAATTGCACTAACAATAGGCCTTAAAGGAATATTAGGTTTATGAATTTTGGTAAACCATATAGTTTTGGTGAAATGGCTTCAGAGTTAGATAGTTTCTTTTTATTTCTTCAGGAATAGATGATAATTTAATCAGCTCTTTAGTTTTAAAAGAAACTTTTTGTTGAATCTTTTGGTATTTCACGATAAGTTTCTGGTCCCAACAATTGTTCTATCTTAGTGTTATAATCGTTCATATTTAATATAACAGTTGCATTACCTTTATCTGATTTTAATATTATAATACTTTCATTGCGTTTAAGATCAAGTAAAGCATGTCGTTGACGAAAGGATAAGTTGCTCTTTGGAGGTTTTGTTTTACGTAATATGTTAACGGTGTTATATCTAACTTCATTAGCAGCATCAAAAGGTAATAATCTAATGGAGTTTTCGATGTTGGAAATTATATCTTCAAAAGGTATTACTCTTGGTGTTATCGCAAAATTTCCTCCTTTAGAAAGCGCTTCAATAGCATAATCTGAAACAACATTATCAGAAAGGTTTATAACTGTTTTTCTACAATCAATAGATGGTCTATTATTTTGTTGTTTGTATAATTTATTAAATTTTTCTTTTTGACGTTGACATGAGATGTCAAAATAAACTATCAACAAGTTTATTAAATTATTGACTACAAAATAAAAACAAAATAAATAAGCATCTTTATCGTGTAATGATGCGCTGATAAGTATGTATTACCTCCGCAGTAAAAAGTAGTTTTTTTCGATTTACTCATAAAGTATTAAATTTTTACACAAAAATGACTTTTGAATCACAAAATTATCAATTTTTATGATTTTTTGCAGTAACTTATTCAAATATTTTTCTTTATTTCAATTCTCAATTATTTGGTTTCCATGGTGGCCACGAACAAGCAATACTAGATTTAAGTATGGAACTCATTTTTATCACAAATTTTAAAATTAGGGCTTTTTTGATAATAAGTATGAAACTGTTACGTTTAGGCAAATAAAGTTTTAAACAAACTTACCTTAATTTTTGACGTTAAATCGATCTGAGTAATAAAAAATAGGGGTTTCCATTTGATTTTTTTGAGTAACTTGCATTTTTTGATAGTCAAGTTTAGACATTCGTAATTTTATTTTTCTGAAAAATACAAATGTCATTTTTTGCAGACTATTGCAATAAACCTTTGCCTACAACACCTCAAAGTTTTATTCAGATTGTTTGACAGGAACAGAACAATTAACGAGTTATTACTAAGACCGCATCTGTCAATTTTTTTAGAAAAATGTTTTTTTTTGCAAACGACTGAAATTTCGTATCTAGTTTATTTAACAAACTTACCTTAAAATTCGACATAGAATCCAAAAATGTATTAATATACGGGGTGTTCCATTTAAAATAAGCGATTAAGTACCGACTTCGGGTATAACCGGAAGTGGTACGAACGTGAAAATATTTTAGATGAGTTAGCCCTAACATCATTACCCTGTCACCAAATTTCCAAAATTATAGTAAGTTTGGTTTAACAGATACTCATAGGATCAGCTCCCAAAGGCGGACCCTGTATATGATCCATAAAAATTACTAAACACTGCGTGTGGTTTAATATTTTTAAATTAATTAGTGGCATTTCCAATTACATTTGATTTGTATACAACTTATGATAAATATATCAATATACGAGTTAACCCTTTATAACTGACCTCATTGTGCATTAGTTACGCCTCGTTATTTAAACACGTGTAAAATTATACTAAAACTAGGAGGTGAAACATTATTTGCTTAATTACTGATTGTAAATAATAAGAAAAGGCTGTTGATGTCCCTATCCATTTATGTAACGAAGTAATTCGGTGAAGTTTTCATGCACGCTTGACTGATCTAAGCTTTACGTCAACGAAAGTTTTAAAAATTGACCTTAACGTTATCCTCAACTTGTACATTTTAATCAATAAAAACATTTAGCATTTTGTAAGGTTTTCTCAAAATAAAACAGAAATATTTCACAAATTTGTATGAAAGATTTATTTTATTGATTCCTACTTAATTCTATTTTATAAAGAAGAAAATGTATTCAAAATGCTTTTTATATTTACATTATTGCACTAATAATCAATATTGATGTCGTCATCTTTTATAGTTACAATTCCGATAGACCGCTCCTGAATGGTAACGTTATTAACCATATAAAAAAAAACAGATGTTTGACGAGATGCAGCTTTTTAGATGGGGTAGCGTTCTGGGTACGTTATCGTACATAGCAGTAGATCCTGGATATTTGTTCAGTTGTGAATTGAATCTTTGCCAGGAAAAAAATGATATAGATAACACATTTCAACGTGTTCGCTAAGTTAATAAGCATGGTTTATTATTAAGCTGTTTATTGGAATATTCCCACGCTCCATGCATTTTATATGCTAGTACTATATAAACTGAATAAACTAGATAAGACCAAATTAATACCTTATTAGATGTCCACACTTATATTGCCTTAGGTTTCCCATGTAAAACAACAATGTATGCCGATGACACCAGTTTTGTAGTAGCTGGGAGTACACTGGATAACCTAAAATCTAATGTAGCAGAAACCCTGTCTCAAGCACAGCATTGGTTTAACGAAAATAAAATGGTGATCAATTTGGATAAAACCAACATTTTACTTTTTCAAAATAATAGATCCCCTTTAAATAGTCTGTTGGTTGGGAACAAAGAAGTAACCTTTGTACATTCATGTAAAATTTTAGGACTGTACATTGATAACAACTTTAAGTGGCAGGATCATATTTTAAAACTAAGTCAAAAATTAAACAAGGCTTTATTTGCTTTGCGACGATTAAAATATTTAGGTTACACAGAAACATTAAAAACAGTATACCATTCCTATCTTGAATCGCATCTGAGGTATGGCTTACTCTTCTGGGGTAACTCGAAATCAGCTGCCGAGATTTTTAAACTGCAGAAAAAGGCAATTCGTATATTAGCCGGTGTCGGTCTACGAGAATCATGTCGTTCTCATTTCATCAATTTAAATATTCACACCATGTACAATTTATTTATTTGTGAATGCCTAATTTTCGCACATACAAATATATATTTATTCAAACAAAATGCAGATTTTCATACGTATAACACCAGATCGCGTAATAAAATTATAAATGAGACTACAAATTCAAGTATAGTGTACAAATATTTTAAAACTCAGGCAACACAGATGTATAACCACTTATCAAATGAGATAAAAAAATCCTCTAAGTCAACATTTAAAAACAAAATTTATAAGTATTTTGAAACATTTGCTTTTTACTCTACTCAAGAGTTTTTTGACAAATCTCATAAAATTATATAGTGTAATTTAGTCACATATTAATATCACCTGTTAGTATATTTTGTTTTATGTGAGTTAAATAGTGTATTTACTTCTATTACTATTCCTCAATATGCTTTGTGTACTATGTTTTATGTTTGTTTTATATAATGTATTTACTTCTACACCATTTGGTTAAGAATAAAATATCTATCTATCTATCTTCCAAAAGTACATAAAGAAAAATATCCTCTAAAATCCATATTGTTAGCTTGATGAATTATACCAGTTAAGAATTAGTTAGGAATTCATTGACAAGGACAACAACGTCAGGTTACTTCGACTTCAGTAACAAACTCGATATTAACGTTAATAAATATTGTCAAATTGTGACACAGTTTTAAATTTCGTTTTGAGAGATATACAAATATTGAACTATTATAATGTTATGAACGAATAAGTGCAAAGGTAAATATGTAATTAAAAATTATTATTAATTTTATTAAATACATAAATAAAAAGTTTACCTCGAGTAGGATATGAACCTACGTCCTGTAGTTTGCTCGACTACCGCGCTAACCAACTACGCTATCGAAGTACAAGCCCCAATCTATGTAAATTTTGTCTTTATGCATGTAGAACTGATGTAAATTCTAAATATAAATATCCCACTCCAGGTAATCATTTTATTTTATGTATTTAATAAAATTAATAAGAATTTTTAGATATTGAACTACATTTCGTTTAAGCAGATCGGATCTAAAACTAATTTGTTGATAAACAATAAACTTAAGTAGTCACCTAAATTATGTGACTACTTTCTGCGTAAGAAAGTGTCATATAAAAATTCGTGCATTTATTCAGACCTTTACTTAACCTTCACACCACACACTGGGGCTAAATAGAAGTCAAAACCTGTAAATGTGAACTTTACAGAACTGCTGATCCTCAAAGTGGGTAAGGTAATAAATATTGCATCTACCTGCCTAAGAAGAACACTGTATCACCCGCGGTCTCTTCCTTATTTCAGTTTGAAATCGGCGTTTTTCGAGTGTGTTTCTGTTATTGAGAAATATTAAAGCGCTCTTTGCATATTTCAAAATTTTGCAGTACTAAACAAAAGTGATTCAAGCTATTTGTGTAGGATGGGGTCTAGTCCTTCAGGTATGTAAAATTTATTTTTTATTTAAAAATACTTTTTATTTTATACTTTTTATCAATAACCTAAAGTAACTCAAACAAATGTAAAAAATACTGCACCTATCTTGCTTGTTGTCTCGTATTTTTCTGGACCAAAAATTGTACATCGCACCATATACCACGATAATGTTTATTTAAGGCTTAAGTCTGTTTTATTGTCCTTTGAATTATGCAGAAAAAAATTGCTCCCCTTTCTAGGAAATTAATATTAGTTATGTAGTGTTTTTATAAATAATATATGTCTGAGACGTTATTTTGGCTATGAAAATGTCAAATTTGGATTGTCAGCTCTTCATGTGTGGATTCGCTTTTTTTAAACATGCTTACATTTGTCGTATAAGCTGACAATAAAAAAATGGCAAGCACGATCCAAAGAACAAAAAAAGCAAATAATCCAAGAACAATTTAGTGTTTGTATGGGATTAAAACTAGACTGTCCAAAACAGAACTTCGGAAGCTCAAATGATGGAAATACAGCTCGTTGATTTTTCCAACATTGGACCACCTCTTCTGAAATAACTGAAGTTGACGAGCGACTAATAAAACGATTTCATATAATTCTACAAACATTGTCGAGCGGCTATGAAATTGAAACTACAAAATTCAGCGAGTATACTTTTGAAACCGCCAATATGTTTGTTAGGATTTACCCATGACATTATATGCCCACAACCCTGCATAAAATTCTTATCCATGGACCCCAAGTAATTTCTGATGCATTTCTTCCTATTGGGTAACTTTTTGGGGCAGCGCAGGAAGCTAGAAATTAAGACATCAAAAGATATCGAGAAGATTTCTCCAGAAAACACTCAAGGGAGGAAACAATTGAAGATCTTTTAACTGACTACTTGTAAAGGTGCGTCTCCACTGAAATTGTTGGCAATTTCTGTGTTGGCAACTGTTTACAATTCTTCAGAGGAACATTTCAGTTGACAACTAGCTGTCTCCACTAGTTGACAAAATGTTGTCGAAAGACGATGATATTATGCTAGCAGTCGCAGCGTTTATTATTTTAAGCAAAAAGAAAGGGAAGCATAAATATTGGGTACGACCAAGCCTCAAAGAAAGAAATACACATGGAGGGATTGAGCTAATAAATACTTTGCGAAGAGATGACTTGTTAGCAGGACGTATTAAAGATGGACAAATTAGAAACTTTCTTCGTATGACTGACTCTGATTTTGAACGGCTGCTCAATCTTGTTGGACCAAAAATTAAAAAAATAGACACTAATTACAGAAAAGCAATCACACCTACGGAACGTTTACTAATTACTTTAAGATTTTTGGCCACCAGGGATTCGTACACTTCATTAATGTATTTGTTTAGAATTTCAAAGCAAGCGATTTCAAAATTCGTACCTGAAGTTTGTGCAACAATATGTGAAGTTATAGAAGATCAAATTAAGGTAAGTATAATTTATTATTATTAGAAATATTTTTGACGGTCTCTTTGGACTAGCCACCCTAGTAAATAAAGATTTTCGTTTCGGAGGTCCTCGGTTCGAATCGATTATAAAAATAACCAGAAACGCATTTAAAAACGTTTTATTCATTTAAAAAATTATTTTCAAACAAATCGTCACATAGTTTAATGAAATACAAAGTGATAAAAATTATTTCAACATAATATTTGCATTATTTAGAGCCTCAGACAGAATACTGTTCAGAGAATACGGTTCATGTATTGTTTGTAGTTCTGTGAGTGGTGCGTTATGTATTTCTTGTGATTCGAGTGATGTGTATTCTAATTGTAGTGAAGGTGATGATGGGTATTGTGGCGATGGATGATTTGTAGGTATTGAGTAACTTGAATTTGATGAATGTGTTGAAAATGGAGTCATTTGTCTAGTAGCAGGATAATCATATTTTCCGATGCTGGCGTCAAATAAAATATTCGATATTAAATGCTCTACCACATTTTGAGCATAGCTTGATTTCAAAGCTTCTATCTTTGTTGCAACATGTTCTCCAAAGATAGTGAACCTATTGCGAGACTTCTTAGCTTGAAGCTCTTTTAACAAGTTATACGCCTCTTTCTGTCTTTTGTCATAACTTGAAATTTTTCTTTTTGAACCTTTTGTATTTTTTCGAATATCTGACATTCTTGAATGGCCTGGTTGTTGATCAGGTGGTTGTGGATCTGGTGGTGATTGGACTGTTGTATCATCTTCATTTGGTAATTGATTTTGAGAGATTTCTGCCTCAGAATCCTAAAATTAATTATTAATTAATATTATTAAATATTTATTTTTTACAGATGCCTGAAACTGTAGAACAGTGGAACGTAGTAGCAACACAGTTCAACAATCTTTGGAACTTTCCACAATGTGTAGGAGTAATGGATGGAAAACATATTACGATTCGATCACCAGAACACAGTGGAAGCGATTTTTTCAATTATAAATCGTTTTTTTAGCATTGTTCTTTTTATTGTTGCTAATGGAAATTACGAAGTGTTATACATGAATGTTGGCTGCGAAGGACGCATATCGGACGGCGGTGTTTTCGAAAATACTCGCTTCAAAAAGATGTTGTCTGAATGTAAACTTAATTTACCTAAAAATGAAAAGCTTCCTGGGAGAGCCATATCTGTACCTTATGTTTTCCTAGGTGACGATGCTTTTCCATTGTCACCAAATTTGATGAAACCTTATCCCGGTCCTCAAGAAAAAAGATCACTAGAGAGAATATTTAATTATAGATTGTCAAGAACACGACGAGTATCAGAAAACGAATATTATCAGCACGATATAGAGTCCTCAGGAGAATAATGTTACTTGACCCATCGAAAGCGCAGACAATTGTAACTGCTTGTATTTGTTTACACAATTATTTGAGAAAAAATAAAAACTCAAAGGCGACATACACTCCACCTGGAACATTTGATTCTGAAGACAAAGACACTGGTAATATTATTTCTGGAACTTGGAAAAACGACATGCAAAACGATACACCATTTCACAATTTAGATAAGAGAGCACGGAAATCAAGTAATGCAGCAAAAGACGTAAGACAAGAATTTTCAGAATACTTTATGTCGCCAGAAGGGAAAGTTCCTTGGCAAAATAACTATTAGCAAATTATATACAATAAAAGTAAATTAAAAAATAAGTGTACTGAATAATAATAATAATATTGTTGCATACTTACATGTGTTTCATTTAATCCCTTTTCCACACATAATCGAGGTTCATTTCTGTCTGTTAAAAAAAGAAACCGTTTGTAGGCAAACCACTTTGGAGTGTCGGATGCCGCAGCTCCAGATTTATTGTCCTCATTAATTTTCTTTTTCTCTCTAAAAAATTGTGCAGTAAAATTTTTAATTTTCCCTTGTATTTCGAGTTCGTGTAGCCCCATAACATCAGTGATAGTTTTCCATGCATCCTTTTTCTTATTTTTATTTCTATAACCTTCATCGGTTGAGTCCCATAGTACACTTTGGGCGCGATATAAATCAATTAACGTGTCGGTTAATTCGTTCGTCCACGTGATGACAGACATGTTTCTGTTTGCAACTAATGTTACCAACTGAGCAAGCGTACACACAGAGCAGTTAAATATCTGCAACACGCGTATTCCTTTGATGTTTACCGACTAATACGGAAACACGAATCTTGACATTTGTTTACAACTTTTGTTGGCAACTCAAGGTAATTTCAGAAACTTTTATCACCAACACGTGTTGACAACACAAAAGTTGACAATTTTTCTTTGGTGGAGACCCGGCTCAACATCGGATCCATGCGTATCCAGCATTAGAAAGTTCCGGAAAAAAATTATCCTTATTAGATCCAGAAGCTCTACATCAGCTAAAGCCTTTGTCCGAGATAAGTTAAGTTAAGTTAAGTTAGGTTTTGTGTATTGTATTTTATAAGTTTTTTTTAATCATTACGAAAGTTAACATAATTTTAGAAAGTTTGCTTCTTTTTTCATTATTTCTTATTTTTATCATCGCTTTTGTTAAGTATAAGTGTTTTAGGAAATGGTAGATGCTTAAAATTAAAGAATGAGAGATTTTACTATAGCTATCACTATTATTACATTTACTGTGGGGTTTAACATTCTGTATTACAATTTTGAACACTGTATCACAATTTATATTAAATTTAGAATTAAGCGTTCTTAAATTATATATTTCTTTAGTTTTTAGTAGCATTTATTTCTATTGTTAGAGTTTATATGTTTTGGTCGCCATTTGTATCCGCCATTTTGATTACACAATTTTTACTATAAATCTCGTAATCAGCAACGTTAACAACCCTTGTTTCAAAATTTTCGTGAAAGTCATAAAAATTAGAGTACTGGCCAGCTTTTTGTTGTTTGGCCCCAGTATGCGCCATTCCCTTGCGGGGTAGGCAAAACAATCCCTGCCTCTTATTTATTTTTCATTCTAAATCTTTCTCCATGTTTTCCTAGGGTTGAGTACAAAAAAAGAGAGCATTTTTTCAGTAAATTTATTTTCTTTATAAACTTATTAGTAGATATACTACCCCACTTCTAACGCACTTTTGTCACTAGAAAAGTAACTAGATTTGGAAAAAGTCACTAGATCGGTTTTCAAGGTGAAGGTCGCTCACATACCGCTTCTAACGCACTTTTGTCACTAGAAAAGTAACTAGATTTGAAAGTCACTAGAAAAGTCACTAGATTGGTTTTCAAGGTCAAGGTCATCGTACACGTTCCTCACGTCAAGATCAATGGTTTTCAAGTTCATTGAAGTCCACCTTGCCTTCAAGGTCATTCTTAACTTTCACGTACGTGCACCCCGCTTCAAGGTCAAATAGGGATACCGTATACGTACGCGTTCCCCGCTTTAAGGTCACACGTTCCCTACATCACATATAGGGGTTCTGGCTCAATTGGAGGTAAAGGTATATAGGAGGGTGCTCTTCAAAGTCACGAGCGTTATACTGGTTGTGTTCACAGTAATTGGTCAAGGTCGTCACATTGCCTGCATCTATTCTTCGAGGTCAAATTTCATGCACGTACGCGCCTCCGCTTCAAGGTCATGTGTTGAAATGTTCAAGTTCACCAAGCAATTCTTGGTCTAGTGAAGGTGTTAATTCAGTAATTACAACACTTAGACTTCTCAATCCTGATCCACTTTTCTACTATACTTTTTCAACGAGTGTTTTTGCTCAGGTACATATTCGCTGCGTCCAAGTACAAGGTAAGTGAAGGTCTTGTACACTGCATCAAAATATATTCTTCAAGGTCAAAGTGTATTCTTAACGTGCACGTACGCCCTCCCGCCGCTTCAAGGTCAAATCAAGGTCAAGGTCATTGAAGCTCACATGCACATTCCCAACATCAAAGTATATTCGTCAAGGTCACGTGTGGTGGGGGTGGGGGGCAATTCTTGCACACACCCCGATTCAAGGTGAAAGTTTATTTGCGCGAGTGATCCTTGAGGGTAACGCCCTTTTCCTCGAGTCAAGGCCATGAGTTAATTCTGCAGGGGTATTACCATTCAAAGAGATTGTTATCTAGGTCAAGGTCATTGAGTGTCACGTTCCCTGCAGCAAAGTCTTACAATCTCAAGGTCACGCGCGGATGGTGATGGGGGACATTTTCACCAAGCAATTCTTGGAATTTGTTAAGGCCATGTGTCAGAAAATGGTCAAGATCACCTGCAGGGGTAAATTTAGCAGCATTCCTAATGCTCACGTGGTTTTCAAGGACAGTAAGAAATTCTTAGAAGTTCTGGTTGAGAAATTGTCACACTGTTCAAGCAAATCTGACTGAGTCAATGTGTTAATTCAGTTATTCCTAGAAATGAATTGTTCACACGTGGAGGGTGTTGGGGGAAATTTTCACCAAGCAGTTCTTGGAATTTGTCAAGATCACTTGCAGAGGCAAGTTTTGCAGCATTCTTAATGCTCACGTAGTTTCCAAGGTCAATAAGCAATTCTTAGAAGTTCTGGTTGAGAAATTGTCACGCTGTTCAAGCAAATCTGGCTGAGTCAAGGTGTTCATTCAGTTATTCCCAGAAACCAATTGTCACCTGCAGGGCCATCATACAGATTGTGGTCTATGATAACTATGTCTCAAGGTCATGCACCGTTGTCAGTTCATTGACCTTTTCAGAATTATCGGTAAATTTCAAGGGCACGCCCCCAGGAATTCTTGGAATCAAAGTTCATTGAGTGTTTCAAATTCGTTGGAGGTCACGCCCCCAGAAACTCTTGGAATCAAAGTTCATTGACATCTGTTCAGTCAACTGGTTCCTGTATTGGCTCTTCAAGGTCAAATAGCAAAAATAAGCATACCCACCGGCTTCGTGTGGGCCACCTGCTCCCCCGCCATTTGCTTTAAGTTTCAAGGTCACACCTCTAAGAAATCTAAAGATAGGTCACCAAGAAAATTGTCAAGGCCACACTGTTCAAACAATTATTGGAATTTGGCTGCGTCAATCTTGCATAAGGTTATTACAATTCCTAGAAATCAGTTTTCAGGGTTGTCTGCAGGGGTATTCTTAAAAATCAATTCCCAGGGCTACCTGTAGGGGTATTATTAGAATGGGTCAAGTTCATTGAAGGTGCTAGTCATCCATTGAAACTTTTCAAGGTAACACCCTTTTGACGGGAAGTTTTCAGTCACCAAACAATTCTTAGAAAGCCAAGGCCATGTGTTAATTCCTAGAAACCAATTTCCAAGGTCACCGGAAGGGTTATCATATTACAATTCAAACATATTGTTGTCTATACTGAAGTAGGTTCATGGCTAAATGGTGCCAAAGTCAAAATTTACTGGCATCAAAATCAATTTTCAAGGTCACCTGCAGGAAATCAATTCCTCATCAATAATCAACAAGTATTCCTAATCAATGACTTTTGTATAAGTCTTAGAAGTTATTTCAATTCCTAGAAATCAGTTTTCATGGTCACCTGCAGTGGTATCGCAGTTCATGGAATGATAGATCGTTATCTATGCTAATCGTAGGTCAAGGTTAAATGGGTCTTATATTGGTTAAATGCTCTTAAACGTCAAATCTAAAAATAGAAATTAGAAGGTCATCAGCAAGGGAGGGGGTTTGAAGTAGACGTGGAAGTGGTTAAGGTATTTAAGTAGTAATGTGCAACTAAAATTGATTCAATATGTGGATGTGCTACGCTGCTGAATCATGGACCAAAGCTGTAGATGCGCGTACAGCCATGGAACGTTTACTTCAACATTTGACGACATTGGCATTTGATGCTGATCGTGAGGCAGTATATGGTTTAGGACGCTTTTATATGGAAGAGGACTGTCATGCACTTGCCAAGAAATATGAAAATGGTGTAAAAATATGTGAAAAGTATTTCAAAGGTCGATATCGTTTGACTCGTTTAATACAAAAGTTAAGTGCTGCACCCAAGATTTGAAGGAGTGGGAAGGTAGGGATACCAGTAAAGATGATGAGGGAGAAGAAGAGGAACATGAAGGGCGTTAGTCAGTCACTAATTATATTTTCTCGATTGGAAAAAGATGTATAATTAAAAAATTAAGACTTTAATTGTTATTGTGAATACATAGTATTCTTTTGCATATACAAAGGAGGTGTTCATGAGTAGTTTAGGCGCAGTCGGAGAAACAACAAACATAGTAGTTATGTAAACATGGTAGTAGTTATACACAGTGTCTCTTGAATTTCTGGACATAGGGAATTCCCATGTTAAAATAAACTATTGTAAATATTGGCTCCCCTAATTATTTTACAGTAAAATGTCAAATGTAAAACTTCTTAAGGAAAAAAGGCTGCTTCTTATGTTACAATTGCATTTACATTTGGTTCATCCGTTTTCGAGAAAATTAGGAAAAACTTAAGGGCTTTTTCGTAACCGGTAACGTTAATAAGCTATGTAAGTGTCAGGATAAATACAATAAGGAGCACAAATAAAATAAGTCTGTTATAAACAAGAAGATGATATTCTAAATAAACAAATTAATTATCAAAATTGGAAAATAAATAAAAAAAAAATCATCATTTCTACTATTTGATGAAGTGTTCAAATAAATCTCCGTTTGCAGCTAAACAATATTCTTCAATGGTGTAATAATTCATTTTTATAAACAAATTTTTCTTTAAAAAGTAATAATCTGTCCCAAATAAAGTTTTAATGATGAATGAATTGTTTTTGAACAATGAATGATTTACAATGACAATTAATAATTATTGTTAGCATTGTCTGTCTAAAGCAAAGCAACCTTGGCCAGTTACGAAAAAGCCCTTAAGTTTTACCTAAATTTCTCGAAAACGGATGAACCAAATGTAAATGCAATTGTAACATAAGAAGCAGCCTTTTTTCCTTAAGAAGTTTTACATTTGACATTTTACTGTATAATAATTAGGGGAGCCAATATTTACAATAGTTTATTTTAACATGGGAATTCCCTATGTCCAGAAATTCAAGAGAGACAGTGTATGTAAACATGGTTTAACTAGAATACTGGAATCATTTCATATCACCTGCTATCCCCAAAATTTGCTTTAAATTTCAAGGTCACACCATATTGGAATTCTGAGAAATCTAAAAATAGAATTTTCAAGGTCCCGATCTTATCCATATTTTGACCTTAAATGCAATTTATGCCTCTATGTAAGGAGAGAAAGAACAGTGGCAGTCTATACATTGCAATCATGATGAATAATTTTATGGTAAACCTAAAGTGCTGTGAAAAGCAATTGGAGATTAGTTCAAGTTATAAATAGATGTCTAACACTCGTATCAAAGGGGCACTTATCCCTTGTTATGCTTCGAATTACGCGGGTTTAATTCAAGTACACACGTGTTCTGATACATTTAAAATTCTGAAATTGCGTATGTGGGTTTTTATTTAGATAATACTACTGTCGTAACTACCAGGATGAGGTAATTTTCCAAAGACAGATAACCGTTTCCCAAATACAGATAGTAGTTTCCCAACATACGTAACCGTTTCCCAGAAGCGGTAGTCGTTTCCATACAGAAAACAGATAGCTCATTCATCGTAGCTGAGACGAAATTGAACCAGACTGTGCATGGTCAAACAAGGTAAAAGTTTATTGAACTGAGGAGGTGTCATATTCTTAGAAATGAGCTCGTGAGGGGTTAAAGTTTATTGGTTCGAAGGGCGTCGTATTCTTAGAAATCTCAGTTCGTGGGAATGTTGTTGTTTATGCTAAAAAGTAGGTTAAGGTTAAGTGGCTCTCGTGTTGGTTAAATTGAGCCAAGGTCAACTTTTTGTAGATACAATTCTTAGAAATCTGAAAAAAGGTAAAAGTAGGTCAAGGTACTGATAGGGGTAGTTTTTATATTATAGAAAAAGTGAATAATCCGCTTAAATCACTTACTTTTAGGGAGTATTTTTATATTAAGGGGTAGCTCTTCATTGTGTGTGCAAGAAACAGTATGCCTAGGATTAGCAGAAATGACGAAAGTAGTACTAGTGCGTAAAGTATAAAGAGAAAGTAAAGAAAAAGTCGTAAGTATGGAGGAACGAAAGAAACGATTGGAGACGTTAACAAAGCAAGTAAAAGAATTAAAACTCGATTTGGAGTGTTATATAATGAAAACAAAAATCATGAAGCTGTGTATTAGCAATTTGTGATAAGGAATATGTAAAAATAGTGTAGTATATGTAGTAAAGTAGAAGCATGAAAGGTTGAAAAGTATGGGGAACGTATAATGTTGGAATCAGAGGAGCTTAAATTACCTCGGCGCTTTTACGGGTATTTCAAAGGAGAAAATCGACTTTAAAACGCTGCTAAACATGTTGTTATAAGTGTCTCACAATTATATGTATTAGGTGTGAATATGGTGTTCTTATAATTTAAAGGGACGTAGACAGTAAACTAACTTCAAAAAGATTCCGGAGTACTTGTTGCTTGGTATTGCTCGACTATCCTCGTGCAGCCAACCCATCAAGGTTAAACGGTTTTTTACTGGGTCTGCGTATCGAGGTTTTTTGACGTTTGGGCGCGGCTCCAATGGACTTTTGGACATAGGTAAACGTCTAATCATTAGGTTTATATTAGTACAGAATACTACCATCCTAGGATTTTATTTGATATCAACCTTCTCCTCCAGATGTGAAGGTAATACATATCTATTTATGTACTTTAAGCCGTTGAAACACTGAACTAAGAAATAAGGTTTGGTAGGAATTAGTTCTAGGAAAGGGAAATTTTATGTAAGGATTGTCAGGATTACAAAGTGTACCTTTTTTAATCTGAAAAACATCAAGGTTTCATATGAATTTAGTACATTTACGTTCTACGTCCACCTTTTTCAAAAACTACCCCTGGACCATAACCCCACGTCGACTTATTCCAATATCTATCACATATATAAAATTGGAAAAGCTGCCCTTAACCCGAAAAGTAGGTGATTTAAGCGGATTATGCAGTTTTTTCCAAGGTCAGTACCTTGACCTGCTTTCAGATTTCTAGGAATTGTACTAGGATACCAACAAAAGTTGACCTTGACTCAATTTAGTCAATACAAAAACCACTTAACCTCGACCTACTTTTCAACAAACAACAACCTTCATATTTCCCCGAACTGATTCTATTGTTAGAATTGAGCGATAGGAACGTCTATTTGCTATTTCTAAGAATGTAACCTCCAAGGAATGCTAAAAGTTGACCTAGATGGATAGGGTGGGGTATTTATACCTAAATTGCGATCACAAATAATATTTCTTTATTTTTAGTAAATGCTATACATTAGATAAGTAGGACGATAATACAATATTTCCATACAGTGTTATGTGCATTAATATTATTCTTAGCATTTATAACATCTTGAATGTCCTTAAAACGTGTGCACTTTAATCAAACCGCGCAATTCGATGCATACGTTTTCATTTGACGCGAACACTGTATATTATGTCAAATTTCAATTAGGGTCATTTTTCCTATTCCAACGATAAATATGAAATGATTCTAGTTAAATCATGTTTACATATGGTTGGGAGCATTACTATTAAATGTTATGTTTGTTGTTTTTCTGACTGCGCCCAAACCACTCATTAACACATCCTTTGTGTTTGGCAGCGTTTAAAATTCGATTGTCTTCTTTGAAATAATCGTAAAATCTCTGAGGTAATATGCATTTATACTCCTCCGTTTCCAACACTATACGTTCCCCATACTTCTCAACCTTTCAAGCTTCTACTTTACTACATATACTACACTATTTTTACATATTCCTCATTATACATTGCTAATGCACAGCTTCATCATTTTGTTTTCATTATATAACACTCCTAATCGAGTTTCACTTCTTTTGCTTGCTTTATTAACGTCTAACCGCTTCTTTCGTTCCTCCACACTCACTACTTTTTCTTCACTTTCTCTTTCTACCTTACGTACTACTACTATTTTCGTCATTTCTGCTAATTAAAAGTATATTGATTCTTGTACACACTAAAAATTATCATTCTAACCTTGACACCCAGTGATGGATTCCAACACTACTTTTTATTCTAAATCCAGCTTTTTTCAAACAGAAAAAGTCATTCTTCTCGAAAGCGGCGCAGAATTTGTCAGAAACCATCCCCGGACGATAACCCTCTGTCCACTTATTTCAGTATCTATCACTATTGGAATTAATATAAAAAATACCGTCTAAAAGTAGGTGATTTAAGCGGATTATTCAGCTTTTTCTATAATATAAGAACTACTCCTTATCAGTACCTTGACTTACTTTCGCCTATTTTCAGATTTCTAAGAATTGTACCAACAAAAATTGACCTTGACTCAATTTAACCAAAACGAAAGCCACTTGACCTTGACCCCTTCGAACCAATAAACTTTAACCCCTCACGAGCTGATTTCTAAGAATATGACACCTCCTCAGATCAATAAACTTTGACCTTGTTTGGCCATGCTCAGCCTGGTCCAATTTCGCCTCAGTTACGACGAATAAGCTATTTATTTCTGTGGGGAAACGACTATCGTTTCTGGGAAACGGTTACCTGTGTTGGGAAACCACTATCTGTATTTCAAAAACGGTTATCTATCTTTGAGAAACTACCTCATTCCGGTGGTTAGGACAGTAGTATTATGTACATAAAAACCCTCATAGATAGGACGCAATTTCAGAATTTTAAATCTACAAGAACACGTGTGTACTTTAATTAAACCCGCGCAATTCGAAGCATAATAAGGGATAAGTTTCCCTTTGATGCGAGTGTTAGACATGTATTTATAACTTTAACTAATATCTAATTTCTCTTCACAGCACTTTAGGTTTACCACAAAATTATTCATCATGATTGCAATGTATAGACTGCCACTGCTCTTTCTCTCCTTATATAGAGGCATAAATTGCATTCAAGGTCAAAATACGGATAAGATCGGACATGGTCAGGACCTTGAAAATTCTATTTTTAGATTTATCAGAATTGTAATATGGTGTGACCTTGAAATTTAAAGCAAATTGTGGAGGTAGCAGGGATACGAAATGATTCTAGTTAAACCATGTTTATATATGGTTAGGGGCACTACTATGTTTGTTGTTTTTCTGACTGCGCCTAAACTAGTCGTGAAAACATCCTTTGTGAATGCAAAAGAAGCTTATATGTTCACAACAACAACAATTAATATCTTTATTTTTTTAATTATACATCTTTTTTTAATCGAGAAAGTATATTTCTTTGCAAGTGCATGGCAGTCCTCTTCCATATAAAAGCGTTCTAAACCATATAATGCGTCATGATCAGCATCAAATGCCAATGTCAAATGTTGAAGTAAACGTTCCACGATTGTACGTGCATGCTTTGGTCCATGATTCAGCAGCGTAGCACATCCACATATTGAATCAATTTTATTTGCACATTACTACATAAACACCTTAACCATTTCCACATCTGCTGCAAACCCTTTCCCTTGCTGATGAACTTCTAACTTCTAGTTTTAGATTTGACCTTGAAGAGAATTTAGCCAATATAAGACCCATTTAACCTCGACCTACTTTTAGCATACATAACAATCTATCATTCCATGAACTATGATACCACTGCAGATGACCTTGAACGTTGATTTATAGGAATTGTAGTAACTTCTAAGGCTTATACAAAAGTTATTCATTAGGAATACTTATTGATTATTGATTAGGAATTTATTCCTAACATTACCTTGCAGGTGGCCTTGAAAATTGATTTTGATGCCAGTAAACTTTGACCTTGACTCCATTTAGCCATGAACCTACTTTAGCGTAGATAACAATCTGTTTGAATTGTAATATGATAACCCTGTAGGTGACCCTGAACATCGATTTCTAGGAATTAACACATAACCTCGACTCGACCAAATTCTAAGAATTGTTTGGTGACCTTAAAAATTTTCCGTCAAAAGGGCGTTACCTTGAAAAGTTTCAATGGATGACTTACACCTTCAATGAACTTGACCCATTCTAAGAATACCCCTACAGGTAGCCTTGGGAATTGATTTCTAAGAATACCCCTGCAGTCAACCTTGAAAATTGATTTCTAGGATTGTAATAACTTCTAAAACTTATACAAAAGCCATTGACTCAGCCTAATTCCAAGAATTGCTTGAACAGTGTGGCCTTGACAATTTGCTTGGTGACCTTGAAAATTCTATTTTTAGATTTCTCAGAGGTGTGACCTTGAAATTTAAAGCAAGTGGTGGGGGAGCAGGTGACAAAGCCAGTGTCATGGTTATTTTTGCTATTTGACCTTGAGCCGATACAGGAAGCACTGGACTGGATAGAGCCCAATGAACTTTGATTCTAAGAATTGCTGGGGGGCGTCAATTTCAATGACCTTAAAAAGCTCAATGGACTTTGATTCCAATAATTACTGGGGCGTGACCTTGAAATTTCCCGATAACTTTAAAAAGATCAATGAACTGACAACGGTGCATGACCTTGAGACGTGTTAAGCATAGACAACAATCTGTATGATGCCCCTGAAGATGACAATTGATTTCTAGGAATAACTGAATTAACACCTCGACTAAGCCAGATTTGCTAGAACAGTGTGACAATTTCTCAATTGGAACTTCTAAGAATTGCTTACACACCTTGAAAACCACGTCTGCATTAGGAATTGTGCTAAACTTGCCACTGCAGGTGATCTTGAACATTTACCGACACTTGGCCTTGACAAATTCCTATAATTGCTTTATGAAAATTTCCCCCGCCACCCTCCACGCTTGACCTTGAAATTTTAAGACTCTTATGCAGGGAACGTGGCCCTCAATTACCTTGACCTAAATAACAATCTGTTTTAATTGTAATACCCCTGGAGGTTGATTTCTAGGAATTAAAACATGATCTTGACTCGACCAAAAGGGCGTTAGCCTCAAGATCAATGACCTTAGCCTTTATTTGACCTTGAAGTGGGGGCACGTACGTGCACGTTAAGAATAAACTTTGGTCTTGAGGAATATACTTTGATGCAGTGTACGAGAGCTTCAATGACCTTGTACTTGCACGCAAAGAATATGTACGTGATGACCTTGAGCAAAAACACTCGTAGAAAAAGTATAGTAGAAAAGTGGAGCAAGATTGAGAAGTCTAAGTATTGTAATTACTGAACTAACACCTTAACTAGACCAAGAATTGCTTGGTGACCTTGAACATTTTCAACACATGGCCTTGAATCGGAGGTACGTACTTGCACGAACTTTGACCTTAAAGAATAGATGCAGACAATGTGATGACCTTGACCAATTACTTTGAACACAAACCGTGTAACACTTTTGACCTTGCAGAGCATCCTCCTATATACTTTTATCTCCAATTGAGGCAGAACCCCTATATCTGATACAGGGAACGTATGACCTTAAAGCAGGGAACGCGTACGTGCACGGTATCCCTATTTGACCTTGAAGCGGGGTGTGCGTACGTGCAAGTTAAGAATGACCTTGAAGGCAAGGTGAGCTCCAATGACCATGAAAAACCCATTGATCTTGGAGTGGGAAACGTGTACGATGACCTTGACCTTGAAAATATGAGTTAATGTGAGTGACCTTGATCTTTAAAACCCATCTATTGACTTTTCAAATCTAGTTACTTTTCTAGTGACAAAAGTGCTTTAGAAGGGGGGGTAGTATATCTACACTTATTCGTATACACGTTTTTATGGAGCTATAACGTTATTAGCGATTAGTGACATGTTATGATGTTAAGTACTCGCACACTTTTACGCGCAATCACAAAGTTACGAGTCATATTCACAAGTGGGAAGAAATATATTTAACCCTTTCACCACTAAATACATCACAGTTACACAAAAAATTTAATTTCTTAGATACTCATTTGTAGTAATCAGTTTCCAACCCACTTAGTAATTTATCGACACAAAATTGCTCTAAATCCTTTTAAATCCTTTCTAAGGACATGGGACATATATGTCCCTGCAGTAATCAATAATGAGATAAATATGACCCATCCGTAATAAAAAGACTCTAATAGAAATATAATAACTTTTATTGAAAATACAATTTTAACCAACATGACAAACAACTTCAAGCATGTTATGGGAGAAAACAATATTTACAAATAGGTACATTACAAGCTACACACAAAGTTTTAGTGCGAGTCTCTTTCTTTTGTATAGGCAGCTCCTTCTAGTTTGAATTTGAGTTGGTAGGTGGTCTCCAACGTTCAGCATTGTCTTTTGTTTTTTAGTAACCCTTCCAGTTTGTCCACTAAGACGTCGCTTCGCCTTAGCTTTAGAGCGACCTAATTTTATCATTTGTTCGACTAATAGAACTAAATAATTCAATAGTGGTATCGGCTTTTTCTTATTCTGAATGACGCAAAAAAGTATCCAGGAATTAATTACCGCAGCCATAAGTAATTTATAAAAAACTTTTTGCCACCACTTAGCAGATTTTCTGTCCATTTCATACGCAAATATTTTTTGATCGACCAAGTCGACGCCTCCCATATATTTATTATGAAACATTATTGCGTCGGGACAAGGAAACTCGCATTTTTCACCAGTCTTCAGTTTTCTTTTAGCGACTCCTACGGAAGCATTGTGACAATTTGATAACAACAAAACTTGTTTCGTGTCTTGCCACATAACTGCTAGTACACCTTTGTCAGTGACGAGGAATTGAGAATCACCTCTTAACATTTTTTCTTGTGAGAACTTTGCAGTGTTTTTTTATTGCTGATATATATATACCAACGCAAGGAAATTGTAATTCGTTCATTAGAGTCATGTTGGTAAAAAAACGGTCAAATTAGAGACAGACATTTGGTGACCGAATTGTATCACACAATTTTCTTACTACTCTTTCTGCAAGAGTTCCTTCCATAGTTTGAGTTTCTTTCCCACAATAAATATTCAAGTCGTAGTCATTGAGTCACAACGTTACCACAATTTTATACCTCTTTTGACTGGCTTGTTGGGTATATATTGTTTTAGGGATGATCAACCCTTCAATTTCACCATTGTTTCGTCGACGGCCTGATGCGAACTCTCACTTCTAGCTCTCTGAAATCTTGTTTTTAGGCATGTTACTAAATCGTCTAAATAGTAACTTTTGGAGCAGTTTTCGGGCCGTGTGGGATCACTGAAATACATTTTAGATAATAAAAAGGTACAGCGATCCCTATAATTTTATTGGTCCTTAACTCATTACTCGACCAATAATAATAAAAACTTGGTACTCGATTGTATGACATAATAAGTGTACATCCCAAAATAATCAAAATTTCATACATATCAGTTTCGTCTGTATTCAGTTTTAGGTTTTTTGTTCTTTGTAATAACCTGATTCTTTTATTGGTGGAATCTGCAATATGTAATAACATGCTTCTTGGGAATATCTGTAAGAAAACATCTAGCTCACTTGAATCTCTTCCTAAATTCAAAAGGGGTACGCCTTGTTTTTCATCTGGCAGTGCCATTCTCGGTTTGAAATTACTGGTAGATTTTTCCAGTGTTCAGAAGTGGGGATGGACATATTTTGAGAGATCGACATATTTTGGGGTTCTGCTGCCTCTAGTTCATCATCATCAGATGTTTCAGAGTACATTTCTAAGTGTTGCTGTTGAAGATTCATTTTCATCTCCACTCTCATAGATACTGTCACCTTCACTAACACTTAGTCTATCTTCTTCGCTTGTTTCGTCTGGACAATATTCTTCTGAACCTGAATCTTCAAATGGTTCCTCATCACATTCTCCTAAATTCTTTATAGCTTCTTCAAGCTCTTTCTGACTAAGAGGACCGCCTCTGCTCATACCTGTAACAAATAGTATACTATAAAATATTATAATAAACATTGATATTTTTACTGCTGGGATATTTTCAACCCAGGCAAAATTACGGCTGGGACGAAAATGTTCCACAAAAAATTATTTGAGGTTATCGTTAAAAATTATATAGATTTGTTTATTAACTTTACTTACGAATTGCTATTGTCACTGTACAAACAGTACACAAACACTCTCATGTGTTTTTATAAAATAAATCAATACTTTTATTCTAAAATAGCTTCAATGAGCACAGACTAAAACAGCACCCTACAATGTTGGTTATAAACACGTGTTTTAGCGCTAAGCTGGTAGCACAGTGGTGACATATCATTAAGTGTATCATAAACTACTGATTTTACAAGTTTACGTGTAATTATGGGAACTTTTACACCAATCAGTAATATTGAAAACCTTGCTGGGGCGTACGTGTCCCTGCATTGGTGAAAGGGTTAAATATTGAAAACAGATAATACGATTGGTTGTTTCAGGCCATGTGATTTGATTTGTAACGTGTGATATTTGCAAACCCCACCACACTCCACCTGTGTTGATAGCACGTCAACACTAGATTGACTAGATCAAAATTTTAAAACTCCTTACCTTTCTTTATTTTATCAGACATTCTACTACATTCAGCGAAGCTTTACGCGGCCTACCAGGCACTGTCTTACCTATAACCTCACCCAAATATGTTCGTTTCGTTAATCTTGCGTTGTTCATTCTATCAATGTGACCAAACCAACGCAATGTACTACTTTTATATCTATCCAACACCGTCTTTTCCTCGCCACACTCCGTCATTATGCACTCGTTCTTTATCTTGGCCCTTGTCGTCTTACCACATGCGCTTCTCAGGGATCTCATACCCACGGCATTTATTCTTCTTTCGTGCTTTTTTTGAAATACCCATGTCTCACTTTCATACAGTACTGACGGGACAAACACGCCATTGTAGATTGGTCGTTTCGCAGTTAATCTCATGCTTTCATTTCTCATTATCGTCCACATACCTCCAATCACTTTCCTTCCAGCATTGACCCTTGGTCCAATTTCGCCCTCAATTGTACCTTCTGCAGTAAACATTCTACCCAGATATACCAGTTCGTCCACTTGCTCCACAACATCTTGTAGAGTAAATACTTTACTCTCCTTTCCACCTTTCCGATTGAACACCGCAATCTTAATTTTGTTCACGTTTACCTTTGGGTCCATGCTTTCACAGACTGCTTCCTGAGAGCAGTTTGTAGCTCATCCGCACTGTCACTTAATAAGACTGTATCATCTGCATACACCAGAAGTCGTACATTTACGTCACTAACCATTACGCCATTTGTATCGGTACATGCTTGTCTAACACATTTATCCATGTATACATTGAACAACCACTATTGTGTGGTGCATATTCACTCACACCTCCTCTCACCCTAACATATGGCCGACTACCGTTGTATACTGCCCTTATTCCGTTTATTACACCTCTATTTTCACCATGTTCATTTAATATTTGCCACAGCTTCTCCCTGTTTACTCTATAATATGCTTTCTCCAGATCTACAAACGCACAGTACAGCTTCCGTTTTGCACTGAAACACTTTTCGATCTCCTGCTGGAGAGCAACCATCTGATCGACACATCCTCTCCCTGGCCTGAAGCCACCCTACACATCCCAAATCTTAGTTTGTGTAGTTTATCGTAATCTATCAATCAGTATTCTTCCAAATACTTTACCTGGCACTCTGATGGAGCTTATTCCTCTGTAGTTCTTGCAATCACTATTGTTCCCCTTGCCCTTATACAGCGGTATAATGATCGGGCTCGTCAAATCCCTTCACACTTTTCCACACATAAGACATACATTGAATAATTCACACTATCTTCATATAAGCTTTTCACCCCCATACTTTAGCATTTCACCAGGGATTTTATCTACGCCTGCTCCCTTGCCGTTTTTCTACCTTCCTACCGTTTTCTCTACCTCATTTATCCCAATATCCTTCACAGTTTCATTCACATTACACATTACACATTACACATTATCCTTAATTAATCCTTCCTTCTTACTTTCCTCACTACTGTACAGCTTTCCGAAATATTCTTGCCTGCATTTCCTCACTTCACAATCGTCCCATACTATTTCGTTGCTCATATTCATCACTCCTGCAGCGTTCTGTTTTGGACCACGTTTTGTATTTTTGGCCCATTTCCAGAAGAGTTTTTTGCTTGCTCCTTCCTCTTTATTGATTCTCATTGCCTCCTTCCATTCTTTGTTTCTTAATCTGTACACATACAATCGCTTTTTCTCAGTCTCATTTTTTGCAGCAATCATTTTCATGTACGCATCTATTTTCTCACATACTGCCTTTTTTACCGACTCATTCCACCAAGTACATTTGTTCAGTCTACCTACAGTTGCTCTTCCACATATCCGTAGGGCACAATTGACAACACAGTTTTACAAGCTTATCCATACACTTTCAAAGCCAGTGTCTTTTATTTGTTCGTTCCACACTGTTTCATTCACGTTCAGCTCTTTATTCACAGTATCTGAGTATTTCATTCTCGCACCATTATCCAGTAGTTTGTCTACCCTAATTCTGGATGTTCTCACTACGTTTGCTTTCCTTATCCAGTCCCACTTTTGCCCTAAATACACTCTCGATACAACCAAAAAGTTATCCAATCCATACTCCGACCCGCGCGTTACTTTTGCGTCTTTCCCCAGGTTTCTAAACCGTTCATCACACACTATCAAGTCACTCATACTTTTAGATTCACCTCTTTTCCATGTATAGATATGCACATTTTTATGTTTAAACTACGTATGGATACAAACAGGCTTCTGTCCGCACAGATGTTCACCAAGCGTTCATCATTCTCACTGACTATTTGGTCTCCGAACTTTCCTATAACGCGTTCAGCTAAAATTATATCGTAGAAAAGCGTGCCGTAATAGAAGTTATTGTATGATATCTAGTATTACTAAAATGTTCACTTTCAGTATGTTTTTTCTGCATAATTATATGTTATATACTAGTTTACTAACCCTTCCTTTACAGACGAGATACACTTGACCGTTGTTGGAGTGTTTCTAGTGTGCGTACAAGTTTCACAATAATACATATCTACGTATTGATACTGACTTGATTAAACTCGGTGTTATGTGCGATACCATTTTGTATACTGGTAAATTTTATTAATATTTTCTACTTAAATTACCAGGTTTAAGAAAAATATTAAAAACAAATAATTTAAAACCTCAAGAAAATTTTGCAAATTGTGTCATAAGAATTAATATAACGGATTATGAAATAGAATTTTTAATTGACACCACAGTCCATGTGCCAAGGAGAATATTGGTATTGGTCAAGAGGACCAAGTGCCCCTTTCAGAGTATGTTTGTACATGTATCAGGTTGTCAAAAAACTATGATAGCCATCTGCTGAGGGGATCTATTATTTAATAGATGGCGGACAGTATCGGTTGGCGCCGGCACCTCTTAATAGAGTTTCCTACAACTTCTGAACCACTTGGAATATCTTAAGAAACTTTTTTTTGTATCAAAGCTTATTTACTCTAGAATCACCTCACCTAACTCACAACATGGCTCCTTTGCTGTGGCAAGACTTACAAGGAACCAGTTATGACGTTTATTTAAAACGTGACGAAACGTTTGGTTTTATACAAAATATTATTTATTACATAAAATAGATACACAACAATTGGCTTTCCATTGGAGAACCATAGGTAAAATTTGGCCCGCAAAGAAAATATATGCAACCGTAGATAATACTTGATAACTGATGGACGTATAAAAAGTCCTGGATTCTTGCGTGGATCTGTTTGTTTGAATATTAGTAAATATTGCCTGTTAAAATAAAACCTACCTAGCAAGAGATCCATTCATTTACAAAACAAAAAATAAATCTTAGAACTTCCGTGAACTAGTAGCTTCTCTAGCTGAAAGACTATCTTGGTTGTTTTGTATATACTCGTCTTAGAAATTAAAAATGGCAATTTAATCTCCTAATTGGTCCAACCACTTGGATTCACGATTTTGGGTATGTTTTCTAAAGATCGTTCGCGCATAGCCGTTTGAAAATTTGCCTGATGCGTGTTCTGTAACAGACAACCCCAACAAAGCGGAAATAAACCCGATTCACTTATGAATTTCTACAATAGGGACTTTATTTTGTTTAAAACTTCACCTCCTACCTTCACCAAGACCTTCTTTGTTAGCTTGAGTCGTTATACCTGTTAAGAACTAGTTAGCAATTTACTGACAGAAACAATGACTTCAGCAGTCAGAAGACTGCTTTATATTAGCCTATTCGTACCTAACAATAACAAAGAAACGACTAGTAGACGCACCAGACTGACCAACATGAGCAACATATTAATAAACAAGTTCGAGAAAACACTCAAGTATGTAGATGGTACTTTCATAATCTTACGACAAGTAAGGAAAGTTAATGAGACTTGTGAGTTGTCCTCTAAAAACAAGGTAACCCAACTTAATGTAGGTAATAGCTAACTTAATAATTGCGTACCAACAAAGAAGTATGGTCATGTGGTATAGCAAAGTTGGAAAACTTTCTTGAATTACTAAAGGACAAATATATCATTGAGGTGGTCTCTGATAAGAATTACCATTCCTACATGTACTAGTTGCAATGAGGTGTGCACAAGTTCAAAGAGAAAGTTTTTAGAAACCCTACTCTTACAAGTAGCTGCTTCCACTACTATTCTATTCACGATAAACGAGTAAAAGATATAGTGGGTAAACAATGATCAACAAACAAACAAAAAACTGTGTGTGCAAGCCGAGCTGCGAATGCGGAAGAGAGTATATAAGATAAACGGACTTCTCTAAAGATTAGACTTGAAAAACATTAGCAAAGCCAAAACAGAAGAATTGCAAACCGCTGACCATGTATGGGATAAAACCATCGAGTGATATGCGAAGGTTGATAAAACGCGAAGATAACTAAAAAACTATAACTCTAACCTATAACGCTACCTGTAAGATAATTATGAGACACGTCAACCATCGTAAAGATGTAAACTACAGTGTATTCGTTCCAGGATTGTTTGTGGGCCATTATCGCTTTAACTTAGAAGACACATACTAAGGCAACTTTTGTCCCTTTGTAGCTATTGTTTTCCATCAAAGAAATATAATCCCTGCTTTTGTTACAAATTTTAAAGTGAAAAGTCAGCGGTGCCAAACAATTTATTTGTAAATATCGATTGAAAGAGGATATGTCATATTAAAATGACTATTATAAATTATATATTACACATTATACGTTAAGTTGTGTAGATACATAAAATACTAGGAACAAAATATCAATAATTGATCTCCTAATTATTGTATTGTTCATTGTTATCACTCTCACTTTCATCGATACAGATAAAACATTATTTCCTTGGGGGTTAGCTAGAAGTTCGGCCTTCTCCTCTCAGTCCACAGGAACTTTTAGTCAACTCGAATGGCAATTTGTCAACTCTAGCTACGCACTACAACTATTTTATAAATACTCGACTACTCTATTTGAACTAACTCGCAAGTAACTCACCTAAAGATTCACTCTATTAAAGTATCCCGATTTTGATACTAAAAGACACCCATTTGTATGTTTGATAAACATTTGGTACAGCATGAGGTTAACTCCCAGAGCTGGTTTGTGGTTGAGCAGAAAATTCAACCGCTTGAAACGTTTGATCATATGGCTCCAACATTTAAAAGCTACCAATCTAAGTATGTCATAAAATTCATAGTTGGCAGAGTTGTAACGTGTTCAAAATGATATTTGAACATAGCCCCATGTACGCTACAGATAGAATAAAAAAAGATTATCATCTAGCTCAGCTGATATTTGACGATCACTAAAGCGTAATGTACTGGACGTGTGAGAGGTGTGACAGTATAGAGATGTCCAAGGCGCCATGTAGTTTAAGATAAGACAGCTCCTAAGCTACGAATGGGGAAATGAAGCTGTAAAAGAAGACATAAGTAAATACAATAAACAAATGAAACAGACAATAATCAAGTACAGGAGAATGCTGGCGCTCAACAGAAAATGTAATAAAAAAAAACAAAATTAATAATCAGTGACTAACTTATGTGTCGTTAAAGGATACCAGAAAAATAAAGTAAATAGAATCTTCCTTAAATATGTCACCACAACATAAATCCTTATATTCTTAAGTTTTATTTTATTACAAACTCAAATATTTAGTTAATAGTTAAATTGAACAACGCAAATTAATATAAATTTAAATTTTAAGCTAAGGTACGTGATTTATTCTTTGCTATATGAAAGTAAAAAAAACTTCCAGAAAGAAATTTGTAAAATACGAAATTGTAACTGAATGTCAGTAAAATAGCTGAGATCAACTAGTAGGGTAGGCCACACAGCTTACCAGTATGAATAGACACAAATGCAGTTTACATATAGCTGCGCTGATTCTCCTATTAGTAACATATGTCTTAATTCTTTGTTAAACAAAACACAAAACTTGTCTTGGTAAGACAGTAATAACTCTTTAATTTTACAGAGTGGTCTAAAATAAATTATTGAAAGTGATCAAATTACCACCAGTTGTCTATCAAAGCTTGCCCTTACTTAATTAGGTTATACAAACAGAAAACAGTATGAATTCCTTATTGATATACACATAAGAGACGATAGAAATCGGTTGTTGTAATGAATGAAATACATCTGAAGATTCGGTTTTCTAAACTGCTTTAGCAGTTATAATTAATCCCCAGTTATTAGGTATAGTTTGCCTATTGATGGCAAGCTTATCAACGTGAATGAAAAATATGTCCGTCAAAACATATGAATAAAAGAGAATCCATATAGATAAAGTAACATCCACCAATAAAAAAAATTCAATGCGCGGATATATATTATCTTTGTTCTGTTTATGAAGTTGTACAATACATTTCAAAAGTTGTTTTCAGAAACACGTAAGAATTCTTGGCAATGCCTTTAGAGCTAGCTAACTACTGACTTTTAAACTTTGAATAAGCACAAGAAAGATGGATCTGAAAAAAAAATTAGAAATTGTTATTAGGTGTAGTTGAAGAGAATACACGTAGTTTTCTATGCTGTTTATGGGAATTACAATGATTAATATTTAATTTCTGGGAAATTAATTTATCAGAGTCATTTTTTAATGTGGCATAAATTTTAATTTTTATGAGTAGATGTATGCTGTCGTTTATATGTTCTATGCAAAAATTGTCAAAATCCTTTGCGAATTTTGTTTTTAAAAAAATATAAGTATTTAAGGCAATACCTTTACCGGATTTGTTTTTCTCAAAAAAGAAATTAAACGATACTAATAATTTAGATACAAATTCTACAAAAGAGCCGGATGATCTTTTTAAATGGGATATTTGCTCCGTTCCATAATCTTTGCACAATAACAATAGTTCATATTCAGAAAGCAAACTTTCTTCGCACTTCACTAGTCTTTCACTACACAACGTGCAATTATATTTTTTAAGCAGCTTGAATACTAAATAACCTGCTAGAAGATTCCAAATTAGTAGGACTAACTGATTGTGTTCGTGTGATAGATACATTATAATTACCACCGTCACTAGCACTCACTTCCATAATATGTTGATGTGTGTTTGAAGTACTATTTGGTAATTTTTCATCCGATTCCAACAGTCGGTTATCCAATTTCAAAGTCTCAGCTTCATCTGTTTTGCAATTTCAGCTCCCGTTTGTAATCCTGTGAACATATTTTGTTGCATAGATATTCTAAATTGACGAACAGAAGACGTTGGATTGTATCCGCCTCTGTTGCGAATTACTGAGTAAAAATTTTCTAACGCATCCTGATTAATATGCCCTGTTATTAAATACTTCACCCCTTCTTTTTTTAAATCATTCCACAATAGTAATATTGATCGAATAGTCCACTTAAATCCATCTATGCAATAAATGTTATTGCGCACTTTCCCACCACTATACACGCGAATATTACTAAAGTACTTTAATCCGTTTTCCAAATTATTTAGTGAAGTATATGTATATCTGGACAAGGGTCTTCGATGAGGATTAGGATCTTCTAATGTTCAGCTATTGGGAATCAAATATATTAGTAATTTCTTCAATAAAATGCCCAGTATTTTCGCACGTTGAACTGTCGAACTGACGTAATTTTGTAACGGTTCCTATTGTAGAAGACATGGTGTGGCTAAAAATTTGCGCAGCAAGTTTTACCCGTATTTTTAGAAAGGTATTTGGATTCATGTGAATTGGAGTTATTTTGCTCAAGGTTCTAGAGTTTGTATTACTCCTGTCAACTTCATAAGTCTTCAACACGTCACTCCAAGATACCGCGTTTCCGTTAACTACGAAATTTAATTTTGAATTCATGAAATTATTTCTTAGACCTTTCAGTACGTGCGGGGCGTCAAAACATGTGAATAGTTCTATATTATTTATGTATATTAGAGGTTTTCACTTGAAGCGCCTAGTTTTGCTAAAGCACTTGTGTTATTCGTTCCTTGGTCGCAAACGGGAACCATAGGTTTTAAATACATATATAATAATTTTTTAATAACTGTAACAATTATTATATCTATTAAATTGTCCGCCTTGATTGGTCCCGAAGATATGTAATAACAAAAGAGGATTTTCCAATTGTATAATAGCCCTCTCAGATAAACTATCATAGCGGTATTAGCAACTTTGTCATCACGCCCTAAATGACCAAGATCCTCGTAACCTTCATAGTTTTTCGTCGTCATTCATTGTTTTTACTTTTGTCATCAACTTTTGTGTTAGATTTGTTGTGACGCCGGTTACTAAATTGGAAATTTTTAACCACAGTTGAACTGTTCTTTCAGATGGTAAACCAAAACCTAATTTATTCCGCATATATTTATAACGCCCTGGTGATTTATAATATAGAGATAATGCTACCTGTTTCTCATTGTATGACCATGGAGTATTTTTTTTGGGAAATAATTGCATGTTTATAATAGTCTTTACAGGTATACTTTTATTAACCGAAATCGAACTTTCAACAACGTTTTTTGTGGTAAGTTTCTTGCTTTTGATTTTGAAAACCTTCAAAACATAAAAAGTAATTCAAGATTAGGAAACGAATACACTGAAAGTAGGAAACAAATTCAAAAATGTGTACGATTGCACTTAATAATTAAAACGAAGTGTAACAAGGTTCATAGTGTAAATATTTTTAAATCTGGTACAGACGTGCGTAAATAGCCAAATGTTAAATGAATGGTCATGTTAGTGCACTAGATAAGACGTTTCTGCGAGAACAATTTTATGTAGGTACCATTAAAATATTGACCAACTGTCATGGTAATAGAAACAAGAACTTAAATAATGACCAACTTCAATATAATAATACATTAAAAACACAATTGAGGAGAGGGAAACGAAAATTTACTAATAAGAGGAAAACGGCAAAAGTAAAGAATCGAGAAGTGAGCCAAATTAAAGCAAGGAAAATAAAACCTGAAAAAGAATATATTGAAGAATATTAATCCAATTATGAGTTTATTACAAAACCGAAAACTGAGTTACCCCAATAATGCCTGAGTAACCATTTTCTTCAAAATAACAAAAAAATTTTAACAATTACTTCATTTCAATACTTGCAACACCCACTATCTATCGGTATTGAAACATTTTCATAATGTCATTGTTTTTTTTTGCTAAGAAGTTAAGTTTATTAGGGATACTTCTAAATATTGCAGGCTGGTGTTAAAGAATATGTGTTTATTATTTTATATTTAATTTGTTTGTTTATGAACACAATTATAATAATAAATTTGGCACATTCGTCACAACATGCACATCGTCTTTGAGTGCCCTGTTTGCCAATCAAGTGGTCTATTCTATCATACCGTATTTCCTTTAGAATATTCTTGCTATGTTTTAGTTTAGGACGTAGATATTCAGGAGCCGCCAGCAATCTGAGAACAGTTCTTCATGTGAATTACAAGACGCTAATTTTAGGGTGAACAAAACAATAAAATATTCACATATTTACCATTACACCATTCAACCAAAATCAAATGAAGGGCCAGTACCACTTTTTTGAGCTTGTACGTATTCTGTAGAGACCACGCATCCTATCAAACAGATCAACACCTCCTTTCCTTGGTTGTACTAGTCAATAATTGTGGGTTAATCAACTTTTACTTTTATGTTGTTTGGACCAACGTTTACATTATCCTTTTGTTAGACGTATCTCATCATTTTCACCATTGGTGGCCATAGTTACCTGACTATTGTCGTTGCATTTAATAAGAGTCATTTGAGCAAAACTGTCTATCAAAGTATGTGTAGCGCCATGTTTTGCCTTTCTTAGATGTTTCAAGTGAACTCTTTCTATAGGGTCAGATCTAATAGTAGCAATACGTGTGATATTGTAGACTTTTAATTCCTCTAACAAAGAGTTAAAGAAATTGTCTAAGTATAGAGTAGAGTTTAGAGATAAATATCCAGAACATAATTTCTCGGTAACACGGCCGTTGTGATACACCAAAATTTAAATCCATAACGGATAGATTTGACCCCTAATAAATTGTTTCATGGAATTATACTCAAAATATGATTCTATTGCTTCATCCAAAGAAAAAGAAGATTATACTAATTCTTGTGAAACATTGTTTAAGTGTTTACTCTATCTAATAAAGGTTGTATTTTATAGACTGCATTGTTGGAATTAATTTTTGTAATATCGTTAAAATGAAAAATATCGATGTATACTTTCAAATCGGTTACGGTACATAATATTACTAACTATTGGATTGAATGTGTCACCTTTAGTTTCCCAAAGCAGTGTCCTGTAGAGAACTTTGGTGTACCCAGATAGGAGTAAGATTCCAAAGTAAACATACATCGCCACAGTAGAATCGGAGAAATCGTGATTTCCTTGAATATGGCATAGTTGTTAGTTTCAGTGCAAACATACTCCATGAGCTTATAATAAAAAAATATTTTGAACAGGTCTACCGGACTCAACTCTTCGTCTTGGATTGTTTGTGTAATGGTAGGTGCAGATGTTTTTTCAATTTTCACTTTCAAATCTTTATATGTTATTTTTTCGTTTCAACTCCGTAATTTTTTTTATTCTGTTATTTATCAGGGCGCTGGCTCTTATGAGACTTAGTAGTACCGATTTTAAATCTTTTAGCCAATGGTATTTCGTCTTCTGCGTCGCTTGATATCGAAGCTTCAAAACCAACAGCTTTTTTTTACAGACAAGGTATCCCTGTTTTCAAGACGAATTTCTGATTCTTCGCCTACTGCAGTCACGGTTGTTATTTCCATTGGTTGCTTTAGAACATCTTTCCCTAAAGCACGAAAACGGTATTGCCCTTGTCATCACTAACAGCGTCATCGATGTCGCTATCTTCACAATCTTTTGGTGGAAATATAGTACAATCTATGCGGTAACAGTCCCTTGATGCTCGATTAGAACTGGCACAGGCAGCGATGCAGTGTATATGCCAAATCTTTGGTACTTTGATTTGATGATGTTTATCAAGGACCAAAAATTGGTCGTCTAAATTATTTCCAATGTAGGCAGTGTGTGTGTGTGTGTGTGTGTGTGTGTGTGTGTGTGTGTGTGTGTGTGTGTGTGTGTGTGTGTGTGTGCGTGTGCGTGTGCGTGTGCGTGCGCGTGTGGGTGTGCGTGTGCGTGCGTGCGTGCGTGCATGTGTGCGTGCGTGCGTGCGTGTGTGTGTATGTAAATAATTCTTATTTAAATACTACGCACTACCTTGGCTGTTAAGGCATTCCGTATAGTCGTCTCTATTTTTTTTGCGTTACTTTTATTACTTTTTGTTACCCCTGCTTGAAGGGGACATTTTCTTGTAATTCATGTGATTGCTTGTTTTCCGAATCAAAAGTTGTTGGTTCTATATGGCTTGTCTTTGTCCTTATTAAATAATTATGTAGAGTACAGATAGCCAATACTACGAATTGAATATTTAACCGCTGAATATTTATAGCTGTATGAAGTACACGGAATCTTACAGACATTGAGCCAAACACATTTTACCTACGTTACGACCTCTAGGTAGTCGATAATTGAAAACGCGTCTTCGACAGGTAAGGCTTTAGTGCCTGTTTGTGAAGCGTAAACGTTACGTCACTAATGAAGACAAAGTTTAGGTTTTTCTTACACTCCACGTTTTCTGGAATTTTTAATTTTTCTCCAATCAGGCGTTCATAAAACGTAGTGTGCTGTAAAATTCCTCCGTCGGAGAGTCGTCCATTTTTTCGTACGTCCACAAATATAAAATCATACTTAGAATTCACTACCGCCATCAATACAATATTATACAACTGTTTATAGTTATAATATGGCGCTTCGGTTTCGGTGGGTGCACAAATACGTACGTGTTTCCGGTCAATGCCTCCTCTGCAGTTTGCTATGTGCCATTTTTCTTCAAAACGTAAAGCAACTTCTTTCCACTCTTCCTTTGAAGAAAGAAATTGAAAAGAACAAAACTTATTTAACACATTTTATAACTACACTATTTTATAACTAACACTGTAAGGAACTATAACAATGTATAATTTCAGGGTATAGACGAACTTCCATCAACACCGCTAAGCAAAACAACGCTTCAAGATACCGCAACAACACGTAATATCAATACCTCATTTAATAATAAAGCTATAAGCGTAGCGAAAAAACGAAGAAAAGATGACAGTGAACACCGCAATTTCTAAAAAGCTTGCTCTGATGCTTTAAGGAGCAGTGAAGTTTTCAACGACAGTGATGCTTTTGGATCATATCTGGGCAAAAATCTGTAAAATATAAAATATGCATTTCAGAAAATTTCGCTGAAAGTCTAATCACACAAATTTTGCAAAGATCAGTAATGGGAACGTTAACACAATCGGTTGCCATCAGTGATACTCAAATTCCTTACAGTCAAGTTTGGTCCATTCAAAGAAATTAATTAACACTGCTAGAAGAAGTTCCGGTTGCGCCGATTTGTCGGGTGAACTGTCACAGTATTTCACACATACTTTTCTTTATTTTTTATGATTGAACTTATTCTATTGTTCTGTTATCTTTCATAAAGACTAATATGTTAATTTATGAATTATCATAATGCTACTCAGAAAAATATACCTAATAAAATTACTTTATTAAAAACTTTTGTCTAATTACACTTACCTTGAAATATTCTTCTTTTAAAACCTCACGTATTACACTGCATGTCTCTGGGATTATATAACCCAGTGCTTGTGCGGTAATACCTGTGCTAAATTTCAGATCCTCATAACTACGCCCGGTAGCCGAAAATCAAAGAGTCGCCAAAAGTCGTTCATTTGGGGGAATGCTTTGACGCATTCTAGTATCTTGCTTTTGACGAAAAAGTTTTAATCGGTCTAAGAGATCGTTAAAAGTGTTGGCATCCATCTGCAAATAATTTTTATAACCTTCAGGTTCATTAGCGCGCAAGTCCTTTAGAAGTTGCAAAATTACTGGACCTATTCCTTTCACTAAGCCATTTTTTCTGCCAAAATAAACGCTTTTTCTTCTTATTTTTCTTTTTTATAAGCAATTCAGAGTGTAGTAATGCACTAAACAAGAGCCAATTTCTTTTGTGGTTAAGCGTAGACATTTCAACCTACGCTCGCCCAAATTTGCTAACTGAACTTCAACTGAAATAGCTCGTGGCCTCGTCAAGTTTTAACGGAGCCACGAGCCCTGCAAATCCAACGATCAAATCGCTCTGTTTGTCCCAGCGACTTGCATGCAACGAGTATCGCAACGGAAATATCGTGTAATTTGATCGTCTGTTCATGTGTTCGATCGTAAAACGGCTCGCCACGGATAAAAGCACGGATATGAACTTGCCGAACGTTTCCCACATAAAAATGTCTGTGTTTATCTCCAGCTATACTTTTTTGAAATCCTGTTACATGTTCACTAACATTTTCGGCACCATTGCAACATTGACTCCGACATTGACTAATCGAATAGCGCAACAAAACATCTTAATATTTGTGTAAGGTCTCGGAATTCGTAGTGGCCAATAAAATTTTCTTCAATTTCCAATTCATCGGTAACTGTTCTAATACAGACACACATTTTCTCTTGTACGCTTACATCTGCAGTTTCATCCGCAATGATAGTAGAATGGCGTCATAAGTGGTGTGGTGAAAGAGTGTGTGTGGGGGGGATTAGTGGTGAAAAAGTGGGGGTAGTCACTGATCGGCGGCCATTTTGTGGGCGTGGATTGTCGGCCATTTTGTTAGGTCGGCCATTTGTGTAATTCTTATAGCGGGAAATTTTAAATAGTATTCTAATAAGGGGACCCTCATGCAATGCTATAGGACTCCGGAACTTGCTCTCAGGCCTTCGCCCCTCTGTTTGGGCCCCCTTCTTTACTATGGCGGGAAAACTTGAAATTTGAAATAGTATTATCATTGATTAACAAGTGGAGAAGATCCGCAACCTTATGGAAATAAATGTACTGCATTTATCAATCGACCGCATGGTGGCGCATAAACGTACGTTTATCGAGACCCCCTCAGTATGTGATGGACTTTGTTGGTGTTTACGTCGTTCGTCGTGACAACTTTTATTGTGGTGCATTGCGATGCTTGGCTTGTTTCATATTTTTAATATATACTATATGGTAAAGTGATTAGTGTAGTTAAGTATTGGAAATAAAAATCCACAATAGCAGTTGGTAGTATTTGTGTGTGTATAAATCGTAAAAATACTTTAAAAAATATAAGAGACTTAAGTTACTTTAAATGTCCTATTAATGATGAAAAGAGATGCGACGAGTGAAAGAAAAACTGCGGGAATATTAAAATAATTGAAATGGACAATAAAGACATAAAACAAAAATTAATTTGTGAAGAATATTTTATATATACTACTTGCAGATAAACGGAACAATAAGTTAAACAATGACCCTTTTGTTCTGCAATGTGAGGATAATCTTACCTCAAGTATTGCCTCAAAATATGATTTTCAATTAAAAAAAAACTATCAAAACTTAAATAAAGAATTAATAATTAATTCCTACAATCGTTTGCCCTTTAAATTCTTCACCTGTGATTATAAAGGAATTACGTACCTACCCCGGAAAAAAAACGACTTCCATGATTAACGGATTCAGAGCCATCATTGCCTTCACCTAAAATTAGAGTAATGGAGAACTCTTTCCTTGTAGGGCAGGACAGTGATCCGCGCGAATCCTGTGTCAGTGACAGGATTTTGAATATGCCGTCCCCAAGCACATCAAATTGTTAACACAAAAATCTAGGAAACTTAAATCTAAGTTAGGTATAGTGCATAAAAAATTGAAAGCAAAAACCATTCAAATCACCAGGTTCAAACTCAAAAGCAAGAAACTTACCACAAAAAATTTTTACTCAGTAATTCGCAACAGAGGCGGATACAATCCAACGTCTTCTGTTCGTCAATTTAGAATATCTATGCAACAAAATATGTTCATAGGATTACAAACGGGAGCTGAAATTGCAAAATAGATGAAGCTGAGACTTTGAAATTGGATAACCAACTGTCGGAATCGGATGAAAAATTACCGAATAGTACTTCAAACACACATCAACATATTATGGAACTGAGTGCTAGTGACGGTGGTAATTATAATGTATCTATCACACGAACACAATCAGTTAGTCCTACTAATTTGGAATCTTCTAGCATTGTGTATCTAGCAGGTTATTTAGTATTTAAGCTGCTTAAAAAATATAATTGCACGTTGTGTAGTGAAAGACTAGTGAAGTGCGAAGAAAGTTTGCTTTCTGAAAACGAACTATTGTTATTGTGCAAAGATTATGGAACGGAGCAACTATCCCATTTAAAAAGATCATCATCAATTGGTATCTAAATTATTAGTATCGTTTAATTTCTTTTTTGAGAAAAACAAATTCGGTAAAGGTATTGCCTTAAATACTTATTTTTTTTCTTAAACAAAATTCACAAAGGATTTTGACAATTTTTGCATAGAACATATAAACGACAGCATACATCTACTCATAAAAATTAAAATTTATGCCACATTAAAAAATGACTCTGAGAAATTAATTTCCCAGAAATTAAATATTAGTCATTGTAATTCCCATAAACAACATAGAAAACTACGTGTATTCTCTTCAACTACACCTAATAACAATTTCTAATTTTTTTTTCAGATCCTTTTTTCTTGTGCTTATTTAAAGTTTAAAAGTCAGTAGTTAGCTAGCTCTAAAGGCATTGCCAAGAATCCTTACGTGTTTCTGAAAACAACTTTTGAACAAATGCTCTAAAGGTATTGCCAAAAATAATTATACATTTTTCAAAACAAATTTTAAAGTGTCTTACAACAACAACAAAACATAAACGACGAGATATATCTGCGAATAAAAATCGAATGGTATTCAACTTTGACAAATAATTACGAGAAAGTCATTTTAAATAGATAATTAAAAAAAAGTCATTTTTCAGCACATATGAAATTCTGATAATTTTTTAAAAGACAGAAAACTTAATAATTAAAAATTATTATTAATTTTATTAAATACATAAATAAAAAGTTTACCTCGAGTAGGATTTGAACCTACGACCTGTACATTGCTAGAGTACTGATGTTCTAAATATTCTAAATATAATGAGATTACAATCAAATTAGTTATATTAATGGAATACGAGCCTGCAATATCGCAAGGATTCACACATACCAAAGAAACTTGACTAATATTAAGTTATTATAAGTTTTTGTTATGAACTGATAAGTTCAAATGTAAATATGTAATTAAAAATTATTATTAATTTTATTAAATACATAAATAAAAAGTTTACCTCGAGTAGGATTTGAACCTACGACCTGTACATTGCTAGAGTACCGCGCTAACCAACTGCGCTATCAAGGTTCAGGCCCCAATCGATGTAAATTTTGTCTTTATGTAAGTAGAACGGATGTAAATTCTAAATATAATGAGATTACAATCAAATTAGTTATATTAATGGAATATGAGCCTGCAACATCGCAAGGATTCACACATACCAAAGCAACTTGACTAATACTAAGTTATTATTATTATAAGTTTTTGTTATGAACTTAACAATTTCGTAAGTAGAACACGGACACTTGCGCCGCCATCTTGGATTTTGACGTCACAAGACCGCCCACGTGGGGGACCGCATTTTCCACCCTTATTTTTACTCGCTTACGTGTAGGACGTATTTTCCACCCTTTTTCATCCTAATTATTTTTTACACACACACCTACGTGTGAGACTGTATTTTCTACCCTTTCTTTTTGGAGGCCTTTTTCAACCCTGATTATTATTACCCGCTCACGTGTGAGACCGTATTTTCAACCCTTTCTTTTCGATGGCCCTTTTTTCAACCCTAATTATTTTTACCCGCTCACGTGTGAGACCGTATTTTCAACCCTTTCTTTTCGAAGGCCCTTTTTTCAACCCTAATTATTTTTTACTTGCGCACGTGTAGGGCATGTTTTTTCCCCATATTTTATGACAGCTCACGTATAGGACACGTATTTTCTACCCTATGGTTTCTTTTCGAGGGTCAACCCTAATTAGAGCCTTTTTGGCACATGCTCACGTGGGGGGCTGGTCTTGGTGCTGGGGCTGGACCTGGACCTGGAGCTGGTCTTGGACTTGGGGTTAGTCTCAGGGTAATTTTTGATGGTCATCTAATTAAGGTCCTTCTGGCTATATTAAGAGCAGTGCCCCTGGAGGTTAGGCAAACGCACACGCATACAATGTTGGAAATTGCATAATTAATAAGATTATTATTAAAATTATCGATCCTATTGCTTTAAAATGGTCAAATGCTATTGGATCATCTTTTACCTATACGAGAAAACGTTGTATTTATAATAAGGAGCTTCTTGTAAGACACGTGTAGGGCTTCGCAACTTGTTCTCAGGCCTTCGCCCCCTGAAGGAGATGGTGTGGGAACCTAACCTTATAAGACAAGTGTAGAGCAGCCCCTATCCTGACCCCCTTGATGCAATTGTATGAGGGTTTTAACTTAATCTTACAGCTGTAGGCCTTCGCCCCATCACACAGAAATGTATTCTAATAAGGAGGTTCTTGTAAGACAAGACATATCAGGGTCTGCGCCCGGGTCCCTTTGAGTAAAAATTGATTTTAGCGCCATCTAGTGGCGTATAGACTAATGAACATTTTCTATAATAGAAGCTGATAATCCACACCTCTCTCTTGCTCTATCTTGTTTCTTCCTCCCCCTCTCTCTTTCTCACACACACACGTACGCACGCACGCACGCACGCTCGCACGTATGCACGCACGCATGCACGCACGCACGAACGCACGCACGCACGCACACACGCTCGCGCACACACACACACACAAACACACACACACACAAACACACAAACACACAAACACACACACACACACACACACACACACACACACACAAACACACAAACGCACAAACGCACAAACGCACAAATGCACAAACGCACAAACGCACAAACGCAAGTAGTAGACAGGCACCATCCCCTCCACTTTTTTTTACGTCACAATCCCCGCCCACTTTCACTTTTTAATCGCCCACGTGGCGGACCACTATTTGACCTTGATAAAGTTGTTTACCTTGAGAAACAAGTTTGCCTTGAGAAAGTTGTTTACCTTGATAAAGTCGTTTACCTTGAGAAACAGGTTTATTTTGAGAAACAGGTTTACCTTGAGAAAGTTGTTGTTTACCTTGAGAAACAGGTTTAGCTTGAGAGACAGGTTTACCTTGAGAAAGTGACCTGGGGCTAGGACTTATGGGGGGAAATTGAAATTGTGGGTTTCTTGTCAGGAACTACCTCTAGGGCCTGGTGCTTCGCTGGGGATTGTTTTTTAATAATGAAGATGTTCTTGTAAGATAAAATTAAAATGTTACATCTGGGACCTGGTGCAGCGCTGGGGTTGTTTTTTAATAATAAAGATGTTCTTGTAAGATAAATGCTATCTCTAGGACCTAGTGCAGCGCAGGGGTTGAAAATAAATGCTACCTCTAGGACTTGGTGCAGCGCTGATGGTTGTTTTTTAATAATAAAGATGTTCTTGTAAGATAAATGCTATCTCTGGGACCTGGCGCAGCGCTGGGAGTTGTTTTTTAATAATAAAGATGTTCTTGTAAGATAAATGTTATCTCTAGGACCTGGCGCTTCGCTGAAAATTTGAAAATTGAATAACGGACCCTAATGCTAACTTGTAAGACAGGGTCTTGTGTTAGGTCTGAACGTCTGATGGGAAATAGCACGGGGACTCTAATGCTAACTTGTAAAACAGAGCTTGTTTGCGACGCCATCTAGCAGGGGTGTGGACTAATGAGTATTTACTGTAATAAAAGGTGACGCTACCTAGTGGTATATTTCATGGTTAATCAGGGGTTTGTTTGTGATGCCATCTAGCAGGGGTATGGGCTAATGAGTATTTTCTGTAATAAAGGTAACACTACCTATTGGCATATTTCAGGGTTAATCAGGGGTTTGTTGCTGAGTCATCTACCGGTGTAAGGAGCAGGGAGCGTTTTTCTGTAATAGAGGTGAAGTGTATTTCTTAGCTAATTAGGATTTGTTTGTAGTTTATGACTTATAAATGTTTTCTATAAGCTTTACTAATCAATTGCTTTTGTAAGACCTTTAGAACATTCATAAGGGTGTTTTTAAGATGGGGTTTAAAATTATTTTTGGATGCGACACAGTATACGTTGTACAACACTACCTTAGCTTATCATATCCTAATCTAAAATAATAACACTATAAGACCTTAAACATACATACATACACACGTAAAAAAAATGTTAAGGAATTACCCGAAATCGTAACTTGTATTAATAAATACAGAGATTGCATCTGGTCCTCTCTGAGAAGATGATGATTATGATGGCCTTGAGGCAAACCGTCAGTCTCAACGGATTTGCTAAGGTATAAAAAAAGACTTGTACACCTCAAGGAAATGTTGAGATATCAAAACCCAAATTGGCAGCATCACCAAACCTGTTACTAGCAATACATTAAGGCTTCTGCAGTTTTGACATCAACTGATTTTTGGCACACCTAAAACTTGCTATTTAAACTATTGAAGCTCTGACGTCATCTCTAACAAGTTACAGCTAATAGGGTTTTACCCCTCATTTTAGAATGTAAAAAACACGCATTCACTTTGACTGTCTCTTTGAATATTTATTTTTTGAAGGTCTCTTTTTAAAAGTACTAAATATTTTTTCTATTCAAAAAATTTATAGTCGGATTAAAAGAAAAAACAATAAGGCCATTTTGATATTTAAAGACGCTTAGAATGTACTACTCATTATTTAAATTCAAATAGTTAATTACAGTGTTATAAAGGTTTTAATGAGTTTCATCGTATGATAAAATTGTTTGTAAAATGCAGCGAATCCAATATATAAATAAACTGTAGCTTAAACTGATATATGTACTATTTGTGAAGATAATAATCCTATTTTTAAAAAATAAGACAAGATCTGTAATTGTTACTTTGCTATAACCATGTATACAAATATGATTTTAAAATTACTTTTGTTTTACTTCAGTACGTGCGAGCGTGCGAGCGTGCGTGCGTGCGTGCGTGTGTACATGCGTGCGTGCATGCGTGTTTTCGTTTGATCCTCGTGCTAAAGCAGTGCTAGTCGATTGTATGTAGTTGTAGGCACTATTATGTTGACTAAAAGCTATAATTGGAAACGCTGCTTGCTATACCCAGTCCGTGGAGTTATGTTTAATTAGCTTTTTTGACAGATGTATTTATTTATGATAAGATCAGGCAAGCATGTAAAGTAATATAGAGGTGAAACTAACTAGCTAATGTGTTTTGCTGCTACACGTATCACATTATTGAAGATTCCGTTTATGTATTAAAAAACGTACTACAGTCTCGAAAACAGAATGCAGATAAAAATTGAAGGAAGTGAATACGGTACAACTTCTGCGAACGAGCTGAAAGATTTGAAGCGTGTGCAGCATTTCCAGAACCGTGTTGAAACCAGTTAATTTAGGGCTAACCTCGTGTCCATGTAATAATAATGTCTGATAAAACTATTAGGGTTATTAGCTACTTTTATAGGTTGTTACAATATAATCGATCAAGGTGAAGACGATGAGGTGATTGTATCTCAAAATCTCGATGATGATGATGCTCTCCATGAAATTTCAAATAAAATTAGATTACGTCACTCTTATTTCAGATTAGACAATTAAAGGGTTATAGTTAGCATAGTAAGTAAGGATTAATTTAATTTTTTTTTAAACGTTTAGTTGACATTGCTATTAATCCCAACTGATAAAAAAATCATGTAACGTGAATCACATGTGTGTGTGTGTGTGTGTGTGTGCGTGCGTGCGTGCGTGCGTGCGTGCGTGCGTGCGTGCGTGCGTGCGTGCGTGCTTGTGTGTGTGAACGTAATCGAGTATACAATAGTTTTATGTAATCTGAAGATTAAATTATTGAAAGTAATTTCCGCGTTAGCAAAATTTTTAAAATATTTGTAAGTGTTTTGAATGTAAATTTTTGTAAGTACAACATAATTGTTAAATACGAGTAGATGTAATCAGGTTTTTTGTGTATTACTTTCTAAAATAGTTAATGACAGGTATGTAATGGGCTGTTTATATCCAGCCATTCACAAATCGTATTTTAGTGACACACGTTGTATAAAAAAAATTCAGTTCAACATATGGTACAGTTAAAGGAAAAAACTTCTAAAGGTAAGCGTATTATTTTTAATATATGTTTTTTACCTGATATTGCTAACAAACATGTCGATAAAGATTTTTAAAACGTATTATTATGCTTATAGGATGACGTCATAAGATCAGCTCTACAAAATAGTAGGTACGCATTCGTGGCTTTTAAAGTTGTAGTTATTGTTAATTCACGTATAATAATAAAAACATTAAAACCTTCTGCCTTTTATTTCCGTTATATCGGTTTGATATTCTTAAAACATGTTAATTTAATTTAACTCTATATATATATATATATATATATATATATATATATATATATATATATATATATATAAGTAATTATCACTTTCCATTCTTTTTAATGGGGTTTTTATAGCTGTTAATGAACACGTTACAATGAAACAATTTTGTGTGTGTGTGCGTGTGTGTGTGTGTGTGTGTGTGTGTGTGTGTAATTGAGCATGCAAATAAATCAGATATGATGTTCCGAATGTATAGGTGGTGACTGTTTAGAGGATGTGCCTATACACAAAACATCATTACATTAGGGTAGAAATTATTTATTATTTCACGTCATATTTAATTAGACTTTAATGTATTCAGTTTGAACTGTAATCTGGTTTCCGCAAACTGTAAGACATAATTTCGGTTGATTGATTGAGATTGATCTGGTGATCGAGCGTGATTTGTTTGAGATTGATTAATTAATTTATTTGTGTGTGCGTGTGCGTGTGTGCCTGTGTGCATGTGTGCGTGTGTGTGCGTGCGTGTGTGTGCGTGGTGTGTGCGTGTGGTGCGTGTGCTGTGTGCTGTGTGTGCGGTGCGTGGTGCGCGTGTGCGTTGCGCGTTGCGTGGCGTGTGTTGCGTGTGCGCGTGCGCGTGTGCTGTGTGCGTGTGTGCGTGTGTGCGCGTTCGTGTGTGCGTGTGCGCGTGTGCTGCGCGCGTGTGTGCGTGTGTGTGTGAGAAAGAGAGAGGGGGAGGAAGAAGCAAGATAGAGCAAGAGAGAGGTGTGCATTGTCAGCTTCTATTATAGAAAATGTTCATTAGTCTATACGCCACTAGATGGCTCTAAAATCAGTTTTTACTCAAACGGGCCAGGGCGAAAACCCTGATACAAGTCATGTCTTACAAGAACCTCCTTATCAGAATACAATTTTGTATGATGGGGCGAAGGCCTACAGCTGCAGAAGGCCTGAGAACAAGTTGCGAAGCCCTACACGTGTCTTACAAGAACCTCCTTGTTAGAAATACAATGTTTTCTCGTATAGGTAAAAGATCATCCAATAGTATTTGACCATTTTAAAGCAATAGGATCGATAATTTTAATAATAAAATCTTAAAATTATACATTTTTCAAAACAAGTCTAAAAATGTGTTTTGCAACTTTTTCAACAAAACATAAACAATGAGATATATCCGCGAATAAACATGAAGTGTATCTAATTTGAAAAATAGTTATAGAAAAGTTACTTTTCAGCACATTTAGAATCCTGATATTCAAATCAGAAAAGTACAAATAATGTCGTAAGGGACGATTTTTTAAATGATTTTCACAATCGGTGTCATTTCACGAAGGTTTATTTATTATTTTTTTAACATAATTATGTATTTGTAGATTTTGTAGTTTGAGCCGTTATCGTCAATAGGGTTTCTTAATTATAAATATGTATTTTTAACGCACTATTTCAATGATAATAATTAAATTACCAAGGTTGATTGAATAAGATCAATGTTGGTATTAAAAATGTATATATGTAATTTGTGGTTTATAAATTTTTAAATGATTTGTAAACAATTAAATTTCTCACTTTTAAAAGAAATAAAAATGATTCTATCGAATTGTTTTCTTATCTTAACTGCTGTTATGCTTGTAATCTGCAGAATCGTAATTGTAGAACGAGTTATAAGCTAGTTCTAGAATGGTTTACCTAGGGAGTCACTCACTTTCTTAGCACATAGTTTGTGGGCTGCAGGGGTGCGTTGCGATAATATACTAAGCAGGAAAGTGGCAGAGGACTAGGTACACTTTGTAGCGTTAACGTTGCGTATCTTCTCCACTTGCTAATCAATGGTATTATAATGAGCCCGGTTCATCTCGTAAGACATAGGACTCCGGAACTTGCTTTAGGGTGTCCGCCCCCATGTTGGGCCCCCTTATTTACAATAGCGGGAAAACTTGAAATTTGAAATGGTGTTCTAATAAAGGGCCCTCATCCTATCTCATAAGACAGATATATGACTGCGGAATTTCTTATCAGGTCTTCGCCCCTTATCATGCCACCTTGATTTTTGTGACGCCATCTAATGCTGTATTTTTAAAACTAATGAGTTTCTGTAATATAGGTTGATTCAAATCAATCTCACAATCAGATCAATCTCAATCAAATACATCGATTAAATCAATCAAATCGATCATTTCGATCGAATCGATAAAATCAAATCGATCGAATCGATCAAATTGATGGAATCTATCAAATCGATCGAATCGATCAAATCGATCAAATCGATTGAATCGATCGAATCGATCGAATCGATCGAATCGATCGAATCGATCAAATCGATCAAATCAATCAAATCGATCGAAAATTATTAGTGTATAGCAAAAACTAAATATTAAAGAAAGCGTTTCCAAAATTTGCTAAATTCGTTTAAACGTAGCCAAAACCAGAGATATTACTCAATTCTATCATTAATATTTAATGACATACCTAATTCAGTCATGCAAGGCTATAGTATTTGTACGGTTTACAAAATAAACAGGTAAACCATGGTTGCTTAATCCTAAAAAAATGTGTAATTCTTCGGAATGTATGACGGTGTTTCAATAAATTGGCTAGCGTTGTATTTAACTAGGTACTTGAACTATAATCAATATTAAAATTAAATTCATTAATAGATACCTACTGCGTTATATTATATATCGTCTAATAATGTTATTTTTTGTAATGTTTATAATTTAAATCCAGGCTTTACAGAATGTGTCGAAGTGTAATGAATGTTGCATAAAATTTAGATTCTGCTATTTTATTATTTTGTTATTCAGAGGCTGCAACCAATGATACATTGCTGTATCTACTGCACGAGAACAGTTAAAATTTCTAACATAAATAATTGTTAAAACTAACGTAGTAACTATCCTATGCTTTTGTATAATAAAACAGTCTTTTAATAAATTAGGATATAATATTATTAATTACAATGTCAATTCAAGATGAAATTTAAATATAGGGTATGCAGTTATCGTGACTCAACTAAAACTATTTGTTAAGAGCCTGTAGCTAAATTACGGATTTTGGTTAAAATTTTTCGCTATTCTTCGTAATGTAATGAAAGTCAATAACAATGATTTAAAAAAATTCCCAGTTTGAAATGGTACTGAAATGAAAAAAAAAACATATGTAGATATGTAGGTAACTTAAAGTTACCGCAAATGTCTTATGTAATGGATCACTGTCTAATGTAAAATTTCTAGTAAATATTGATTGTATCTAATAAATTAAGCGACAATGCTCATTGCTTCCATTTAATATATGATTAATAATGTCCTTTGAAATATGTAAATTACATTTAAATCATATTTATTTATTTTAGCAGATTTATGTTATAATTTCATTTAAAGGTTCATAGCAAGTCCATAATCTTCATAGATACTTTCTGTATTTCGAAAGAAGCCACTTTAAAAAAAAGGTGGTGTCATTATACACAATGCAGGGACAACTCTTGGCAAAACAGGGATGAATCGGTAATTAATAAGACCTTCTGTACACCAGATGTCACTGGTATGCGTTAACACTAAAGAACTATTTTAAAGTTTGTTTTCGTTTACGCCATGCAGGGGAAAAATATTCATATTCCCACTAATTTTTTTAAAACAAGTAATTTGTTAAGCAAATGTTAAGCATCGGAAGGAAACATTTTACAGTTGCCTTAGCACAACAAAATATAAAAGCAAGAATGGGGATGACGGGTTTTTTAAAATATTAGAGTGCTCTTGGATATCATGATATAGTTTTTATAGACCATTTCTTAAAGTTACACCACAAACGTGTACTTATTACTTTTTTTGAGCTTCCTGTCCTGAAAAAAATTCAAAAATTAATTGTTTCTGGTGTATGCCGGAAAAACGTTATAATTTTGAATTTGCGCTACTTTATACATGTACGTTTGCTGACAGCTGTCACACATATTAATGCCGTTTGACATATTGAGGTTGAGTATTGCCAACATAAGTTAAATATGATGGTGTCACTGAAGAAAGTCCAGAAACGATACTTTTGCGAGTATTCGCGAGTATTGTAAGCCTCAACCGACGCTCTGGCCGGCAATTTTGTTCATACTCGCAAAAGTATCGTTTCTAGCCTACTGGTAGAAATAAATATTGTTTAATTGTAAGCTGTAAAATACAGTAGGTAGGTATAGCTACAAAAAGATCGGCTCATCGTGGAATAATTGAATTGCAGACTTATTTTGTTTCGATTGAAATAACTCAAAACGATAAACAAAACAACATTCAAATTTGAAATACTTTTTCAACATCTAACAAGTCCTACTTCTTTATTGCGGAAATATGCATTACCAATTACAACTCAAAATTATAAAGAATTACTAACCAAATTTTGTAAAATAATGGTGAAAAATAAACACCAAATAGTGTAAAAAGTAATACTTAATTCACAGCTAAGGACGAACGGACACTTATATGCCGTTATAGCCGGTATCTTAAAGAAATAAATTGTCCCCTGCGGGTGTATGTGTTGTAGAAATCGATGCCATCTACACTTAAGTTTTCAACGTATAAGCGTGAGTCGCTAGTCGGTCACACTTGTGTTTCTATCGAAATAGGGATTTTTGTGTTCTACTAGTAGGTCACACCTGTGCTTTTTCCAAAAGCGTGATCCACCGATAGCGTCATTCTTATGTTTTATCGAAATAATTCCTTTTTGTGTATCATCGGTCGGTTATACCTGTGATTTTTTCCAAAGGCGTGAACCACCGACGGGTTACACTTGTGCTTTTAGCGGAATAAGGCTTCACATTTGTATTTATAACAACCGATTAATGATGACTTTATTTTGAGTATCACCGGTGAGTCACAGATGTACCGTTTATTCAACACGAAAACTTTAAAGTAAGACAAGTAATTTATACTGTAGTATAATAATATAATGCTAAATAATAACTCAAATATGTGTGTCGTTAAAAGATTGTAAAGTACATCGTTGGTTGTTTAGGATTGTCTACTTACTATCCCTTGCTTTACCCTTGTACTTTTCCAGATTGTGCCTTTGCGGATTGAATTCCTTCTTCGCCTATATCTATTGTTCCAGCATCCTTAATACTTACGTAATATTCGTGACTGTACTGCTTAAATCCTTTTTTTTTTTGGAATATATACCGTCTGTTCCCAACTATGCATGTTCTATAACATAGGGCATCTGGTGTATTTGTTTTAACTCAACAAGTAGCCGTGTGGTTCGAATGTAGCATTATAATAATACGCTTCTTTTAAACATTGTAAGTTTTCAGATGGAATCTATCTTGTTAGCTGCTTTACCTGGAGAATCTTGAACAAGATTATGTAATGTATTAAGAGAAATGCCTCTTTGTAGGAGTTCTTGATGAAATATGAATTTGGCTTTAGGAAGAATACATTTAGGTTGATTCATGTGTGGAAAACTCTATTGAAATTCCATCGGAAAATTTTTGAATAATGGTTTCCATGAGCTGCAGAATCAAATGTCTCTTTCACAAGCTGTATGCGAAACAGTTTTTATGTTTTGAAGAAACTCTACCACCAAGTATCAAAACCGTATTAAAACCTATCGCAAAAATCAACACCTTAAATATCTGTGTTTCGAAATAAAAACAGATACCTCTAGAGTTACTCTTAACGCCGTAAGAGAAACAGTAAATTAGCCCTTTAAGAGGGACCGAGGGAAAGAGAGGGTGTTTGTAGCCTAGTTTCGGGTGTTTGCATATTTACTTGTGTAGGTTGGGTAACTGCATGTTTATAGGCTTACATACTGTGAGCCTGAGCGTTTAATTGAATGCTAGTTTTCCGTGCTGCTGTGTTAACTAGCTTGCTAGTATCTTCATTGGTGACTAAATTTTTGCATGTTTTAGTTGTTCTGTTTATGTTTATGTTGGGGGTGCTTTAGTCAGTTTGTCAGTGTATTTGTTGAGTAACTTTTAAATTACACGCAAGATTGTGTTGTAAGCTGTGTGTTCAAGTATACGCGAATTGAAATTTTGGTCCAATCAGAGAGTGCGATAGAAAGAGCCGTACATGACGGAAAATGATGCCTTAATCTTGCAATGATGAGTCACTATGGTGAAAATTGCTGAAAGTGAAACTTAAGTCGCTATATTACTTAATATTTAAAGATACCACTGTAATTTGTTTTAAATTGTACCATCAGATGGCATTGCAAAATGGATGTTAACTTACAAGATGTCGCCATTAGTTTACTTTGCTTTTAAAATTATTCCACAAAACCTTGATATAATTAAAGTGCGTTACATAATGCAAAGATGGGTCTGGACTGGACTGAGCGTCAACTCTGTAGCTTTTATATTATACCACAAGACGGCGTTACAAGCTATATATTAACTTCTAATTAATTATACCACAAAATGACACTAATAGCATTGATTAACAATAATCAATGCTAATAGCCTTAGAATACACCACAAGACGGTGTTTACAACTGCATGCTAACCTACAAGATGTCGCTATTAGCTTCGATTGCTTTTAAAATTATTCCACAAAACCTTCATGTAGTTAAAAGACATTGCATAACGCAAAGATACCACTAAGTGACACTAATAGCTTTAGAATACACTACAAGACGGTGTTTCCAACTGTGTGCTAACCTACAATATGGCGCAACATTTGCTTCTAATCCAAAAAGAGAGATATAGCGCATTGATTAATTGTGAGTGCGTGAGAGAGAGAGAGAGAGAGAGAGAGAGAGAGAGAGAGAGAGATTGTTGCAGCCTGAATGTTACAACTTAATCATAACCCTTCGTCAGGCCTTAGTGTTCAAAAATTATATTTAACGCTCTGCAACCATTACAGGGGCGCATCTAGTAAGAACAACTACATTATGTTACAGTGGCATCTACATATGAGCCTTATCGGAACTATTAAATCTGCTGAGGTGGAAACAACGACGGTAAAAGGGGGTGAATAGTAACTTATAGGTTAATAGAAACTTCTTTTAATCTTTTCTATTTTGAAACTGACTCACTAAATCGATAGTAATTGTTTAGTTGGTACTAAAACTGTTAGCAAATGCCAGTAAAACTACTTAAACCCGCCAAATAATGTTTGTGGCAACACTGATTTTAGTAATAAATTCTGTGCACTTTTGACATCTGAGAAAATTGCGTTTGTAGTTGTTATATAAAAACAGGTATAAATTATAGACTGAAAAGGAAACGTATCAAAACTAAAATTCTGTACTCTATCGACTCCACAAAAACCCCATTCTTAAGTCTCAAGGAGGTCAGACAATTATTGAGAACAATAATCTGCCAGAATATGAAGCGCCCAAGAACCGCTCTTTCTACCCCCACTATTAATATTCATTTTAACAATTTATTCACGGAATTGAAAGATACTCTTCCCTCAAATATAATAAATTACGACGAGGGGAACCTAACTAGTGATTCGAGCAGAAAAAGGTAATATCAAAAAGGGTCTCTATCCAGAACGCATTTGTAATACGTCAAAATTGGCTGTTTCTATTATGTTTGCTGCTTCAGCAGGTGGGAAATTGTTACCACCCTACGTGCTATACAAGCCAAAAAAAAACGTCTACATGACTTGGAGAGTTGGAAAATCAAAGGGTAGCAGATACAATAGAAGTTGGTCTGGTTTGTTCGGATCGATCTGATACGCTTTTCAGATTGAGTGCGGAAAATGGTAATACCTGCTCTAAATGGTCTATCAGGGAAAACATTTAATTGGCGATTATCTCAATTTACACTTTTCTCCTAATGCCTCTCGATATTTTTCGGTTTATAAAACATGCTGGGAGAAACATTCTTGAAAACTAAAAAATGAGGGTTATATCAAAATATTGCACGGTTTCAAAGGAAAGATTTCACTTACTGAATGACCTCTTAAAAAATACTGCAAAGAACAACTTACGCAGGAAAATTATAATGAAAATATAGCCCATCCTTCTAAGAATCTAAGAACCTTCTAAGCACAATGACGTATAGCGATCAGTAGCGCAGCTAGGTATTTATGCGCTGCTCAGCAGAGTAATTTGGTCGCCTTTATACACAAAGGAAGGAGAAGTGGCACTGTGTTCTCTGGCATATCACTCGCTAGGTTAGTATTAGTAACCAAATCGCAATATAATACCACAGATGTATACAACTACATATAGCTCATCACATGTTAAAAATTGGCTACGGTGATTTGGATTTAAGCGCCTGGGAAGTTAAATCCAAAGCAAAAATACAACAAAAATATCACCATTCTAGATACAGATGTCCTCTAGAAACCTAAAATATACCGACTTACAGTAATCTATAATGATCTAAGCACTTACTACGCGTACGGTAAAAATATCTAGTTGCCTCTGTTTATTATTGTAACACTTTCCCTTAATACAATATCAACAAGGTCACGTATGGCTATAAAAATATTTGTTTATGGCTCTATATTTGAAGTGTCTAGAGCTTGCAAGTATAGAATTATTAAATGAATGAAAACGTATAAAAGGATAATTTTATGCCATTATTGTTTAAATATTATTTTTGGCATTTTTGGGATTTAACATATCCCCACGTGTTAATTATGACAAATAAGAAATCGATTATCCATTTTCATTAATTGTAAGCCTCTTCTCACACGTGCCGGATGTGATCATTCAGTGTCGGATATTCGATGCGAAGTGTATGAGCATAAACGAGCGCGGTTATACAAGTGTCCCAAGCAGTGTGAAAACAAAAATAAGGCCGCATATCCATCGGACGGCGAACTTGTGTGAAAAGAGGCTAACGATATCCATTACGCGTTTATTTTAATAACAAATTTTCTGGTTCGGTATCGTGAAAGAACGATTTAAACACAACAATTAAAATAGCACATAGCATTTATTTAGATATCCTTAAAATTTTGTTAATGAATACTATTGTAATGATGAAATTCAGTTCATTTGAAGATACCCTTTTTAAAATATGAAAATGTACCTACCCTGTACTTCCAAGAAACCAGTGTCGGTCAGAAGATCACCGTAAAGGTTTACGAGCTATATTTTTTATAATCCCTTACGTCTGAAAAATTGCACGTTTGCGGGTGATTGGGTATGGTAGACCGCAATGGAATGTAAATAGGTAACAATAGACAAAACATTTTTTCACAAGGGATGGGAATGGGGTGGGTAACTGCCTGGGTGGCTTTGAAACCTAACCCTTAAATGTCATTAATTGTTTAGCAAAGTTTTTGTCATTGTTGTAAAGTAATTTTACTTATTTATAGTTTGCAATAGTGAGTGTTTTTAATAATAATGGCATACTCTGGATATACTAATAATGATTTTTTAAATTTAATTATCATTTATGGAGAATGCAATCGAACTGTTAGCAGAACATGTCGTGTGTTTGTAGAGAGATTTCCAGATAAACGTAGAGCAAGTCATGACACGGTTAGGAGACTTTTGAACAATTGTCCTGAAAATTGAATGTTTTGCCCAAAAATTAACAGAGTTAAGCCACTATTGGACAACGAAGAAAATGAAATAAATGTTTTGGCATTTTTTACCGCCTATCCACTAGCGTCAGTTAGAGACTGCAGAAGAAATTTACGTCTCTCATTAGGAACTATCTACAAAATTTTGAAGAAAAATAAACGGAAACCCTTTTCATTCCACTTAGTTCATCATTTGCAACCTGATGATTTACCCCGACGTATAGAGTTTTGTGAATGGTTTTCTTGTGAAAACTCAAGAGAACGAAAACTTCGTAAAGAAAATTATATGGTGTGATGAGGCCAGATTTTCACGAAATGGATTGTTTAATTGTCACAATAGTCATTTTTGGTCTGACGAGAATCCTCATATAACTAGAGAACGTTGTTTTCGAGACAGTTGGAGTTTTAACGTCTTTTTCTCCGTGAAGGACAATAGAATTTTTGGCATATAAATTTATGACAAAAATAAATTTATAATCAAGTCATATTCGATGATTTGAAGTGTATAGCAACTTTTTCCTGGTATTTTTTCCTAAAATTTTCAATGCATTTTCTCGATACGCAGTAATTAGATTTGTCGTAATATAACTATTGAACGCATATCTCTTTGTCGTTCTCTTTATGATTGGAATTAGTTAAAGAAATCTAGATAAAACAAACTAATTACATGTAATATTAATAGGTATTGGGTATCTTGATAGTATACAAGTAATAATACCAGCTATGAATAACTTGCGTCCTGACGAAGCTGCTGAAGTATGGTACCAACAAGATGAGCCCCCCACAACACGAGGATAGTAAGCGATCTTCTCCACGATACTTTTCAGGACAGATGGATAGTAAACAACGGCCCTCATCGTTGGCCGGCCGTTCGCCGGACCTAACACCATTATATTTTAGCATCTGGGGATGTATTAAAAGAAAGGTTTATCATGAACCACCCATTACTAAGGAAAATATGATAAACAGAGTATTACATGCCTTTAATTCAATAGAGCCGCAATACATTTCCCGAGCTACTAGTAATGTCAGAATAAGGGTTGTAAAATGCCTGGAAGTAAACGGTGCTAATTTCGATCATTTATTGTAAAATTAAAATAGATCAGCGCCTCATCAAACCACTCTGTAAATAGTTCCTAATAGGTATAAGTTTCCTCTGCCGTCTCTAATTGATGCATGTGGATAGACGGAAAGATATGTTCTTTAGTTTTTCCGGATGTCTCTCTTCAAATACGCATTATAACAATTCGATTGTACTCTCCATAAATGATAATTAAATATAAGTCCTTATGTTAAATAAATTTTTACGTTCTTACTGTTCAATATTACTGATATTTAGAATAAATGCCTTTTGTATTGACGTATGGATTATTACAAATTTTAAAAGTTTCATTTTTCCTAAAAATACTTTACTTGGTTTTTATTTTCATTATGAAAATCATACATTTCGGTGCAATTATTTTATTGATCGCCTTATTTTTTTTTAATATACCTCACTAAACTATGCTAAATAATTAATGACATTTAAGTGACGTTTAAGGGTTTGGTTTCAAAGCCACCCTGACAGTTAACCACCCCATTATTTTAGTGACCGCAATAATATCCAAATATCTTCAAATCCGTAATATTTAGGTATAGGGAATGCAAATACCAATCGAAAAGGAATTAAAAATGCGTGGATTGGCATAATAAAACACAGGGTGTTCCATTTAAAATAAGCGAGTTATTTGATTTTTAATTTGTCACAATTGGTACAGTAATTTTAGGCACCCTGTGTAAATCAAGCTAGCTTTCTTATATCCCAGATATTCGATTATATTTCGTGATTTATCTATTAAAATTTGAACTTCCTAGGTGAAAAACTAACGGAGATATGACGGAGTAAATGAAACTAAGTTTTTTGATAATTTTTGTGAAAACTCAAGATATCTCGAAAACTATTAAAGATAAGGATAGGGTATGCTAATGAAAGTTACCCTTAAATTTGACGTACAATCTGAAAATAAAATAAAAAATGGCACATTCCATTTGAAATAAGCGAGTTGACGTTGACTTCCGGTAGAACCGGAAGTCGCACAACAATGACAATATTTTTAATAGATTTGAAATTGCGAAAAACCCCAGTATACAAATTTTCAGAATTGTAATACACGCAGTACTCTAGAAACGTCTAATTGAAGGTCAACGTGGAACACACTGCATAGCTAAATGACAGACGTACAGTAGATAACCGATTGATTAAAATCTGCAATTGTAATTGAATCTGCACTAAACATTTCTTTCTTGCAAAATAATAAATGTTAAATTCCAATTGAAAATAACAATGAATTTCAAGTTGAAAAAAAGAAACGCGCAAAAATGGTATTTAATCAGTTTTGCTTGCTGGAACTACATAAAACAGCATATAATTAAAGCTTCTATTTGGAGAATAAACATACTTAATGTTTTTCTATAACGAATTTAATAAATTTAAACAATTTAAAAGGTCTAAATCATCACCGAAAATTACAAAAACGCCATCGTATCCGTTACAATAAATGAAATATTCCTTCGCCAAATTATTTTTGGTCTCAAAGTTGGAGAGGAAGATTTCTGTCAAATATAGTCAGTACAGTGTTTTTTTGCTATAAAATTAGAGTATGTAGGTGAACATTGATAAAGAGTTGGTCAGTATCTGCGTACATCTTATACATAAATCTTTTCTAAGATACCTTTCACCCTTTTCAACCTTTTGTTACCGTTCATACAAATACAGCCCTCTTTAGATCACAACGTTTTGGCAAGACAACCCCGTATTGTGCGCATTGGTTAGTGCAGTCACCAAATTAGCAAAATAAACCGTTTGAAAAATTCACCCTAACTGTTTGACTACACAAATTTCGGTTTTGTATGCGTTAGTTAGTCTATTGATCAGAGGATAACAATACCCACAACTTTTATTTCATGGCAATATTTAGTACTACGAAAATAGTCATTTTCAATTTTCAGCTTAATTATTCACTTAGTAAAATGAGACGGATTTTAAAGTTAGTAGCCTCATTAGAAGCGGAAAATAATTTTCCTGACCAATGATGGAAGCTATTTTTGAGAGATGAGGGAATGCGGTAAAAGTCTTCCCAAGCTTACTGTGTATAACTTCATGTTCGCGTTTTTATCATCTATTCAATGACACAAAACCAAATTGCACCACACTTTATCTAGTTACGCGTGTGCGGATTGTTTCAATATCACTCAGAAAACTATCCTCATATAACAACGTGTTATAAGCCCCCCTTTCGTCAAATCACGTCTGAAGGTCACTCCATTATGACGATTAAGTATATATATATATATATATATATATATATATATATATATATATATATATATATATATATATATGTGTGTGTGTGTGTGGTGCAGTGTGTCGTGTGCGTGCGCGTGTGCGTGTGCGTCTACGTGAGCGTGTGGTGTCCGAGTGTGAGTGCGTGGGTGTGTGGGTGGGTGCGTGGGCGTGTGTGCGTGCGTGGGCGTGTGTGCGTGCGTACGTGCGTGTGTGCGTGCGGCCGTGCGTGCGTGTGTGTGTGTGTGTGAGTGTGCGAGAGTGTGAGTGTGAGTGTCAGTGTCAGTGTCAGTGTCAGTGTCAGTGTCAGTGTCAGTGTCATGTGTCAGTGTCAGTGTCCGTGTCAGTGTCCGTGTCAGTGTCCGTGTCAGTGTCCGTGTCAGTGTCCGTGTCAGTGTCCGTGTCAGTGTCAGTGTCAGTGTCAGTGTCAGTGTCCGTGTCAGTGTCAGTGTCAGTGTCAGTGTCAGTGTCAGTGTCAGTGTCAGTGTCGTGTCAGTGTCGTGTCAGTGTCAGTGTCAGTGTCGTGTCAGTGTCAGTGTCAGTGTCAGTGTCGGTGTCAGTGTCAGTGTCAGTGTCAGTGTCGTGTCAGTGTCGTGTCAGTGTCAGTGTCAGTGTCAGTGTCAGTGTCGTGTCAGTGTCAGTGTCGGTGTCAGTGTCAGTGTCAGTGTCAGTGTGGTGTCGTGTCAGTGTCGTGTCGTGTCAGTGTCAGTGTCAGTGTCGTGTGGTGTCGTGTCAGTGTCGTGTCGTGTGTGTCAGTGTGTGTGTCGTGTCGTGTGTGTGTGTGTGTGTGTGTGTGTGTGTGTGTGTGTGTGTGTGTGTGTGTGTGTGTGTGTGTGTGTGTGTGTGTGTGTGTGTGTGTGTGTGTGTGTGTGTGTGTGTGTGTGTGTGTGTGTGTGTGTGTGTGTGTGTGTGTGTGTGTGTGTGTGTGTGTGTGTGTGTGTGTGTGTGTGTGTGTGTGTGTGTGTGTGTGTGTGTGTGTGTGTGTGTGTGTGTGTGTGTGTGTGTGTGTGTGTGTGTGTGTGTGTGTGTGTGTGTGTGTGTGTGTGTGTGTGTGTGTGGTGTGTGTGTGTGTGTGTGTGTGTGTGTGTGTGTGTGTGTGTGTGTGTCGTGTGTGTGTGTAAACAAGAATATAAAACACAATGTAAGTTTAAAAGTTTAATACGAAAAGGGCAGACTGGATCAAATTTACAAACACAATTGAAAAGCCTGATTTAAACAACGACGTAGAACTATCAGTCAACAACTTGACTAACAATACTATGAACACCGTAGAAACGTTTATCTCAGTGAAAGAGGGGAAAATGAACCGAGCACCAGTTTCCTGATAAAACAAAGAAATTGTGGAGTTTAGTATAGTACAAAAAACTCCTTTTATATTAATACAATGAACACAGAACACAAAAAAATTTGATTTCTTTCAAAACGACAAGAGGTAAAGAAAGATACGAAAAAGCTCAGCAAAGATCTTGGTGTGAGTACACATCTAACCTAACCGCTATTAGTCCACCAAATAAAATCAGGACGGAAGCCCAATGCGTTATAGGTTCGAATAATCCGTCCAAACATTCTGCACTGGTATTACACGGAGCGATAATAACAGAAGTAGTAACGATAGCAAACGAATTCATGCAATATTTACAAAATATATCTGGCAGCTCCCAATACCCAGGAACCCTCACGCACACAAGTTCAACTCACGAACTGGAGCAAATTGAGTTTGGAAATGATGTTGGTGAAAAATACAACCTACAGTTTACAATGTTAGAAGTGGAAAGAGCTATAAATCGAACAAAGGTGTCTGTCCCGGAGTATGACCTGGTAACGTATAGCATGGTTAAACACCTCCCATCTGAAACTAAAGACACTTTGTTAGAAGTATACAATAAGATCTGGTTGCCAGATACTGACCCGTCTAACTGAAAGCTGGCCACCGTAATTACCTTACCTAAAAAAAGTGAAGATACTACAAAACTTGAGCATTTTAGACTTACAGTCCGCGCGGCCAAAGAATGCCTCGTGTCGCGCATGGATGTTCGTGCATTCGGCCGCACTCGTTAACGCAATAGCGACTGAAATCATTACCAGTGGCGTCGGTGTCGCGTTTTCAATTATTCGTCACCAAACCACAAGAAATTTTAAAGTATTTTATTTACATATGAACAGTAACAGTTTAAACATTTATAAAATAAAAAAATAACCATGTTGACAAGTAATAAATTTTATATTTGAATTACAAATGAACACAACAGTTTAATCGTTTATGAAAATCAAAAAAGTATAAGTTCGCTTTTAAATTACAGTTGAAAACGAATTAACTAATAAAAACATTTTTGAATATTTGCTAATCTGTTGTTAATGATCCTGAAGAATGTCAACTATTAGGATTTCTTTAATGAGAATTTAAGCAAATTCTCATTAGCATTACATGCGCGGCAAAACTACTTATTTATTTTACTATGTATTGTGAAAGTATTTGTTGTGTATACATATTTGTCTAATAAATTTGAGTATTACGACCTTTAAAATTTACATAGGACACAAAATGGTTCACTGTCGTTTTGTTGCAATAATTGTAATAAAGTTAAATTAACAAGTACGTATGTAAATTAATAACAAATAAATCATTAATTAGTGTAATACATGATAATAAACGGAACGCGCTTTTGGTGGCGACGCCACTGACATGCCGCGCTTAAGAGACTTGAAGTTGGACGAATGCGCATCCAACGTTCAGGCATTCTTTGGCCGCGCGGACTGTATATCATTAACATCACGTTTATTGAAATACTGGAAGCCATGGTAAGCTTTAGGCTAGTAGCACTCTTAGAAATAGAAAGTAAGTTTAGTACCTACATACCAGACATGATTTCTAAAATGGTACTCTACGATTAATCAGGTTTTGAACCTAGATCACATCATTAATGGAGCAATCACTAACACCGAACAAGCTCTGGTAATATTTTTCGATATACAAACAGGTTATGACACGGAAACCATGGGCAATACAAACGATTTACCGATGGAACCTCCATCGCTATTTACCTAAATTTATCCAAAATTTCTTAAGGGTCAGTAAAATTCAAGTACAAATAAGTTGTTAGACCGTATCGGAAACACGAATACAGGAAAATGGTGTCCCTCAAGGGTCAGTATTAAGCGTCACTCTATTTGCTATTGCCATGAACAGTATTGCAGATAGTATTAATACTAATACACAAAAGCTACTGTATGTAGGTGACTTATGTATTGTAGCTACTGGAAAACATGTTGAGAAAATGGGCAAAACTGTATAATCCAATTGTGACGTGCTTGTAAAAGAAGCTGAATCTCGAGGATTCCAATTCTCATTAGCAAAGACTGAATGTATTCCATTTTTTCGACACCGTAAATACCATGCTACTCCAAAATTGTATCTAAACAATGAAGAAATACTATATGTAAAAGAATGAGACGATAAACTAACTTTAAAACGTCATATTGAAATGGTTGTGACAAAGTGCACGACGTTGTTTAATAGAATTAAAATTCTCTCTGGGGCGCTTGCATAGAAACATTTCAAAAAATTACAAATGCATTTATGCGAATATGGAATAGTTCGTGATTAATAGGAACAAGAGCATACACCTATACGAAGTCTGGACAATAAAAATAGTTCTCTGCCTTCATACTTAAGATTGGAACAACAACACCTGAGATATGGACCTAAGCTATGTGCCATGTCGTCGTACTTCCTCCACAAAGATATTACGCACCCCCCACTCATGAAAAGTATGAATGGAAAAATAGATGCACAGTCTCGGCACTACTAAAACTCAACACAGATCTATGGTCCAACGAAGTAATAAAAGTAGGGTCCTGATGACCAGAAAACAAATATCTGCCGTGGGAATTAAAACTACATATACACCCTGCAAAAAAAATGTCAATGTAGAAACACCAGATGTCCTCATTAACACATGCAAAAATAACCCAAAATAATTTATCATAAGTCAGTTTAATTCAATACCTACGTGGCAGATACAAAAAAAAATCAAAAACCAAAAACACAACACACATTGCTTTGTTAAAAGCCCTTGAATTTGGTCACATTGCCCAGAGACCAAGATAAACATCTACTATAATCTTCATATAGAGACATACACAACCACAATGATTTAACTAAGGTAGGTAAAAATGGAACCAATTGAAGCAAAATTGGAAGGACATGCACATTTCTAGTACTCCAGCAAGTAACAATCTTACACAGGTTCAAACACAAATATAAGGACACGATACAGTAGTACTAGCAGAAACAATAAGCATAGTCGAATTCCAGTATCTATTGCTATGGATTAATGAAAAACAGCCGCATTTAAAAGCAATACAACCTTACATAAAGCCTATCTGGCATAAAACATAAAAATCGAAAAGACCAGGCCGTTATCACGCTATTAAGAATTGGACATACAAAAAGAATATACACGACCAATATTCGGTGCGAAGGAGAGTGCGGACTACTCGAGCTTTCCGCGCTCCTTCAGTCACAGCGATAAATTCCCAGCATACATTGCATATATATGCATGGTGGGATTAAGGATGGGTGCGGTCAGGATATGATCGGAAGGAATCGAGTTACGGTTCTGAGGGAGAAGATACTACCCCAGCATTCTATTAAGAAACTTTATTATGGGGTGTGTAATAGTCATACCGTAATGTTACTGCATCAACTTCTTGAAAATGCAGGTCTGTATTCAAAAATTTCGTGATGATGGGCCATAAATGGTTCAAAACGGGATCAGGTGTGATGGATTGATGAATTGGTAATAAAAAACCTTTCAAAATCAGTTTTCAAAATATCCGGACCATATTTTAAAAAAAATAAGTTGATGATGGATGTAAAAATAGGAAACGTCCGATTGAAAACCTGACTATGCTATGTTAAAGCCCGTACCGAGTTGCCATGAAGAAGTGTTTATGTGTTTGCTCTAGGATTTATAATAACGCCAGAAAAAATAAAATAGAAAGTTCAAAAAATCATTTTTTTTCAAATATCTCAAAAACAAAAAATCATACCATCGATTTTTTTGTGTCATTTTATTGGTCCCCTAATTACACAAGTTTTTCCAATTTAACCGGAGTTATATATATTACCATTGCGGAGATCCCCATAGTGAGAATCCTTAGTCTTGGACACAGTGTATATGTATAAAGGTAAAGGTAAAGGTAAAGAGTTTGTGTACCTAGTTTTGAGAAACAAAATATCGATTGATATGTTACAAATCATCTAACATCTCGATATAAAAGTGTCTGCGGCTGAAAGATTTCATAAACCGTTGAAAACAAATATGAGGAGTTATTTTACCTACAAAAATTCCTACACGGTGAGTACGTCAGGATCGGCAGAACTAAATAAACCTTTGAGAAGGCGTAAGAAACAAACTGTAGTGAGGTTTTTACAATTAATGAAGTGATAAAAAGAAAATCTCAGGTTACCGAATAATCGACCTTAGTAAAGAGCTTTTTGGGAGTACCTTTTACGAAGAAGAATTACATGTTATTACGGAGAATAAGGATATCTTATTTATAGTCGCTGTGAAGTTTCACGGAAAAAATAAACAATACCTAGTCAAGTAGCGTGGCTCTAGTGACGAACATTGGGGTATCAGCTTCGCAAGTGAAGGAAATATAAAATGGACTTATATCCCACATTATTGAGTAATAGTTCCATGACGTAGAGTCTTATCACACATTTACCATAAAAAAATAGGGTTGTAGGCATATCGAAAATTCAGTATCCTCGTTCTATTGCAGTTGTAAGTGAGGCAGACAATTTAATTTATTCTAAAACCACACCGCCGGTCGAAGAAGATGCGCTAGAAGCGATATTAAAACAGGCTGCACCGTATTTTCCACACGACATGCGAAAATCACACATATTGAAGATAGGCGAAGATAGATTTTGTCTCAGGCAATTATGCAAGGAAAACTTTAAAACAACACTTTCACTATTCGGATTCTGACAACGTTTGGCCTTACAGCTCCGGTATCGACCGTATTAGAACATAAGCAGAACCAATACCATCGCACTCTGCCAGTATATGGTTAACTATATTTGTTTACTGCGAGATCGTCGAACTGCAACTTGTGGGAGGCCTTTTATCACCACTTAATAATAATAAACTTTGCATAGGAAAGCTCAATTTGCAACATAAAAATGTGGCTTTTGCACCTGCACATTACTTGCCTGTGATAGCGAGAGAATTAGAAAGGATTGTGGTATAAAAACGAATACAGGTGCAGTTATGCCATTTGAATTTGAAACGTGTTTGAAACTGCACTTAAAAGAAGCACAATAATGGCTTGCTCTTATAAATAATATTATATGAGTCAAGTCGGTAACTGTAACGGGATTGATTTACAGAGACGCCCCATATCAACGTGGGCATGGAATACCAAGCTGGCTGGATGGTATATTTAGAAGTATAATTATATAGTTATTAAAAGTCATTAATTTAAGTCAAACCATACAGTACATAATGAAAACAAGATGATACAACTCTTCTCGATGCGAACCTTGTAACACCGGTAAATAATTGGATGCAATCGCAATTTTAACAAACGGAAGTTTACTAAAATTAGAACATTATGTCGCAACTGAACAACGCCTATTCCGAAAACATATGAAGACACTCTAAACTATAGAAAGGAGGCCAAGCCTTTACATCTGGGCTGCACTCTGCGGTACAACGATACAGCTCTAGATGAATACGCTGGTGGACTCAAATAATCATTTCTCGAAACGTCAAGCAATTACAATGACCAATAAACAGGTTGAAATGCTTAGTCACTGGCACTCGGATTTCTGTAACCGGGAAAAGTTTCCCATCCTTCTGTTGAATGGTAACATGAATTCCACTTTACTGGCGAGACGCATGAAAATTAATCCTGCCAGTCTAATTGGTCACGCGTAAGCATTAGAAACATTAGTTGAGTTGATATGCCTATTTCCACAGTTTTTGTTTTTGTAGCGCGACGTTTCGGAAGCGGAGTCTACTTCGGTTACCAAGCTTAGTCCTGGGAAAGGCTGATTTCACACTTTAGTCGTCGAATTCATTTACTCCGATTCAAACTTGGTGCCTTTCAGTTATTAATCGGACATCTTAACCGCTGAGCCTCTGAGTAATCCAATATATATTTTTTAAAACTATATATATATATATATATATATATACATTTTCCAGGTTTCGCAGTAACCTATTGCGCAGGTGTATTGCGCCTAAGGTCTTCGCGCATTATTAGGGTCCATATGAGTTTCGTTTCTACACTAGCTAGTAAGTGGCTTATTTCAGTTTTCGGCGAGTTGTATTCTCATCCTTTACCACTATCTGTATGTTATCTCATTGGATTCGGTGGGCTTCGTTCCGGACAAGTTCCGCTATTCTTGATCATTCTGTTTCGCGTTTGCGAATGTTAATCTTGTGTTCCTGAATTCTCACTTTGAGTGGTCTACTGCTCTCTCCTAGGGATGATCTGCCACATTCGTATGGTAGGTTATATTCACAATTATTGTAATTCCAGTCTTTAGTGTGTGGTTTAGTTTTGGTTAGCATTCCCTGGGAGTTCTTGTGGATTTGAAGGCAGTGAGTATCTTGTATTTCCTACCTATCCTTCGCATTATGCCCGAGGTATCTGGTATATATGGTATTACCGCCGTCTATTTTTTCGGTTAGCGTTTCTCCGTTTAGCTTAGGTGTTAGATCAGGGTATCCATTTTCTTTAAGAGTTTTAGCTATATTTTCTTTTTCTTTTACATGTCTTCTTGTTTCGAGCATATTGTTTCAGCGTACAAACATCTTGCTACGTCTAACTTCACTTTTTTGGGGTGATTGCAGTTGTACTGCAGGTACCTCCCCTGTGTAGGTGGATTTCCTTTACACACTTGTGGTGAGAGAGTTATCATTCCTGTGTACAAGGACTTCCAAAGAATGGCAGTTTTTGTTACGACTTAAATTTTATTGTGAATTTTATGGAGGGTGCACGGCTATTTAGATGATCTAGGAATTTATCCAGCTTATGCTGGTCGTGTTGCCAAACTACGAAGGCATCGTCCACGTATCTAATCCACATCCTTGGTTTTTCCAGGAATTCGGATATCGCTTGGACTTCCAAGTGTTTCACGTGTGTATTGCTCACTATGGGTGATAGCGGAGAACCCATCGCCATCCCAAACTAGTTGTTCTAGTATGCTGTTCTAATATATATATATATATATATATATATATATATATATATATATATATATATATATATTGTCAGAAGCTCGATTATTGTGTTTACGAGTTCATACCGGACTGAAATGGCCCTCAGCACATGCACGCCACAACGATCTCGAAGGATAAACGCGCTGCTGTCTTTCTACAAAGTTAACGTTAAGTGGGGTAAAAAACAACAGTTTATAAGATTTCAGTAAACAAACACTAAACGACGACCAGATCGGTAGCCTGCCGATAAATAAATTACAAAAAGGGCCGAAATCGTAAAGCTGCTTAAACCATAATATTGAGGAGCCTATGTATGTGTTAGAAAACGCATTACTATTGGCGATCATACACCAATTGCAACGATGTATGCCATACAAGTGTTGAAATGTTTAAAATTGACTCCCAGCCGCAAGAATGTGTTTCGACTTGTACGTGTTTCTAATCAGTTAACGAGGCATGCGCCTATACCATGTGCTATTATTTTAAACACTGATCCAACGAGTAAGCCAGTCCAGCATTGGACAGTCATCTACATAGATGAAACGAGCCGGGAATATTTCAATTCCTTTAGGTCGCCTCCAATAGTATGTAATTTTCACTTCTTGTAGAAAATTCTAAATGGTTCCATTACAACGAGACGACAGGATTACCATTCGGATGTGTGTGAACTTTATACGTTAATGATTTTGTGTTTAGATAAAATGATGTGTCAATGGCTGATTTTGTACATAACCTTTTTACTACATGTATTGTAAATGATGAAATAATTAGGTTGTTGTATAATATCTGTCTTTGTACAATTTTACTGTGATAAAATAAAAAGGGTTTTAGTACGTTAGTGTTTTTTTAATTCATAAGTTGGGTTAAATAAGTTGGCAGATGATCTAACTATACTTTCTAACGAAAATTACATTTACATTTTTATTTTCTTCAAAAAAAAAGAGATGAACAGATTGTGTAAGGGAGCCGGAGTCCCCAGCTCTTCGAAACGGGCAAGACCTACCCCCAACTGCTAGCAAGTGCGCTCACCAAAAGGCTTTATTTAAAAATTTTGAAATTAATTTCTATTAAAATGACCTTAGAGGTCTAAACCACATTCAAGGTGCATATTCTAGACGTTGATTTTTGAAACCAGCTTCTTTCTAAAGGGTCTTCGATGCAGAAAAAAGATTGAACTTCAAGTTGTTGATTTGAAATCAGGCTCTGCCAAAAGGACCTTAGATTTATAAGCAAGATTCGACATTCAAATCCAAGACGTTGATTTCGTCACGGAAATCTCAAACTTTAATCCACCTTTATGTTGTTTGTTACTTTTGTAAATGCATTTTATTTCTTATTTGTTAGTTATATCACATATGTTTTCCAGCTAAATTAACCATGGTTATTTTTAAATAAGCCTCAAACCCTCAAAATCAAACAATGAATTTATTTGAAATCCGAGACCAAGAGATCAATTTGAGAAATAATGTTATTTTTCACACAAGTTATTTTTAATTAAACTGTAATCAGCAAATTAAAAAGAAAACCTGCATTCTCCATATGGATAGCTACAGCCCTAGAAATTAAGAGAAATTCTAAAAAAGCAATTAATAACCCATTACGGTTAAAATGGGAAAGTCAGGTTTCCTTATTCTACTTTTATATACTTGACGACTATACTATTTACTGACAACGACAACTTCAACTGCTGTCGAAACGTATGGATTGTAAAAAGTATATATTCTAATAATGATAGTAAATAGTGAACGTTTCCATTTTCATAATCTTTTGGTAAGTTTTCAGAATTATAAAAAACGATATTTTAACATTTTTGCATTACTACACTGCATTACACAAAAAAATATAAATTGACTGATTCGATCACATATTTTACCCAAAACACATCCATGAGATCAACATAACAAACTTATTACAAGTAATTATCAGTTTTAAAATGATCGAGTGTATTTCTGATGAAAAGAAAATGTAGGTTGATAATTAGATGACTATTAAGTGAAGTAAACATTTCATTGCAATACGAAAACTTTGGAATAGAAATTTTAATATTGCGATTGCAATATTTTATTGGAACATACACAAAACTTTTTAAACTTTCTTATATTGATTTTAGTTTCATATTTAAATGTATCAATAATGTGATTAGCTAGACGCAACAGTTTTAATAGAAAATGAATATGAAAGCACCCCTTAGTCAATTCACTGTGTCAAGTAGTTTCCCATTCAGTTATTTAACAACCCCTCGAGCTTTAACTCCAACGCCTTGTTGGGCAAATCTATAGGGAGAAAAGATTCAACCGTATATTTAATACAAGTGATGTCATGGAATTTATATTTGCGTCTAACCCTTGAGAGTATTATTAAATTCTACATTTTGTTTCTTTCAACATTTAATTTCATATTTATGGTTTTGTGTTAATTAGGGAAACGTGCATAGCCACTCTTGGGTCCAATTCCATTCGATTACCTACTACGAATTAATAAGGTCGGACTAGTCCACTGGGTTTCAGCTGACAATGAAAAGAAATATAGGTATGTATTCCATTGCATAATGTGTAATTATTAATAAAATGTTAATTAAAATAAAATGCAGATGATGGAAATGGTTTGTTATAAGCCAGAGGAGAGTTGTACACGGCATACAATTATCATTTTTCAGTGAACACAGATTACACTGCACCATAAAGCTACGTAGCATCGAGTCTCGAGCGCCTGTACAGCCAGGACTGATAACGAAGAAGTAGCACATAAAGCCCACATACAAAATGAAATATGTTCGTCTTTGTCGCGAGCTACTTCGAGTCTGCAGTCCCTAACTCTCTTAGCGGTTGCTTCGAGTGATATATGCAGTGGAGTATTATTTCGCCGGCCCGGTTAGACTTAGCTAGGCTATCTTCTGCTATGTTTAATGGTTATTGCCGATTGCGCGCCATCGTATATGAGAGATTAACGTAGATATGGAATAAAATATGGGTATACTTATGGTTGCTCTTGGGGCTGAGAACGCGTCGTCGTCGTAGTCGCTGTCCCCGTTCCCGGATGGTCGACGGTTGTGTGCGAGCGCACTTGTACTACACCTGGCCTCGCATCCCATCGCGCCGATCCTAAGATGCATGGCCTACAAAATCTTAATTAATTGTGTAACCGTAATCTCGAGCAATTAAATGGCAATTTCTTGGAAAACAAAGGATTTTTGCGAAGAACAGCGAAGCGCGGAACCGAGTCGGGAAATACTGCCATAATTCATCTATCCTATAAGATTACTGATCTTTAATCCCCTTCCCTTCGTACTCCTCTTTCTGTACCAGGCCGCGCTCCTAAAAGTTGAGATTTACGGCGTTCTTGGAATTATATTGTTGGCTTGCACAGCAGCGTGCGAGCAGGCGATGCAGTTAGCTAGGAATTATTAAGATATATCTGGAGGAAATCGCTAGCACCTAGTATATGGCATCATTAGATACAGAGCAGTGCCGTGCGGGCTTATCTTGGCGCTCCGACGGGCAACCGGCCGGCTGTATGAGGCGGCTCACGCGGCATTACGCCAGATAGGGAGGATATAAAATATGGCGTCCTTTCATGAATCTTATTAAGATATCCGTAACACCGAACGATACCAAGTTATGCGCGTCGGAGAGAGACGCGCGCCCGCGAACTTATGAAGAAAGGAGTAGGTGTATAATCCTTATAGCTACACAGCTATATATCACACCTAAGTCCTGTAAGGAAAACAGGATAGATGTTTATAAGTTACGAGTCTCTCCCTCGAACTGTTTATTTAACTCAATAACCGTACATCACTGCGATTTCTTTCGACTTTTTAAATCACACGGATTCCGATCAAATGTTGGCCAGAATTTTAACACTTTTAGTTTGTACGTTCTTATTCACTATCGATCCAATTTTCTCTTTTTATGTAATAACCTCAAGTGCATCTATCTTACCAATCAATCGATTTAAGATGTATAGTAACTTAGTTGTAAACGGTAGTCACCCGCTGCTAATCCAAACATCGCATAAATATGATCAAGTGTGAAGTTCGAGCCATAAGCAGTAAGCCCGGCTTACAGTTTGGCGCTTTCTCGCGAGCATCTGAGGCGGCGGTAGACAAGCTCGAAAAACTAGCACCTAACTTTAGTACAAGTGTGTCTTTATTGATCAATAAATAAATTAGAACTTCTTTTTTTTTATTTAAATTAAGAAAGGAAAAGCGAATCGCCGGATAATCGGATAAGCGAGACGGTTTCGTATTGAATGGACCATGCAACAGGTTAGGTTGAAATAGTAAATGTCTCGGGATCAGTCCTGTAGAAAAGATTAATTCTAGGGATTGTTTAGAGAAGGTGGGAACTTTGGTTTCATGATTTGTAATCGACCGTAAATAGCTGTTTTATGTTTGTTGCAACGAATTACGGCATGTATGTGGTCAAATGTCACCCTATACTTTGTAGTCGGGCAACATCTAAGTGAGCTTTATGGTTGCTACGGTTTAGAGTTTGGCGGTCATAATTAGTTGAAAGCATGCTCCACTTTGGCGGATCTTAATGTGTATTCAAGTGAATGCTATAATTCCATTTAAGTCAGTTTCCTGAATGACCACACTAACCGCATGTATAGACATCATGCCAATTAAGAACATATTTTCTAAAGTGTAAGAAGTTACGAACTGTGTCTTTTAACATCAATTCCCTTGAGACGTATACACAAAGATAATAACCCCCGACAAACTGAGGCGAATGAGGTCGGCCTATATCCGTCCTGTTTGCGGTTCGATTGAAATGATTGGAAAGCTACTCCACTTGTCATCCACAAGTCCCCATACGCCATAAGAGATCGTAGTGGAAATAAAGCCGCATCGAAGTAAGGATTACGTGTGTGTGCCGCGAATCTAATCCCTTCTAAAGGACATCTTTTTATCCCAAAAGGCAAACAGTTTCAGTTAAACTTTGAATTCACATAATGGCAAACTACATGAACAAAAGTATCTGTCATTAAAAAAAAACTTTTTGTCGAGAATCTGCACCTTTGAAATTCAAAGTGGCATTCTTGCATTTCGTCGTTATCTCAACGTCGCATCCCTTCGAAAGGACGTATGCGGTTTAGCGTGCAACCCCAATTGAATTATCTGAATGAATTGGGCTACTTTTAGCATGAAACCTAAATGACCATTTCAATATGAGATTTGTAAGTTTAAAATTGCTGATGTTGCTGATTGTATTATATACGATTTTTCATTTATTTCAAATATAACTTCTTGCTCCTAAAACATTCTGAATATGAATAACTTAAGCTTTCAAATATAAAACAAAATCTAATTATGACAAAAACCTTTTCTCTGCAGTTGCAAGGAGGTTAAAACTATACTAACTCACTGTGTTGCAGCACTTTCAAGTAACATTATTCAACGGTTTATTTTGGAATCAATTTCTACTTCTTAATTCCTAATTCTACTGAAACTACATCTAGCAGCGTTAATTTCAGGGAAATACGTAGGTATACAACATTTGTCTAAAACTATTCCATATGTCAGCTTTGTTCAAAGTTTAATGTTATTTCTTTATTTTTACTTAAACACAACAGGACAATAATGTCACACACAATTCCTATAATTTCATTTTATACATAAAGTGAGTCTTGCAAAACATAATTAGGTGTTCGCAAGAAATTGCAAAGCAGGTATATTTACACAAATTAGTTATATTTTGTGCTAGGTACACAATGAAACGTTTGACACACTACTGAAAAAACTTTCTTAAAAATGGTAAACTACGTTATATCTTTGCTTGTACGTATAATTACATTCTTGTGTAATTTATCTATTTTGAAGATTTTTTACTGGTTCATTATTTATTCTTTGCCGTTGTTTACCTATAGGTATGTACATACTTATTTTTTGTTCTTTCTTTCAGTAAACGAATTCAAGAAATATTGTGTTTGTCATTTAAATGTTAAAAAAGTTAAACACCTATTACTAGTTGCTGGCATATAAAACTTAAAAATGTGATTCTCGCACTCATCCAATACACCGGTGGATGGGTCACCAAAATGGTCAACATCTGACACATCCTTCATTGTGATAAATAGTCCACAAGAAATGTTTTTTTAATCGTTGTGTTCTCTTCCCTCTCCGTCTGCTATATATATTTTTTTTAATCCCCCAACTTGTAAACATATTTTCACTTCAAAAGTCATTTTCAATCTTTAACTTTACGCATCGATGTATGTAGAATTACTGAAATGCACCTTTTGGAATAGGTACACGTTGCCCTCAAAAAAGATTGTTTAACTTAGCAGACCTTTACTCAATGTTACCTTATGTCCGCCAAAAAAAGATCGATCATTTCCTGCTCTAAGTATGAATGGCTCATATCTTAAGTTTTCGGACTCTATTACTATGTTGAGAATGACTGTCTTCAAATCTATCACGGGTTGACCATCTCCTGTCAGCTACCAAACCAGCTGCTCGAGAAGTAGGCTTTTTGTACATATATAAGCAGGACTTTACCTCCCGACTATTCTTCCTGCTGTATAAAGCCCAAACTCTACCTCATCTATTGATGCGCGCATGTATTTTGATCAGCGATATCCATTGGCGAAAGTGCCAAGTATCAAGGGAAACAATTGTTAAACAACCTAACGTAACTGCTAGATTCGATGGACTGGAGGACCAAAAAAGTTCGAAGACAATGAATTGCAATTCTTATTGGACGAAAACCCAGCTCAAACTCTCAAAGAACTTTCAGACAGCTTAGCAGCTGATGAATCAACTGTTTTTAGACGTTTACATGTGATGGGACAGCCTTTTCAAACAAAAAAATCAATTTTTCTCGAAAACGGGTCAGAATTTGCCAAAAATAAATTCCCCCCCCCCCCCCCATAACCTGCGTCAACTTTTCAACGTATCTAACACATATACCAAATTTGGGCAGCTACCCCTAATGTAAAAGCTACCCCTAGTATATAGATATAGTATATAGAAATATTTTTAAGCAGATTTGTCTAAGTTCCAGCATTTCCAAACAAAACAACAAATTTTTCTCGAAAACGGGTCAGAATTTGCCAAAATAAATTTAACCCCCTCCATCTCCCCGTTGACTTTTCAACGTAACTAACACATAATCAAATTGGGGTAGCTACCCCTAATGTAAAAGCTACCCCTAGTAGGTCATAGAAATATTTTTAAGCAAATTCCAGCCTTTTCAATCAAAAAAATCAATTTTTGGCGAAAACGGGCCAGAATTTGCAAAAATACATTCAAAAACCCCCCATCTCCCCTGTCGACTTTTCAACGTATCTAACACATATATCAAATTTGGGCAGCTACCCATGATGTAAAAGCTACCCCTAGTAGGTCATAGAAATATTTTTTAAGCAGATTTTTCTTCCAGCCTTTTTCAAACAAAAAAATGAATTTTTCTCGAAAACGGGCCAGAATCTGCCAAAAATAAATGGAAAACCCCACTCATCTCACTCTGTCGACTTTTAAACGTATCTAACACATATATCAAATTGGGGCAGCTACCCCTAGTAGGTCATAGAAAAATTTTTAAGCAAATTTTTAAATCCAGCCTTTTCAAACAAAAAAATCAAGTTTTCTCGAAAACGGGTCAGAATTTGCAAATATTAATGTGATAATCCTCCCATCACGGCCGTCGACTTTTCAACGTTTCTAATACATATATCAAAGTGGAGTAGCTACCCCTAATGTAAAAGCTACTCCTCGTAGGTCATACAAATACTTATTAAGCAGATTTTTCCAAGTTCCAGCCTTTTCAAACAAAAAACTCAAGTTTTCTCGAAAACGGGCTAGAATTTGCCAAAGATAAATTTAAAACCACCCCATCTCCCCTGTTGACGTTTCAGCGTATCTAACACGTATACCAAATTGGCGCAGCTACCCCTAATGTAAAATCTACCCCTAGTTGGTCATAGAAATATTTTTTAAGCAGATTTTTCTGAGTTCCAGCCTTTCCAAACAAAAAAATCAATTTTTCTCGAAAACCGGCCAGAACTTGCCAAAAATAAATTTAACCCCCTCCCCCATCCTCTGTTGACTATTAAATTTGGCAGGTACCAATAATGTAAAAGCTACCCCTAGTAGGTCATAGAAATATTTTTTAAGCAGATTTTTCTAAGTCGAGGCTATTCATACAAAAAAATCAATCTTTCTCAAAAAGGGTCATAATTTGCCAAAAATAAATTTACCCCCATGTCCCTGACAACTTTTCAACGTATCTAACACATATATCAAATTGGGGCAGCTCCCCTAATGTAAAAGCTACCCCTAGTAGGTCATAGAAGTATTTCTTAAGCAGATTTTTCTAAGTTCCAGCTTTTCCAAACTAAAAAATCAATTTTTCTCCAAAATCGGCCAAAATTTGCCTAAAATAAAATTACCCCCATATCCTCTGCTGACTTTTCAACGTATCTCTAACACATATTTCAAATTGGGGCAGCTACCCCTATTGTAAAAGCTAACCATAGTAAGTCATAGAAATATTTTTTAAGCAAATGTTTAAATCCAGCCTTTTCAAACAAAAATAATCAATTTGTCTCGAAAACGGGCCAGAATTTGCCAAAAATAGATTTAAAACTCCCCATCGGCCCCTGTCGACTTTTCAACGTATCTAACATACATATCAAATTGGGACAGCTACCCCTAATGTAACAGCAACCCCTAGTAGGTCATAGAATTACTTTTTAAGCAGATTTTTCTAAGTTCCAGCCTTTTCAAACAAAGAACTCAATTTTTCTCGAAAACGGGACAGACTCTGCCAAAAATAAATGTAAAAACGCCCCTATCTCCACTGGCCGACTTTTCAACGTACCTAACACATCTATATATCAAATTGGAGCAGCCACCCCTAATGTAAAAGCCACCCCTAGTAGGTCATTGAAGTATTTTTTGAGCAGATTTTTCTAAGCTCCAGCCTTTCCAAACAGAAAAATCAATGTTTCCCGAAAACCGGCCAGAATTTGCCAAAATTAAATTTAACACCCCCACCCGCATATCCTCTGTTGACTTTTCAACATATCTAACACATATTTCAAATTGGGGCAGCTGCCCCTAATGTAAAAGCTACCCCTAGTAGGTCATAGAAATATTTATTAAGCAGATTTTTCTAAGTTCCAGCCTTTCCAAACAAAAAAATCAATTTTTCTCGAAAGCCGGCCAGAATTGGCCAAAAATAAAATTACCCCCCCCTCCCACACCCGCCACTGACTTTTCAACGTATCTAACACATATTTCAAATTGGGGCAGCTACCCCTAATGTAAAAGCTAACCATAGTAGGCCATAGAAATATTTTTTAAGCAAATGTTTAAATCCAGCCTTTTCAAACAAAAATAATCAATTTGTCTCGAAAACGGGCCAGAATTTGCCAAAAATAAATTTAAAAACTCCCCATCGGCCCCTGTCGACTTTTCAACGTATCTAACACATATATCAAATTGGGACAGCTACCCCTAATGTAAAAGGTACCCCTAGTAGGTTATAGAAGTATTTTTTAAGCAGATTTTTTTAAGTTCCAGCCTTTCCAAACAAAAAAAATCAATGTTTTTCGAAAACCGGTCAGAATTTGCCAAAATTAAATTTAACCCCCCCTTCCCCATATCCTCTATTGACTTCTCAACGTATCTAACACATATTTCAAATTGGGGCAGCTACCCCTAATGTAAAAGCTGCCACTAGTAGGTCATAGAAATTTTTTTGAAGCAAATTTCTAAGCCCAGCCATTTCAAACAAAAAAATCAATTATTATCGAAAACCTTCCAGATTTTGCCAAAAATTAATTTAAAAACCCCCATCGGCCCCTGTCGACTTTTCAACGTATCTAGCACATATATCAAATTGGGGCAGATACCCCAAATGTAAAAGCTAACCCTAGTAGGCACATTGACAGAATTTGCCAAAAATAAATTTAAAGACCCCCATCGCCTCCTGTCGACTTTTCAACGGACACATATATCAAATTGGGGCAGCTACCCCTAATGTAAAATACCCCTAGTAGGTGATAGAAATATTGTTAAGCAGATTTTTCCAAGTCTAGCCTTGTCAAACGGAAAAATCAATTTTTCTCGAAAACGGAAACAATTTGCAAAAAATAAATTTAATCCCCTTCCCATGTCACCAGTCAACTTTTCAACGTATCTAGCAAATATACCATATTGGGGCAGCTACCCCTAATGTAAAAGCTAACCCTAGTAGGTCATTGATAGAATTTGCCAAAAATAAATTATAAACACCCCCATCCCCCTCGCCGACTTTTCAATGTATCTAACACATATACCAGTAGGTGATAGAAATATTTTAAGCAGATTTTTCTAAGTCTAGCCTTTTCAAACAGAAAAATTAATTTTTCTCGAAAACGGGAAAGAATTTGCCAAAAATAAATTTAATCCCCCCCCCATGTCCCGTGTCAACTTTTCAACGTATCTAACACATATATCAAATTGGGGCAGCTACCCCTAATGTAAAAGTTACCCCCAGTAGGTCATAGACAGAATTTGCCAAAAATACATTTAAAAACCCCCCATCCCCCCTGTCAACTTTTCAACGTATCTAACGTATCAAATTGGGCAGGTACCAATAATGTAAAAGCTACCCCTAGTAGGTCATAGAAATATTTTTTAAGCAGATTTTTCTAAGTCGAGCCTATTCATACCAAAAAATCCATTTTTCTCGTAAACGGGCCAGAATTTGCCAAAAATAAATTTACCCCCCCCCCATCTCCCGCGCGACTTTTCAACGTTTCTAACGCATATGTCAAATTGAGACAGCTACACCTAATGTTAAAGCAACCCCTAGCAGGTCATAGAAATATTTTTTAAACAGATTTTTCTAAGTTCCTGCCTTTTCAAACAAAAAACTCAATTTTTCCCGAAGACGGGCCAGAAACTGGCAAAAATAAACGTAAACACGCCCCTATCTCCCCTGGCCGACTTTTCAACGTACCTAACACATATATATCAAATTGGGGCAGCTACCCCTGATGTAAAAGCTACCCCCAGTAGGTCATTGAAATATTTTTTGAGCAGATTTTTAAGTCCAGCCTTTTCAAACAAAAAAAAATAATATTTCTCGAAAACGGGCCAGAATCTACCAAAAATAAATGTAGAAACCCCCTATTTCCCCCGGCCGACTGTTCAACGTACCTAACACATATATCAAATTGGGGCAGCTACCTCTAATCTAAAAGCTACCCCTAATAGGTCATAGAAATATTTTTAAGCAGATTTTTCAAACAAAAAAATAAATTTTTCTCGAAAATTCGGTCCAGAATTTGCCAAAAATAAATTTAAAAACCCCCCATCTCGGCCCGTCGACTTTTCAATGTATCTAACACATATCAAATTGGGGCAGCTACCCCTAATGTAAAAGCTACCCCTAGTAGTTCTTAAAAGTATTTTGTAAGCAGATTCTTCTAAATCCAGCCTTTTCATTAAAAAAAATCAATTTTTCTCAAAAACTGACCAGAATTTGCCAAAAATAAATTTAATCCCCCCCCCCAACTACGCCACTGACTTTTCAAGGTATCTAACACATATATTAAATTGGGACAGCTACCCCTAATGTAAAAGCTACCCCTAGTAGGTCATAGAAATTTGTTTAAGCAAATTTCTAAGTCCAGCCTTTTCAAACAAAAAGAAACAGTTTTTCTCGAAAACGGGTCAGAATTTGCCAAAAATAAATTTAAAACAATCCCATCTCCCCCGTCGTTTTTTCAAGGTATCTAACACATATATCAAATAGTAGCAGCTACCCCCAATATAAAAGCTACCCCTAATAGGTCATAGAAATATTTTTTAAGCTAATTCAGCCTTTTCAAACAAAAAAAATCAATTTTTATGGAAAACGTTCCAGAATTTGCCAAAAATTAATTAAAAAACCCCCATCCCCCCCTGTCGACTTTTCAACGTATCAAGCACATATATCAAATTGGGGTAGCTACCCCTAACGTAAAAGCTAACCCTAGTAAGTCATTGACAGAATTTGCCAAAAATAAATTTAAAAACATCCCCATCCCCCTCGCCGACTTTTCAACGGATCTAACACATATATCAAATTGGGGCAGCTACCCTTAATGTGAAAGCTACCCCTAGTAGGTTTTAGAAATATTTTTAAGCAGATTTTTCTAAGTCTAGCCTTGTCAAACAGAAAAATCAATTTTTTTCGAAAACGGGAAAGAATTTGCCAAAAATAAATTTAAGCCCCTCCACTACTCCTGTTGATTTTTTTACGTATCTAACACATATATCAAATTGCGGCAGCTGCCCCTAGTAGGTGATGGAAGTATTTTTTAAGAAATTTTTCTAAGTTCAGCAAAATCTAAATTTAAAGCTAAAAATAGAAATTACAGGGTCATCATCATCATCATGATCATATTACAATTCTTAGCAATCTAAAAATAGAGTGTTCAAGGTCAAAGAGTAATGACATTACATTTCTTAGAAATCTAAAAATAGAATCAGTTCATGGAAACATGAAGAATGACAGGTTGTTACGTATGTGTGTATGCTAAAATGTAGATCAAGGTCAAATCGTACTTAGCTTGACTAAATTGTCTGAAGGTGAAATAGTTTTCTAAACTAATAGTAGGACAAGATGGGTATTTAACAAGTTTAACAAGTTTAAATATGTTGTAAGGGGTACTCAAATCAAGGACACATTTAGATCAAAATTTAATGCTAAAAATAGAAATTGCTAGGACATCATATTACAATTCTTAGAAATATAAGTATAGAGTTTTCAAGGTCAAAGAGTAATGACCTGCAGGTGTATCCTGTTATATTTCTTAGAAATATAAAAATAGAATCAGTGTATGGAAACAAGAGGAATGACAGGTTGTTGTCGTTGTCTATGCTAAAAAGTAAACCAAGGTCAAATGGTATATTACAATTCTTAGAAATCTAAAAATATAGTGCTCAAACTGAAAGATTATAGACCCGCAGGGGTATCACATCACATTTCTTAGAAATATAAAAATAGAATCAGTTTATGGAAACAAAACGAATGATAGGTTGTTGTCTATGCTAAAAGTAGACCAAGGTCATACTACAACCCCACCATATGTAAATTACACATGAATAATTTCTTCAACAGTGTTTAGTCCTAGTACAATTGCGAGCAAGTAAACTCGTTATAATGCCAGCAGCAATAATATCATTCTTGGAGCGATATAAAAAAAATGGACAGCATCTCCTGATGGTAGCAGTTATTCATCATCAGATGCAGATTAGTTTACGGATGCAATTCTCAAAGCACACTCTCCCCTCTACCATCAAAAATCGTGATGCAGTAATATATAGGACAGTTTCGGTGTCAACTCGCATTCGAGACTTGGGACTCGAACAAGTAGTATCGTTACTTAGCTTAAGCTAATTAATTTCAAAAAGCTACGATTTCTGCCGGTGTCGTTTTCACGATTCCGCGCAGAGATGTGAAGTTCATGGACAACACCGACTACACGTTAGAGCGCAGTTACCCACCGGTGCAGATCCCGTCGTTGCTCAGCCTGCCATACCAGCCAGCACCGAGCAACATCGAACCACCGACCGTCGTCGCACAGAAGAGACGACGGACCAAGAAGACACCGCCGCCAGGACCAGTAGAAGACGCCGCCAGGCTTGCCGAAGCACAACCAGCTGCCCCATCGACGTCCAGTGCCACCGCAGCCGCCAACATCGCCGCACAAGGAATCAAAGAAGAAGATGCCCGTCCCGGATCCGCCAGCCCCGATGCCTTCGTAACACAGAAGAAGAGGCCGAAGAAAACCCCGAGCGCACGCCCGCCAACGCCGCCCCCGACGGACAACGCGTACCAGGCGCAACAGGAGTACACCGACAGCCCTACAGCGATGGAGCAGACGCAGACCGCAGCAGACACCAGGGAGAAGGTACCCCCGGTAATCCTTCGTCAGAGGGAGAACTGGGTCGCTTTCTCGCGCGAACTGGACAGAGAAAGGATCACCTTCACGAGAGCCAAGGCGACCAGCGAGGGAATCCGGATACACAAGATGAATATACGTTTTTATTATTATTATTATTATTATTATTGTCAACTTAAAATTCAAAAGCGTTCTCGAATCAGTAAGGATGCATCTATCTGCATTGAACAATAGCAGTTTATGTAAATCCTTCACGAACGTAAACGACTTGGAGGTGGGTGCAAAATATAAAGTGATTAGCATGAATACTATCGACACGAAGTATGGTAAACATATTATCATTGAAACCTAGAACTTTAAGTGCATACTTCACTTAGGATTTTATGAATACTTCAAAAAAGAAGATCGCATTGAAAAGTTTAAACAATATCTGGCTGAGAAAGGCGTGTACATCACCAGCGCCGGAACTGTAGGACAGACACATTTCTGTAAAAAAAAAATAATAACATATATCTATGTATAATTGTTTTGAAATAAATTATACACTTTTTATTGCAAAAAAACGTCTTCTATTTTTTGATTAAATGAAGAGTAGGGACATCATAATGAAGAGAGTTGCTATTGATGAGACTAAAAAAATGTAGCGTATAATATGGTGGCTGTAGGTTTGTATATATTGGCTAAGCTCTTCAAAGTTAAAGTTTATTGGTATCATATTACAATTCATACAAACCAATTTTCAAGGTTAAAGTTTATTTCCAAGGTATTGAGAAGGTATCATATTACAGTTCTTATGTTAGACTCTTCAAGGTTCTTAGAAATAGCAAAATAAGCATTCTTAACCAATGACTCATGTAACTGGCTTTGTGTATGCATAGGTCAACGTGAGTATTGTCGGACTTTGTGCATGCTCGGTATTGCTCGGGTACCCTCGTGGAGTCTACCCTTATATATAAGTTGAAATTTTATAATAACATATCATTCGCTTCGACATCATGTTTTTCTAAAATTATATATATATATATATATATATATATATATGTGATTATAAAATTTCAACTTATATATAAGGGTAGACTCCATATTTGCCATAACTTGTTATTTATCTATCCCAATTTTTTATAGAAATCGTGTGAGTAGTTTCCTATATATAGATAGTGTAAGCTCGTTGTGAAACAGCCTGTATGTGTTAGATACGTTGAAAAGTCGACAGGAGGAGTAGGGGGGGGGGTTATATTTATTTTGTCAAATTCTGGCCAGTTTTCGAGAAAAATTGCTTAAAAAATATTTCTATGACCTACTAGGGGTAGCTTTTACATTAGGTGTAGCTGCCCCAGTTCGATATATGTATTAGGTACGTTGAAAAGTCGACGAAGGGAGATGGGGGGGGGTTAAATTTATTTTTGGCAAATTCTGGCCCGTTTTCGAGAAAGATTGATTTTTTTGTTTGGAAAGGCTGGACTTAAAATCTTCTTAAAAAACATTTCTATGACCCACTAGGGGTAGCTTTTACATTAGAGGTAGCTGCCCCAATTTGATATATGTGTTAGATACGTTGAAAAGTCGGCCGGGCGAAATAGGGGGGTTTTTACATTTATATTTGGCAGATTCTGGCGCGTTTTCGAGAAAAATTGTTTTTTTTTTTGTTTGAAAAGGCTGGACTTAAAATCTGCTTAAAAAATATTTCTATGACCTACTAGGGATAGCTTTTACATTAGGGGTAGCTGCCCCAATTTGATATATGTGTTAGATACGTTGAAAAGTCGACAGGGGGAGATGGGGGTTTTTTAATTTATTTTTGGCAAATTCTGGCACGTTTTCGAGAAAAATTGATTGTTTTGTTTGAAAGAGCTGGACTTTCGTCATGTTTGCCTATCATAAGATACCCCTACAGGTCAACAATCTTTGACCTTGACCACTCTATTTTTAGACTTCTAAGAATTGTAATATGATAATGACATTGCAATTTCTATTTTTAGCTTTTGACCTTGACATACAAATTTCCCGCCAAAACGTTTTACCGAAGAGTGACCTTGTAATATGATGATAATGATGACAATGCAATTTATATTTTTAGCGAGCTGCAAAAATTTAAATTTCCCGCCAAAAGTTTGAGCTTGAAGATGTGCAAAAGCATACATTTCTTACCACCAGAGGGCGAGTGACCTTGAATTGGTCCAGAACCGGCCCCTAATCACTACTGGCGGTGAAATAGTTTTTAGACCTTCCATTTGCATCCATAACAAATGCACGGCCGTAGGTTACAAGTTACAGCTAAACTGGCATGTGCGACAGCGGTGTAAGGAAAACGGAGCAGAGTAGCTATTTATGCTTTCCTCCTAAACTAACCCTTCCTCCGACTAGTTACATTTGACCACTATGCTGACCATACCGCCGACTCAAGTGTTTCACCACTATTTCCACTGTGATAAAAACAAATTAAAACACTGATTTTGACAAACTATCTAAGAATAGTTTGAATTTCACGCGAGAGTGTTGCAGTGATTTATGCCATACAGAATTGGGGTGTACCTGTTTTGCCTTCATCTGGCAACGTCATAAAGTAAAAATATTGCAACAATAACAAATTTTGTTACCTTATACTTGGCAAGAAATTACTGTGTCTAATTTGACTACCTTACTATTTTACAATTACATTCAGAGTGATTCTAATCCAAACTGTCCAAGCGTAGTTTGAATTTTACGTTTTAATAATTTCGTGATTTTTCCCGTATAGAATTGAGAGTATCTCTATTTCTACCAACGTTTAACTTCATCATAAAGCAAAAATACTGTAGCAATCACAAATTTTGTTGGCTTATGTTGAGCAATCAGTTGTTGCAATCTGTGTAGTTTTGTTTGTTCATTTAGCAACAATTTTTGTCCATATTATATGTAACGTAACTTGAATATCAAAATGGGGTTGAAATGTCCAGTATATGCATTCATTACGCAAAGCATTTCGCATAAATTACTTATTTATAAGTTAATTAAATTAAATTAAAAAGATTAAATCTACAAGTTCCTACAAGAAACTTGTCATCATCAAACTTCTAAAAAGTATAAAGTAATAAAAAAGACTTAAAAGCTAAGATTCGGTCAAGAATAATGCGAATGGTATTAACAAATACAATCTTGTAGCCTTTCCTGCTACCACGATTCAGTAAATCCAGCCTGGAAGGTTAAAGGTCGACAATGTCAAATAACCTGCTGAAGGAACTATACTACTTAAGGAATAATTGACAATTGATTACATTGAAATTAAATCGAACTTGTGACCTATCCACTACAGGTCTACAAAATGATTGTTGAAGCCAAGATGATGTAATCTGGCAACCCCAGTTGAACATTGACAACGTCATAGTAATGTATTATAACTTTCTGTCGTCACAGTAGAAAGTTTATTTCTGAAGGCTCCACCCACGACTCCAGTTGAAACCTGACATCGGGACGTACATACACAAAGATCAAATTTAACAAATAAAATACACCCACGTACCACACAAAATTAAAAATTTAAAAATTACCGAACGCGTGTCAATAGTTCAGTTGTCATCATTTTTAAGATGTCTAAACTTTCATAATAATCAAATTCGTGCTTATTATTGACAAGTTTGATTAAAGATAATGTCACTAATGTTTTATACACAATATAATTACATAATTTCTTTTATACAATTATTAACTTCTTTGCACGTTTCGATACAACGTGTATCATTATAAAGAGACAGTTTATAAGTAAAACAACAAACAAGCAGTTATAGTACCAAATCATTCAGCCCTGTGATGTATCTTCTACGTTATTTATAACATGTATACGTTATGTGAAGATAACGTTTCCGCATAACGGCTCTCATAACGTACCAACGTAAACGCAGTGTGATGTATCAACTATTTAACGTAAACGTTAAGCGTACGTTATCTCGCAGACGGTTAAATGGAAGAAAGTATAGTCGCACGTAAGAAGGATAACGTCATACAAAGATTTTGTAAGTTAGATAGAATAAGAGCTTATAGTATGTACACATGCCGAGAACTGACGGCAGAAATTCAACTCGGCGCGCTCTGTGGCAAACAGCATTTGCCAGTACCTTTTTCTGTTCGTCGTTAAAATGGCACAGAGATTAAAGAAGTCACGCAGCTACAATACGAAAATTTAATAAATTTGGTAGAAAGTAACCGTATTTTGGTAACGGGGAAAACTAGGCCATCCGAAATACAAAAAATAATAGTTTGTCGCAAGTGTTTGCAGCCGAAGGAAATCCAAGAGGAACTGGACCGCCAAAAACTGCGTTACAGTTGAAAAAAGGTAATAGCATATTTATAAATGGTAAGGTAAAATGTTTCATAAATCTGATTTGTTTTCCAGATATTTAATGAGTGGAAAGTCAACACGAAAAGGAAGAGTCGTGAGGTCCTTTTAAATTTAATGGGAACAGGTGGTGCACCTCCTTCAAAAAAAAATTGGAGGAACGTTTGTTAAATTCACCTTGGGGATCAGATGATTCCCGATTATATAGGTGAAAATTCAAGCAGTGGTAAGTGATAAAATAAAATAATCTAAAAACTTAAGTTAATGCATTTATATTGTCGAAACAAACAGTAATGTAGTGAGATGAAGCAACCACAATCTGAAGCTGAATTATTTATTGATGGTACATCCAATTTGTACGTATGCATAATTTGCCAATTGATGTGCAGGACGAAATTTATAGGTATTCCCATGGACACAACCTTCCACGATTACACACTTAAAATAAGTTCTGCAGCTGATGGTAAATAATTTTTTTAGTGTTTCACATATATCACGGATTTCACGTTTTATTTCAGTTTTATTAATTTCAAATGAGGAAATTGTAATTGGAAGTGAAGAGGGTATGTTTTTGATTTTTTTCAATTCGTATGTGTAAACATTTGGGGCATTTCTAGATTTACGGCCATAGTATAATGAAACTGACAAACCTACTGTAATCAAACAGCCAAAGAAGATAGACTACACAAAAGGGTAAAAATTTCAACACACGTAATCATCTTGTAATCAATAGTGGTATGTTTACAGAAATTTCTACGCCAAATTATTTTATCAAATCAACATCTGGTACCAGCACCTCAAAGATTCTGCAGTCGGCCTGTTCAGTGTTTGCAGATGCACAAAAAACTGCCCTGCAAACTGAAGAGGGTAAGTCTGAAGCAATCGGTGAAGTGGGTCGTTCAATCTATCAGTTTGCAAGTGCATATGAGGAGCGTACCAAGGTAGAAGACGCAAAATTAAAATTAGATTATTTTAAAACTTTTGCTCACACAGATGGTTTTAATGATTTTTGTAAATAATATAAATATAATAGTTCACTTGTTCTGATGTACAGGCTGTGCCAAATTCGAGGGCAAGCATGGGGATCTCGCTTATTATAAGAGATAGGATATAGGTTTAAATTCGGCACTTTTGCTAAATTCGATACCGAGTAATAATCTGAAAAGAAATTTGAGCTAACTCGAATGAATTTGGTTTTATGCTCAAAAAACTAAAAATTTCGATTTTTGTTTTTCGCGTTTGGCTACCTTATTATTAGGAACTTTCAAAATTCGATTAAACATTATTAAGGCAACTTTTTACGCACAATACTAATACGGTATTAAAAATATTATGCGACGTTTTGTTTATTCTGAACCATCATCAGGTTTATTTTTTCTTATCGGGGTTAAGACATATTTTTATGGCGTTGGATGGAGAATGTTATGCTGATTTTTGCAATGTATAACACTTCATGGTTTGATCGACTGCGAACTAAAATACTCTTACATTAAGAACTAAATATTACATTATCACGATACCCGTGCATCAAACAAAACTCAGGAGTTGGCTTTTGTCATGTCATTTTTAATAGTAAAAAGGGTAATAACTGCAAGATACTTCGTGTTAGTGCTTTAAAATTTGCAAGTTTCTTTAGAATGTTTTCAAATTCAGAAAAACTAGGCATGATAAGGATATTTTATAGCTGCAATAGAAATAGTGTCAGAGCAGAACAAAGATATTTAGAGGAATATCCGGAGAGGCAGCAACCAAACCAGAGATATTTTTTAAAATTAGACCAAAATTTGCGAGAATTTGGATGTTTTCAGGAACCTCGAAATGCATATGGTAGCAGACTAGACAGAGATGCCGAAGAAGAAATATTACATCAGGTACTATTTGTTAGTATTATACTAATTATAAGAATTTCCACTCACTTCACTGCTAATTTCAGCAGACATTTTTTTTGGAGAGTTATGACTTTATGTTATCCATCTCAGGTTCAAGAAAATCCTTCAACATCTACCAGAGAAATAGAGCAAACTACTGCAGTGCCAAAAACGACAGTTTGGCGAGTGTTAAAGCAACACCGTTATAAACAAATTTAAGTTACACGTTAGTCAGACTCTTCGGCCTGGGGACGATATGAGACGGTTGGATTTTTGTAACCAACTTAATACCAAAATGCTGGAAAATCGCAACTTTCTCAATCAAATAATTTGGACGGATGAGTGCAATTTTTCCACTAATGGAATGTTTAATCGTAATAACGAGCACTACTGGTCCGTTGAAAATCCACGAATTAACAGGCGAATGCGAGGACAAGGCCACCGGTCCTTTAATGTGTGGGTTGGAATCTGGAAGGATAGGCTCCTTGGGCCAATTATTTACGAAGGTATCCTAACGTCTCAACGCTACCTCGAATTTCTAACACACGAAATATCAGACCTTTTGGATGATGTTCCGCTAAACGAAAGATGGACTCTCTGGTGGCAAAAGAACGGAGCTCCTCCTCATAATGCTGCGATAATAAGTGAATATCTTAACGGCGAATTTCCTGATAAATGGATGGGAAATAGGGGATCACTTAGGTGGCCAGCAAGAAGTCCAGATTTAACCCCTTTAGATTACTTCTTCTGGGGCTATTTAAAACATATGATTTATAAGACGCCACCGCAAAATATAGAAGAACTCCAGAATAGGGTTGTTAATGAACTTCGTCAAATTCCCAGGCGAACCATTCAAAGAAGCGTAAACAATTGTAGGAGAAGAATTCGTTACTGTATTCAAGAAGGAGGAAACTTGTTCGAACATTTATTATAATAATTTTTATTTGTTTGTCTGTGTAATTATTTTGTTGTTACCTATCGATAAATTTGCGTTGTCGCTATTATGACCGTGTTACATAGACATACTTGTTTGAGTTGTTTGTTAATGTTTTTTTTTAAATTGTTTAAATGTTTTTATATTTTTTGGATGTTCTAACGAGTTTAACAAATTAAATAAGTAGAACTACTGTAATTATTCCTTGCTGGATCCAAGAAGGCGGAATCTTGTTCTTCGTATTTTTCTCATTATTTTAGTTCGCAGTCGATCAAACCATAAAGTGTTATATATTGCTAAAATCAGCATAACATTGTCCATCCAACGACATAAAATATATCTTAAACCAAATAAGAAAAAATAAACCTGATGATGGTTCAGAATAAACGAAACGTCACATAATATTTTTAATACCGTATTAGTATTGTGTGTAAAAAGGTGCCTTAATAATGTTTAATCGAATTTTGAAAATTCCTAATAATAAGGTGGCCACACGCGAAAAACGAAAATCGAAATTTTTAGTTTTTTGAGCATAAAACCAAATCCATTCGAGTTAGCTCAAATTTCTTTTCAGATTATTACTCGGCATCGAATTTAGCAAAAGTGCCGAATTTAAACCTATATCCTATCTCTTATAATAAGCGAGATCCCCATGCTTGCCCTCGAATTTGGGACAGCCTGTACATATATGCATATATAAATAAAACAGTTTTTTATTCGTTGCATTTGTAGTAATTGAAAAATAAAATGTCCACTAAGTAAAGTAGTTTCTGGCTAACTTTGCCTGTATTCTCCGGCCTTCATTTAAATAATTTTGCGTCCTAAAAAATACTGACTTCGTTATTTCGCACTTTGGACCACAACATTATTAATACCTTCATAATTCTTAATGTCACCTAATTCATCGTATTCAATCTCCTCTTCTACTGGTAAAACAAAGGCTACCTGTACAGCTTATGTAAAATTGCACACGATAACACAATTTTTGCGGCTTTCTCAGGAGGATAATGTAGAACACGATGCATTAGTAGGAATCGAAATCTTTGTTTCATTACCCCAAAGCACCTTTCTATGGTATTTCTTGCCAAAATGTGTTGCCGGGTATATTGTCCTTGCGGTGACTGGTACAGCATCCTCAATGGGTGTTAACAGCCATGGCTGCAGCGGATAGCCAGCATCTCCTGACAGCATAAAATAAAAATTAGTATAAATATATCAAGTATAAAATTAGACATAAACCAATTAACCATGAGGAATTTAATTCACTACGTTGGTACTTTTTAACAGCACTCATACTCCCTATGGGTAGACCCAGGAAACCGTGCATTACAATTTAAAATTTTAAGGTCTGCATCACATATCTATCTTAAATTGCAATTAATCACCTATTTCAGATTATGGCAATAAAATTAATCACTTACTACCTGTACATTTATACCGTAAAATCCTTTACGGTTATAATATGCCAGACGTGGCCGTATTGGGTCATCGGTTTTGGGTACAATATATTGCTCCAATAATACCAGGGAAGTTCAACTATTCATGAAACCTAAAATTATGATTTTGTCAACTTTAAACACAATGAAAAATCGACATACCTTTGCTTCACTGCTTGCCGTCCTATTTCTCTTTGAGGAAATTTAATAATGCACATCAAATAAACGTTCCAGCATTATATCTGTCACCTCAGATATAATTTTACTGAGTGTGGAACGCTCCACAGTAATATGCATATTCTACGTGATACTTTCCTGGTAACAACTCGTCACAAAAAATGCAAATGTACCTAAGACCTACGAAGTTAACTTATCAAAATAAGTATTTGGTTTATAGTATTAACCTTATACTTTGGTTTCGGTTGTCAAATAATTACTTCTTTGACCTTGTTTTAAATAAGGTCGCAGAACCTCACCAAATATCTGGCTAATTCTCTTGACAATCGAAAATATCTTTGGAATTCTTTCTCTCTTAACTCAAATGGATTTGATGTGTCACGGAGCATTATTCTGTGTATATTTTCTTGGTCTCTGAAATTTGATGTATGGGTAGGTAGGTACATAACCTCATTGAAAATTTTAATAGCATACTGGTGCATAATTTACCTTCTGTTAGCATCCTGTAGTTGCTCGAATAAATCCAAACTCAAGAGCGCCCCAAAATTCATGATTTTCTTTTGATAAATTTGTAGCACAACGAAGCACCTTCACACGTTAAGTCCTAACGGCAGGTTAAATCTAGACGTTAAGAGCTGCTGTTATGTTGACAGATAACGTACGTGGATAACGTAAAACGTTATGAACAAAAACGTTAAATGCGATACATCACATTAACCTAGAGATAACGTAACGGCAGGATACCGTATACGTTATACTTAACGTAAATGATACATCATACATATTAAGGTAAAAAACCAAACTAGATCTGTTACCATAACTACTTGTTTATCATTTTACTATATACTTTCTCTTAATATTGAGAGAAATAAATAATTATATAAAAGAAATTGTGGAATTATATGGTATTTAAAACATTAGTGCTATTAAATATGAAACTCCACGAAGTAAGGTTTAAGAATATGAATTTGATTAAAGATACCATAACTATTATCAAACATATGTAGGGCTATGGTAGACTTGTCCTAACGTTTGTATTGGGTATGAACTAAATGTTGTTTAAAGTGGTCGTTTAGTTTGCCCTACATATATTTTTCACCATTTTTACATTTAATTTTATAAATTTCCGACCTATCCTGCTTATCCACTTGATCCTTTGGATTGTCTAACAGATTTTGCAAACTATTATCTGAAGTAGTGACGGTTTTTAAATTTGGAAATTTTAAGCTTTGGACATAGACTTCATATAAAAAAAACTTGGACAGATTCCTTACAATATTTACAATGGAGACATTTTTAAAGACAAATAATTGATTTTTGGGGGTGCATTTGCTACATTCAAATGTTCAGAAAACCTCGTTTTAAATTTACGATCCGCCTGGTTAATATAATAGCATTACAAGTACCGCAATTTAACTAATACACTCTTGATTTGTCCAACGAATCAATCTTATCTTTGGTGTGAACTAACATTTCAAATTAAGTTTTAGAAGCAAAGGAAACATTTGTTTCGCGTTGTTTAAACAGATTTTTAAAAAAGAAAGGAGGTAGTGCTATGTAAGGCAATACAAATTTGGATTGGAATTTTCAGCAGTGGATTGTAATGTATATACAATTCTGAGAGTTACGAAATTTTTTTTTTCAATGAGGTTGTGAGGATAGCCATTGAGTTCAGCTAACTCATAAGTTAAATTGAGTGGGTGAAAATAGGAATAAAGGGCGCGGTCGGTGATTGTAGGTTTCCTGTAAATACCTATCTCTAACTTAGTAATTTTGAGATCTAGAAAATTAAGAACCTTATTGGATTGTTTTTCCAGAATAAATTTAATCTGGAGATGTAAGCTGTTGAGAAATACAAAACAGTCTTTTATGTATTCATCATTCTCCTTCAAGATAATAAAAATGTCATCTACATAACCTTTGTAATGTTCATTAATAAGGTGGTTACTGAAACTGTTCTATTACAGACACGCTAAAAATAATTTTGCTGAAAGCAGTGATTCGCAAGTTTTAATGAAATCACTTAAAAAGGAAGAAATATTGTATGAAAGATTAGAAACATTCATGCAGGTGTTCATGACATTTAAATAATCTGAAAAAAGAACACTGAGTAGGAGATAATCTTGCTCTATTTTGAACTTGGATAATTCCTTCGATAGATCCAAGGCAACCGACCTGAGAACAGCGGTGGAACGCTTGAAGCAAGAATTTTTGGCATTAGTATTTGAAGCCCAACATGAGGCGGTTTACGGACGAAGTGATTATAGTGAATAGGAGTGCAACGTCCTAGCGAAAAAGTAGGAAACAGCAGTAATGATATGTCCAAAGTGTTTAAATTTAAAGAAAACATGTGAAACATGTTTTGCAGAAGAACTAAAAGCTACGCAATTGCATCAGTTTTGCAACGATATAAACAAATGGACAGCTTCTCCTGATGGTATCAGCTCTTCATCATTAGATGGGGATTAGACTATTTATGGAATTCTCAAAGCACACTCTCCCCTCTACCCATCAAATTCTTGATGCAGTAATAGATAACGTGTGTCTCAAAAATTTTGGCACAAAATCCAATGGAAATAAAATACGCGAGAATGATAAAATATTAGGTTGGATTTGGAAACAGAAATTCTCTAAAAGTTTGTTTTCACTTTGACAGTTCAGTTTTAGAAATCAGTTGTACTGAAATGGCTTACAAATTAGATCTTCGTAAAAGTACTTTCAGTCTATATGGGCAAATGCCTAAGCGTGAAATAATTCGCATATTCAAAAATCAAAATATTTCCTGCCAGAACTATTTACCGCACAATAGCGGATTGTGAACAAGGTATACCTTGTATATTGTATAAATCTCCCAAAAATGGAAAGAGCCAAATTTTTACCCAAGCCAGAGCGAACAAGTAGTAAGAAGAGCAACAAATAGTGTTGGAATGTCGGCCAGGAAATTATCAAAGGAGTATAGAGCTCCTAAGGGTACATTTTGGAGGAAATTGGTTAGAAATGATCAAGAATATCGAAAAAGAGGAAAATGTCCAAAATATACGCCAAATCGGTTGACACGGGTACCACGATATTGTCGGGAATCAAGGCGGATACATTATGCCAACAAAAAAGTTATTGTTTTTGATGATGAAAAGTATTTCACTCTAAGTAGCTCAGAAATGAACCGTAACCGTGGTTTCGATACCGATAATATAGAAAACTAAGCAGGCATTGTTAAATATAAAGAAAAGGCAAAATTTCCTGATTTTAGTCTGGTGTGCGATTTCTACATTCTGTATAAGAGGCCTTATGAGGGGCGTGTCTGCTCAAACTGAATGATCTCAATTAATATCATGCTGAAGACGATATAATGTTTTGGCCAGACTTAGAACCATGCTGTTACGTCAGGGAAGCCATTCGTACCACGAAACGGCAATCCTCCTAATCTACCTCATACCCGCCCAATAGAAGAATTTTGGGTACTTTTGAGTAGAAAAGTGTATAATGGAGGATGGCAAGCCAAAAATCAAGAACGGTTAAGACGAAGGATTTACAGAAAATTCGAGTGATAGATATTACAGCCGCCCAAGACTTATGCGAGATGTACGTAGAAAATTGCGTTTTGCTGAAAATCACGGACCACTTCGTTTAAGTTCTCAGTTTTGTTAATTATAACTTATGAGTCTATTAATAATGTTTGATAGGTATAAGTTTAAATAAAACGTATTTGTTTATAAAACTGATACAATATTTTGTGCCAAAACTTTTGAGACATACGTTAGAAGCACAATTCCAGTGTCAACAATAATTCAACAGTGTTCTCGAATTAGTAAGGGATCTATCTGCATTGAACAGCTGCACTTTCTGCAAATCCTTCGCGGACGTGAAAGTTTTGGAGGTGGGTGCAAAATATAAAGTGATTAATATCAATACTATCCATATGAAGTATGGGAAACATATTATGCTTGAAATTGAGAACTTTAAGGGCATACTTCCCTTACGATTTTATGAATACTTGAAAAAAGAAGATCGCATTGAAACGTTTAAACAATCTCTGGTTCAGAAAGAGGTGTACATTACACGCGCCGGAAGTGTAAGAAAGACAACTAATTTAACATTTCTGTAAAAAAAAATAATGTATGTGCATGTATAACTGTTTAGAAATAAACTACATACTTTTTATTGCAAATATGTCTTTTATTTCTTGACTAAATGGAGAGTAGGTTCATCATAATGAACAGAGTTGCTATTGATGAGACTAAAAATGTAGTGTATAATATGGTAGCGTGGGCCTTTACTTATCGTAATGCAAGAAGAGGGCTGTGGGACCCTGGATAGATTACGTTTCCGTCGTAAAATAAAACAATTGGAATGCATTTTATCACCCACACTACAAGACCAGCATCCTGCTGAGGTATATCATGATAGATTCCAAGAACTGTTCTCCCCTCTAGCATCATAATAATGTTACGAGGTGGGCAAAACGATATATTCTAATCAGATATATATTTTCGGTTACAAATTCATCAGTTGTTGTCGTCAACGCAAGTCCACTCGAATTAATTTGAAAAGATTCTACATGGATACCAAGAATAGCTGTAATAACTTCACATGTTCATGTTGGTGTTGTAATGATGGGGTTAATTCTATCACAGCAGCTACATCTACGGAGTTCTCTTCCCCATCTGAAAATGTGCATAACAGCGCGACCGATAAACGTTTAATTGAATGTAGCTCATATGATTTATTCGAGGCCAGTTCTCCAAACAAATGCGTTTAAGTTGGATACCGTACGCACCTACATCTTGCGCCAGTAATACGAATCGCATGTACAGACGGGGTCCTCGTTATGAAAAGAGAAGTTTGGGAGACGCTACTCAAGTATCAGACATATCTGGAATTGAAGTTTTTTTGTTCCCAAGAGACTGAAAACCACATCGATTGGACAAATATTAACGAGTAGACGGACATTGAATACGAGCAAAGTTCGGAATTACTTGGTAGCAAGTTTACCACTTGTTACAATTGGGAAGTAGTGATAGGTGCATCATCATCATGAAAACTATTAAAATCCTAACAATTCGGCAAAAGCACAGCCGTTACTGTACGTTGAAAAAGAACGATACTGAAGAGCTTTTCAACTTCAAGGATATAATTAACTATCGGTTGGAATTACTGGAATCATACGGCCTTCCCCGTTTCTTTCAAAATCTCAACTACCACCACTTTCGTAAGATGGAGTATGCCGATGATGTAGCCAACAACGATAACATTTATCGCGACTTTGAAAATGTGTTGAATTAAACGTACGATATAAATTCTCACAATACAGTTCATACGATGTAGCTGTTGCATTATAGACCTAGCTGTTTACGGTATCACATATATGAATAAATAAAATATTGGTAAAACATCTGTCTGTTCTTGATTGAAGCATTGATCGTTACCTATAAATGCATCAATTCCTCCCTACATGCAAACAATGTTAGTTGGCAAGCGGAGAAATGCACGTGGGATTGGTTTGATTAATACTCTCATTAATAAACTACCGATTGAGCACCATATCCCCGGGTATTAGTGTTGTGGTCCCGGAACTAAATGAGATAAGAGGTTTCAACGTGGTGATCCCGGTATCAACCTCTTAGACGCTCATTTCAAAGCTCACGATATCAGTTACAGGGATAGTAAAGACCTTGCTAGTAGACATAGAGCGGATCATATTTTGGAAACAAAAGCTTGGGATCGTGTTAAGGCATCTGACGTAAAGTTAGGTGAACGAACAGCCGCTTTAGCTGTAGCAGGTATAGTGAAGACAAAAAGAAAGTTAGGAATGGGTGTTAACAGAATAAAACGATCACGTAGCAGTCAAAAATTACGTAGAATAATTGCTAAGAAAATGAAAAACGGTCCTAAAAACAGTCCTAATACCATAAGGGCTATAAAATCAGCTGTTTCGGCAGCAAAGTTGACTGAAAAGTTTTGGTGGGAAGGGAAAAGTAACCGCTTCCAGAGTAATTCCCCTGCCTAAAGAGGGTGGATTTCTGCCATTTTTTATACCATTATTTGCCGGATTATCAGCCATAGTCCATAGTTATTAGAAAGAAAAACGGAGGAGCAATATTTTGAAACCCTATCGATCAGGAGTAAATATGGCTTTGCATTTGAAACCAAAAAAAGGTGGAAAAATTACCAGATAGGTCATTGGCTGAAGAGTTAAGAAAGCATGCAAAGGGTGTACGATAGTTTAGGGGTGTGTTTATGTGAGATAATATAACCAAGTTACCTTGGAATAACGAGACCGGTATTACTAATTTAGATAGTCAAAAGGGGTGTGGTACTCATTGGGTTTGTTACAAGAAACGTGATGGGAGCGTATGGTATTATGATAATTTCGGAAATATTCCGTCACCGATAGAAGTTCTCGGCTACTTTCGCAATTGCAAAATATACTATAATTACGCTCAAGAGTAACAATTTGGCACCACAAATTGTGGACACCTCTGTTTAAAGTTTTAATATAAATGGCATACAGTAGTTGCGGGCACATAGTCACCATATCAATCACCTTCAGTGTAGAGTGTGTTGGTAACATAGCGAATAACAACTTCTACCCTCGAATCGAGCTTATCTGTGAATTTGCCATAGATTTTACACAAAAGGATTCCATTGGACGTATGCTGGACTTTGAAACAAGGATATTGGAAGCTGACGGTTTACATATCTCTGCTTTAGATATAAAAATAATCAAACATACAAATACTCACATTGAGTGTAATATTATCAAGGTTTCGTAGAGAAATGGGAGTCCTGCCATGGTTCTGTATCAAAGAAACGTATAAGTCCCACCAGGCTATCGGTTAGATAAAATTCCTAGTAATCCTCAGTATTTGGAAGTAAATACCAGCACCATTGACAATATTTTAATTGAATTAACGAATCAGAAAGCTGAATTAATCGGTTTTGGGGAAAACGAACTATTTATGGTACGACTAGAATTAAATGAATATGGGTTTAAGAATTAACCAAGGTCCGCTTTCATCTTTCCTTAATAATACTATAAATAAAGGACGTGAGCAAATTGTTTATTCGAACACGGGCGTGTGAATTAACGTCTGAAAGTACTTTTGGAATCTATAGGGTTAGAACCATGTTGAAATGGCAGATTCGTTAAACATTTTTCAAAGCGCACGTTTTAATGAAACCATAACCAAGTCAAATATTCATACATATCCTCCGTATGGTTCGTCAAATTCCGGACTTTCCGATGAGATCCATATATTAATGCAGAGTCAAGATCTCGTCACTGCTATGTATGATAGTTTCGCTATGAGTTAGGAGGATTGAGAGTAGAAACATGCAGAAATCCCGGTATAACATCAAATGATACGTATCGGATGAGAGCAAAGGTCTACAGCATTTGGGATGGTAGCCGAGAAACGAGGAGCCGTTATAAGTAAAACACAGTAAAAGGAACAAATAAAAACATATCTGTATACCTCTAAAACACATATTCGCAAGTATGAAAGATTATCGACAAGTCATCGTGAATATGCGACAGGAGTTGGTGTTAATACGTTCCATGCGAAAATAACCTTAAGCAAAATTCAGTAGAAAATTTCGTACGTGACGTTTAGCGACAGTGCCAAATTAAGTCTGTTCCAACGAATCAATAACAATACAACAATTACAATTCCGTTTCGTCAATAGGAACTATACTAATTGTCAGCTTTAAAACAGGCACAGTCAGATATATGGCAATTAAAACTTCCACTCAATTGGAGAAACCTCGATAGGCAATTGTGGCTTTTCAAAAGGGAAAAAAGTTTTCAACGACGAAAAAGCGGCAGATTTCGATAATGTGAATATTCGCAATCTAAAGTAACACCTCAACTCGTAAATTTACCAATAGGAAGCGATGCATCTGGATAACGGCCTACCAAAACTATTTAAATTTTTGGAGAGACTATTACACCACCAACAATCATGAACATCAGGATGCATTGTTTGAGTATTCGCAATTCAAAACATGCTCAATATTCCTATTGGATTGTTCAAAGCAAAATGAATCGCTAAAACACTCGACGGTAGATGTAAAACTTTAAATTGAAGCGTTAGAGACGTTTGAAGCCGGTATCGTTGTCTATTGCCTCATTTTATATGATGGCATGGCGCAAAACAATCCTATGACGGGAGAAGTGAAGAAACTATAATATGTTATAATAATTTATTGTAATATTAGATGTATAAAATAAAGAATCATATTGACAAGTTGTACAGTTTGATTTGGGGTGGACACTCATCAACAACATGAGAGTAGTGGTTCAACCTCAAAACCTACCTATTGGAAATCTCGATGATTTGACCCCAGCTGCAAATAGCGAGCCAAAACGGCATGGAAAGTTACTTCCAAACAGCGTACATGCTATAGTCTGTGGCCCTTCCAATTGTGGGAAAACAAACGCTATGCTCAGTCTTCTAACCGAACCGAACGGTCTTCGTTCTTGGGAAATTTTAGAGATCCCATGAAAGATATCGGTTATTATTGCTTCAGCGATAATGGTGATATTATGGAACAAACAACCTACAAGTAAACAGCTCTCCGTTTCAACAGCATATATAACAGACCTGTATTAAACCGAGCTGCTTATTTACCTGTTAGACCGGTTTATCCGCTTTATTGTTGACCTGCACCGATGGATAACAAGAGATTAGCGTTGACGAAACGTGTAATTCAAGTTCGTAAAGCTATACAGCAAAAATATGATCATCTTAAGGAGGATCGATTTACTAAAGGGACGGATTTCATTAAAACACAAACCACTCATTGAACCACTTGCAAAAATCGAAACAAAATCGAACCGCTAGTAAAAATCGAAACAAAGACGAAACCGAAGGAGGATGAGGAAGAGGAGGTATTCGCGAAACCATCACCAAAACGTCATTCGTCCCCTATCAAAAAGAAAAGGTCACCGATTCAGCAGTATAGTACCACACCATCAATACCTTGTCATTTGCGAGTAATTAAGTTAGTCCATTCGCTCGACTTCCGTATTTTCAAAGAAATCCTCTGCGTCAAGAGACTACTACCGATTCTCTTTTACTCAACAGCTCTGCATCGAGAGAATTTCTGAAACAATATGATCCATTACCTCGAATATCCGTAGAGCGCATGGTAAGCGATGTACCGAATGCAATTGATACCACGTACTTGCTAGAAGGCATGAAGGGGACACCTATACTAGGTGGATTTTAGGGGCAGGAACTGCAAAAAGCTAAATATCCGCATGTGTATTTGGTGAAAAATGTCATTCCACGTAAAAAGAATAAAATGTACCTAAGATGGTTTGGATTAAACGAATATTCGTGGATCGGTGATAACAATGTAGCCTTATATTATTGTAACTACTTAACTATAAATAAAAACTCAGCATAGTTTTTTTAACAGTGCCTTTCTTCGCATGCATTTTTGCACTAAGGATAACGTCTTTTGGTATTCGCTCACTTCGGTAGATGGCCAAAATGCGTCGTCCGGACCGTTGGTCCATCCAAGCCTTATCATAAATGGCATTACATGCTTTTTTGCTATACAGTATAAATTTATGGATAGACGGTTTAGTTTTTCAATTTTTTTTACAACTGTTAATTTAATGAGAAATTTGATCGTGCCATGATTCAATACCTCATCGAAATGGGGATAACTTCCTATTCTATCGGGGTATTTGTTTGCAGGATACAAAGCGTAGACCACCCACCAAAGAAACAAAATTGATCGATATTAGTTATTAGTTTGTGTAGTTTCTCGTACTCTATCAATCAATAGCAGGCTTCTTGACTTCAATGAAATCTACATCTGTCTAAAAGCCAGTTTATATACCCACTTGCTGTAAACCTCACATCTAGCTACTTTTATAGTTACGTGTGTCTATCACAGATACGAACTACACATATCTGGTTATCTGTTTTGTGACATATTTGCATAGCAGAGATTCAAACCAGATATGTGTGGTCATCTACTATTTTTTAATGATGATGCTGGCACTATAATTTTTAGCTAAGGCGCGAACCGACTACCTTTTAGTGAGGAAATGAACCGACTATTTTCAGCTATGATGGAACCACCTTTCAGCGAGGACGCGAACCAGCTATGTTTAACCATGACCCCATTTTTAGTTATTTTGTAGCGACTTTTTATGTTGCTTTTACCACAAGGTGACCTTGCAAATCTAGTGACTTTTCTAATGACTTTTTAAGTTAGGATCGGCCTTACATTACTACTTATAGGTTTCAAATGTAAGAAATACATAGGACCAGTATGGTACCACTACATCTATTAATGTTTTGCTAGTGAATTAAACTACGCTATTATGCTGTTATTGTAATAAAACAATGCACATACATTAAACAAAATGTTGACCGGAGTAACCCATAGGTACCGGCCCAGTCAGGATAATTCTGAGGTAACGTCTTGTTATCCTTAGTTTCAAGAATCTTAAAAATATATACATTATTAAATAGTGTATTATTCTCAAGTTAACTTCAACTGCTGCGAATCCATCAAAGACGAATGCAATTACACTGTTAGATACGATTTTAAAATTGGGTATAATTAGACTGTGTTACCACAGGTCCAACTAGCTCGGTATTGATGTCTTCCAAATGACATAACAGAACACTTTTTTCAATTTAGATTTCAGTTATTTCTAGATTACCATTGAAGTAAGATGTCTAAATTCTTTTGTAACAAACTGCAGACATTATCTGAAGAAATGAATCTAAATACTTTTAAGTTTTCTTCAGAAAACTTGATTTCAGTAGTAGTAGCATTAACAAACACGTAAAACAGTAATGTTCCTAAATGAAAACCGTATTGGACACCACCACTGTGGATTTAGACATAATATTATTAATTCGAACATACTGAGTTCGCTCACATAAAAGACTCTATCTATTTCACCAGATGTACTCACATTATTTTCAAAAGCCTTTAGCAAATAATTTTATTTTGATATATTAATAAATTAGCGATTGTAGATTTATTTTCAGTAAAACCATGCTGTTGCTAAGATTCCTAAATTGCCAATTTAACGGTTTAATAATAAGAGCATGATTTATAAGTAGGTAACACTTTTTTCCAAGTCTGAGAAAGCTTCCCTAGCTCCAAAAACATGTTAAAAAGGATATGTAGTGGCATAACCAAAGTGCAAATGCAGTTAATTAATAGGAATGAGGAAATTCCTTCAGAACCATAACTAGCTTTAATTTTCATCTTTAAAATATAATAAAAAGTATTAACTTTATCGATTTGCAATTAATGTCTGCATTAACTATGGTTGATCAGATGTAACCGTTATATCATGTTTTATATAAACTTTACCAAACTGCTCTCCAAACCAATTTACAATTCCATTCCCGGTATTAACGCATGTATTGCATAGACGCATGTTACTTGGAAGCTCCAAATGCTCTACATTTTTTATCTACGATCTAACATTTTGGACCATCAGAAGTGAACTTACCATCGTATGCTGCATGATGGTTATTATTCACACATATGTTGTTTCTTGAAACTGAAACATTGCATGCCAAGGTTGTAAATACCAAATTAAGAAGCACATTATTTTTGTTATGGTAATTATTAATTTGAGTGAAGTTTAAATAAATAAAATTTTCACACAGGGTAACCTGCTAACGAACCATCACTGTTAATCTCGATATCCCAGCTTATTTACAGACCATATGGTGTCTGCAAAATTGTAGTCCCCCATTATAGTTATCTCACAATCAGGATGTAAATCACTTATTTGTACCACAATTCCATATGTACCAATCTCATTGATATATAATACTTGAATAAGGAGGTAGATATGCTGCAATAAACATAATATCCCTACTCCCTAACTGAACAGGAACAAATACATGTTCCACGAAGTTAAAGTTATGCCGAACATACAAAGGTTTAAACTGCTTTGGACAGCAGTCACCACACCACTATCATGTGCCTTAGAACTATTCTCAGCATCGCGGTCAGACCTAAACACATTGAAGTTAGTTAGTAATAATTCCGAATGCCTAATATTCATCGAAAACCACGTTTTTAACGTCTCAAAATTACGTAAACATATAGCACGCGAAGCTTCAAGTAACCTGCTTGAAATTTACCGTCATTTTGGAACTAACATACAAATTGAATTAAACTCTTTACTGATTTGCACGTTTTATGAAGTTTTTTGAAACTTTAATAAACGTTGGTACTCCATTTGTATACTTTGTTGTAAGGTTATCTTCACCAGATTTCTTGCTTTCCATAAGCTCAGTCTGGATACTCTGAAACTGACCCCGCTGATAATTTGTCATACCTGATTTAATTTTAATATTACTAATGTAAAATAACCCTGTCTGCTTAACTAATAATTTCGCCTCACTGTCAGCGTTAAATATAGCTTTAGTGTGCCCAGTTGCGGATCCAGGCACGGGCGACCCGGGCGACTGTGCGGGACCCCGCGCTTTCGGGGGCCCTCGTCACTGACTTATACTTCCCGAAAATTTTGTACTGTACTGTAGCCTACTTTGGAAATAAACAACAACTTGGTTCGATAAAACTTAAAATATTGGTCCTTAAAGTAGTCTTCTACTTTAGTGCTAAAATCTTATCAATTTTAACTCAATAACGTATTATATCAAAATTAAAAAGAGAAAAAATGATATGGTAGTAACTAATAAAGGGCCCCATCCCTAAAAAATGAAATAATCTTTTAAGACAGATGTATCAAAGTATCGAATACCCTAAAATTGATGAGGTTTTACTAAAAGCTCACCAATTTGCTTAAAAATTTTTGAAAAATTCCCGGGCCTCCCCCCCCCCACTTTCCTGGGGGGGGTATTCCATACCCCCCGAAAGTGAGTGCCCTATCGCCCAGGGCCCCGCAATGGCTAGATCCACCACTGAGTGTGTTAGTTCTTACCTAGCATAATTACTTTAGCCGGAGACAAAAATTTAAACCAGCATTCCGAGTGACTTCACTCACTTGTTTTTCATCTTCCTTAATACGCTCTGCAATTATTTCAAGTATAGATTCTGGTAAAAATAAAAACCAATATATTTCTACTCTTCGACCCCATTTCTCTAATTCGCTCATTTTATCACATTCTAAAGAGGTTTTCAACCTTAACTCATCTAAATCTTGCTTAATTAGCCCTTGTGCCTGTTGTACATACTGAAACTGTCTTTTTAAATTTAACATTTCCTCCTTTACCGACTTTAAAAGTTCCATATTCATTTGAGCAGGAAGTATTCTGGTTATCGAACGCTCAATAATACCTTCAATATTACCATTTGTTGAGATTTTGGAACACGTCTGGTCAAATATGCTAGTATCTACTACATTTGGTTTACAATTATCACAATACGATCTTCCATCATTAAGTTTACGTGATTCTTCAATAAAGTGATTGGCATCCTCTACATCCATTTTTAGGCATAGGGTATGGCACTATTGCATACAATGATTACATTTAAGGGCCATAGCCCTAGCAGTAATAATTTTTGTACAAATATTAAAATTAATGGGTATTTTAGTAATTATGTCCCAAGTATCAATTCCAGTACTTGCTATTGTTAAAATTGGTATCGCGTAGTTATCAATGCCTATTTACACCACGATTGCAATAATGTTTGGATTTTTAAAATATAACTTGACCTATCTGTTTAATTTATAATTATTAATTCAAAAAACTATCATATATTATTTTATACAATTAGGAGAGCAGTATATTGATACGTGTTAAGGTAAGTTACTCTTGTTGCGGAACCTGATCTCCTGCAAGTGTGAACCCCAACGCAACCTGCAATCTTGCGCTGGAAGCCTGATTGCGTACAGTATTGTTTTGTTGTGCGTAGTCTTAAAAATAGCCTTGTGTGAACAGCTGGAGAGGTTGGGTGCGAGCGCTGCAAAAGTTGTGAAATCAGTTGAAGCTTTTACTGCGGTGCAGCCGGTGCAGTATTGTGTTGAAGTGGGATCTAGACGCAAGGTGGATACAGCTAGTATAATTACATTGCCAAGGAACCTCCTCTTCACGATAAAAATAATCCCAAAATTCTTCTCTCACATTCTTTGCCATAACACTTACGTTTCTAGAGGCATCGTTAATTTCCAATGCTTGTAGAGGACCATCAACTTCGTTGCCCCAATTACCAAGGGTGCTGGCACCATCCACATTTTCGACATCAAAAGCTCCATTTGTGGCATACGCTGCCTCAGACTATGCGCGAGACATTATAAAGTTGTGTAGTACACAAACCGCGCAAACAATTTGCGTAACTTTTTGTTCAGATACTACTGCATTTCTTCGTACAACCCGTAAGCGTGCAGAGATGATACCAAGTACATTTTCTATTATTCATCTAGAACGACAGAGGTGATAATTAAAAATTCTTTCCGCGACACTTTCACCCTTAAAAGCAAATGGTTTTAACATATATGGTTTTAATGCAAATGTATCGTCTGCAACCACAATATAAGGCACTTGCTACTGTCGACCTACCAATGGTTTTAGCTTTGGAATGTTTAATGAATTATTTGGAGTGCTTTTGATAGTCGAAAATTTTGGTAAACACCACCATCTGAATTACGGCCAGCGGATCCAACATTAATATAAGTGAATAGATAATTAGCATCGGCCAATCCAAGCAGTACAATGCTGTGTGACTGTAATTAAAATTCAAACTTCCACCTTCAGATTTACATGTTTTTCATAGATTGTCCCAAGACAGTTGGGACAATTCTATTTGTATTTTGTCCCATTATGATTCTGTATTCGGCATCTGTAAATATTAGAAGCATATTACCTATTAGAAGATAAAATAAGATTATTTAATGTAAATAAAAATTCGAATTAAAATGTTCTTTATTACAGGGCAATGGAACCAAAGCATGATGCAACTGGTTCTAGTGTAGAAGTTATAAATGAATCTGTAAGCTATGGGAATTCAGCATTCGACAATACGCCTACATCGATAGAATCGCCAAAAACCACAAGGCGTAACACAAGAGGCATCAGTAACACAAACGCCATGTAGCAGTAGTCGAGAGAACGTAAAACGCAAAAACCTGAACACGCAAGAACGAGCAAGCAGCTATGAATCGATGCAATTGAAACTGAAAAAGGCAATCTATTTTGAACATTAGTTGCTAGTATGCAGACAGACAATTCCCACCAAAATCCCTTGCTGCTACCCAATATACAACGAATTAGTCAACATCAGCTTATTCAACACCTTCACATGCACCATCACTCTCATCAGCCTCTTTGGATTTTGAACATCAATCTTCACAAGACACCTCACAGCAGTTTCACCATGACCAGTCGTTACAAGCCTCTCAAGAGTATTCGCAGGCATCCAACTTTTCATACCTCATTAATTTCTAACATACACTGTCTTCACCCAACCAGTAACAAACAAGAGTTTTTTGACTGTACGATCATTACAACAGGACCTTTTTTTATTTTCTTACTTCATTTTTGTAATACATATTATTATGAAGAGTTTTGTAAAGTTTTGAAATAAAAATTTGTTGACTTACCTTCAAACATTCATCTTTTAAAACATCACAAATCGCCTGGCACAATTTTGGAATTATCAATGAAATTGTGTTGGCAGATACTCGAACAGATACATTAGCGACCAACAGCTATCACCTCAAAATTATTTCCCTAATTAACATTAGTCATTCAATGTAATGAAATCAAGTTAACGTACGCTTAGAAATACACGTTATTAGCTTGCTTTGTTAATAGCTGTCTGACGTGTCTTTTCTAATAGTCACTTCGTTTTTCATCACAAACCCATTTTAATCACAAGAAATTTTTAAAATGCCTCTAGTCTTGGTCGCGCAATTCAGTAAGTAGAAATTACTGCAAAAACACGCACGCAGTCGCACGCGCACGTAGACGCACATGCACGCACGTCGCATGCAATAAAACGCAGCGCACGCGCACTACACGCATGCACGCAGCGCGTCACGCATCGCACGCGCACAGACAAGGCCCATCGCAGTCGCACGCCACTGAACGCATGCCAACGCACACGTGCAAAATGCCTTCATTGCGAAAGCAAGTAACATCACGACGCACGCACGCACGCACAAGCAGCGCAGTCAACCACGCGCACGGCAAACACACTCGCAGCTTCCAAGCGCACGCGTTCACGCGCAACGCGCATCGAACAGCAAGAACTTACAAATGACGCACCGCACGCGCACGAGCACAGCACAGCGCACACGCACGCACACATGCACTAGCACACGCACGCACAGCGCACGCGACAGCATAAACGCACGAACGCACGACACACACGCACACGCAACACAGCAGCACGACAACCCGCACGCACACGCACCGACGACACACGCACACAGCACACCACACGCACATACCCGCAGCACACACGACGCAACGACACGCACACACAAACACACAGACAAAACACACACAACACCATAACACGCAACACACACGACAACACAACACACACACACACACACACATACACAAGAGCACACACACACACATGAACGTGCAATAGTGTTTTGTATGTGATGAGTGATTGTGTGTGTGTGTGTGTGTGTGTGTGTGTGTGTGTGTGTGTGTGTGTGTGTGTGTGTGTGTGTTTACGTGTGTTCGTGTGTGTGTGTGTGTGTGTGCTGCTCGTTCTAGCTCTGCGTCTGCGCGTCTGCGCGTCGGTCTGCGTCTGCGCGTCTGCGTGTCTGCGTGTCTGCGTCTGCGTGTCTGCGTGTCTGTTCGTGTCTGCGTGTCTGCGTGTCTGCGTGTCTGCGTCTGCGTGTCTGCGTGTCTGCCTGTCTGCGTGTCTGCGTGTCTGCGTGTCTGCGTGCTGCGCTGGTTCTGCGTGTCTGCGTGTCTGCGTGTCTGCGTGTCTGCGTGTCTGCGTGTCGCGTGTCTGCGTGTCTGCGTGTCTGCGTGTCTGCGTGTCTGCGTGTCTGCGTGTCTGCGTGTCTGCGTGTCTGCGTGTCTGGTGTGCGTGTGCGTGTGTGCGTGTGTGCGTGTGTGCGTGTGGCGTGTGTGTCTGTGTCGCGTGTGCGCGTTGTGCGTGTGCGGTGTGTGCGTGGTGTGCGTGTGTGCGTGTGTGCGTGTGCGCGTGTGCGCGTGTGCGTGTGTGCGTGTGTGCGTGTGTGCGTGTGTGCGTGTGTGTGTGCGTGTGTGCGTGTGTGTGTGTGTGTGTGTGTTTTGTGTGTTGTGTGTATGTGTGTGTGTGTGTGTGTGTGTTTGTGTGCGTGCGTGTGTGTGTTTGTGTGCGTGCGTGTGTGTGTGGGGTTGGGTGTGTCTGTGTGTGTGTGTGTGTGTTTTGTGCGTGTGTGTGTGTGTGTGTGTGTGTGCACATACACAACAAAAGATACTATGGAACAAGTGAATACCCAAGCACATAAACACCGCAAACTCGCATACACCACAAACTAGCAAGCAAGTAAGCAAGTAAGTCTACTAACTTGGAGTTACTCAACGTTCAAAACATTTAACTATTTATTTGCTTAATTCTATTGTTTATGTAGATACGATTACTTTTAACCCTAAAGAGGGAGACATTTAGTTAACCCATAAGAGAGATCGAGAGGGATCGTGTTTCTTGGCTGGGAGTCTTTTGTTCTGGTAGTTAAATGTTTTGAACCTTGAGTAACTCCATGTTAGTAGACTTACTTGCTTACTTGCTTGCTAGTTTTTGGGGTATGCAAGTTTGCGGTGTTTATGTGCTTGAGTATTTACTTGTTCCATAGTATCTTCTGTTGTGAATTAGGCAAACACGCACCCACAAAACAAAGGAAGACAAGAGAACATGTAAAATCAACTAAAACATAGTAGCAAACAAACATATACGGAGACATCCACACACGTAAACACACAAACAAAAAGTCTAACAATAAAGTAAGCGACCAAATACAAAACATGTAAACCCGTAAAGTTGCAAACAGGCAAACAAGTAAAAATTTAAATGCTCAACCTCCAAAACCACAAAAGAAACTAACCAACAAACATGCAAACGCACATCACATGCAAACATTTGAACAAGAAATAAACAATAAAATCACGCAAACTCGATACCCTAAACAAAGAAACCCCATAAGACACTATAAATACCCAAACAATCAAGAAATTTGCAAAAGAAACTAAAACATGTAAAAATCTAGCAAGCACACAAGTAAACACCCAAATACGTAAACGTACAAGTATGCAAGCAAAGTGCACAATCGCAAAAGGTGCAAACCCCGTAAACATGCAAACACACAAACAAGTAAGCGTGCAAACATGTAGCTCCCAAGGAAAAAACTAGCCAACAAACACCTAAACAAGCAAACTTGCACGAGAAATAACGAATCATCAGAAAACTAAAACATGCAATAAAGAATATCCCTAACGCCCAAATCGCAGAAAATAAAAAGGTGCAAACCAGTAAACAAACACCTAATCACCCCCACACATACGCGCACACGTAAACACGTATCCTCAAAACAAAGAAATTAGCCAACAAGGTACCATAAACATCGAAACACCTAAACATGCAGGAAAATGTGCCAAAGCAACTGAAATATGCAACAGTTTAGAAGCATGCAAGCATATAAGCACCCAAATATGTAAACCCATCCATACAAACAAATAAATTAGCAATCAAGTAAGCGTGAAAGCGTACAAAACAGTAAACCCTGTAAACATACAAACACAAAAACAAGTAAACAAACACGCATACCCCCATAGCAAAGAAACTAGGAAATAAACACCCAGACGCATATAAGTTGCACGAAACGAGCTATAAAACATACCAACGAAACTGAAATATGCAATAAGGAACAACCCAAATCTATACATCAAGCTTTTCTAACTGCATGTTTTTAGACTTACATGTTTTGTATTTGGGCGTTCACTTGATTGCTATTTTTATTCGCAGGTTTGCAACGTTTACTAGTTTGGATTTTTACCTGTTCGTTACTAAAGCCTGTCCGGTAGAACTGAACGGGTATCGGATTAACAAGGAGGATTGTCAATATATGGTTCTATTGTGCTTGAAACCGCCTTAATGCTTTGCTGTCTCGTACTTATTGTACGTGACAAAGAAAGATGGATATATTATGAATAATGCCTCTATTTCTGCCGAACAAAAGCGTTTGCAACTTTCACACATAATGACAAGGCAATAAGAATCAGATGCAGGTAGAATAGAAATTCAATAGGTATAATAAAATGCCAGTGGTTCTCAACACTGCTTTAACATTATATAATTTGTGAAGAAATGCAACTTTTGTATAATAAAATAATAATCGATTACTAATTACCTATAAGTAATTTCAATTGACACCTTTCACTTATACTTATAACAACAATAACAAATACATTTTTATTATAGTTAGTAAATATTAATTAAATTACAAAGATATACTTTTATAATTAAATGTAAAAATTATAATTGTCATTCGGCTTCAGATTCATCACTTCCTGAGTCATCCAAATCTTGGAAAAGATCATCGTCATCACTTTCTTCAGTGTTAACTGTGAAAATAAGAGGTCTTACTTCATCCACAATCTCTTCATTAACAAAAGTATCTTTAATTATTTTATCCGTATGATCAATACATTTTTGCCATATTTCCGCACTAACTGTTTTTAATGCGTCGTTCCACGTATTAAGAACATCTTCGTCTTTTCCGGATGTCGCAACGATACTTTTGTCGTATTTGTTCTTAGTAATGCCCCATACCAACTCAATTGGATTAAATAATCGACTGTATTTAAAACTAATTCGCGAATTTCTTTACTCAACTTTTTCGGCATTATATTAATGGTTAGTTTATATAAACGCTTACTCAAAGAATAATGATAATATAGATATTGCAGTTGTTTTATTTATACCTATATGTACCTACTAAATGGTATAATAATCTATTATTAATTACTTATTGTTACAGTATTGCATATTTATTTGGATTCTTTTGTAATTGGAGTACACTAAAACGTCATTACCATACTTAGGTATACAATGAACTTTCTAAATGTAAATTGAAATACCTATACTTAATCGAATATTCATTATTATGAATGGCTTTTATAAATGTTTATTATAAAAACTTGCATTCTTCCATAAATTTTAAATGTAATGTTAAAGCAGTGTTGAGAACCACTGGCATTTTATTATACCTATTGAATTTCTATTCTACCTGCATCTGATTCTTATTGCCTTGTCATTATGTGTGAAAGTTGCAAACGCTTTTGTTCGGCAGAAATAGAGGCATTATTCATAATATATCCATCTTTCTTTGTCACGTACAATAAGTACGAGACAGCAAAGCATTAAGGCGGTTTCAAGCACAATAGAACCATATATTGACAATCCTCCTTGTTAATCCGATACCCGTTCAGTTCTACCGGACAGGCTTTATCTTTTATTTGATACTAGAATTTGTGTTTTAAGAGTTTATAGGTATACGTGTTGAGTAACTAAACTACACAAGATGGCGTTGCAAAATGTTTGCTAACTTCTAGGTCTCTGTCAAAATGCACTTCCCCCGTATATATTTTATTTTATATTTTCTTCTGTGGGGTTAAACTTATATCTATAATACGGTGATAAATTGTTCTTAACGTTGTACGATCTGAGTAACGCTATGCGTACTATAAGGACAACTTGATTATGCTGTTTTAGGTATTGAGATTGGCTCAACGGTACAATTAATCTATTGTTACAAAAGCATTATTCTGATTATTATCATTATCGTCATCGTCGTCCTCGTCATCGTCATCGTCCCCATCACCATTACGGATACCAACACCATCATCATCACCATCATTATTTTTATTATGGCTATTATTATTGACGTTATGTTGTTTTAATCAATCTTGTTATACCCCAAGCATACCTATAATATATATATATATATATATATATATATATATATATATATATATATATATATATATATATATATATTATATATATATATATATATATATATATATATATACATATACACACTAAATTGACTACTTATTTTGTCACAAAAATAAGTAAATCATTTAAGAATTCTGAGTATTGATTCTTTGTCACAATCATTGTAATGTTGTCTTTGTCAGCCCTTGTAAGGATCAAATCAGGATGGTCTTTAAGGAATTTCTTATATTTATCAAAAAGATGATGTAAGTAAACATATTGATTTGGTTTATGATTATTATTATGCTTACTTACATGATCCTTTTGACAAATCTAAGAAATTCCTTAAATACCATCCTGATTTGATCCTCACAAGGTGTGACAAAGGCAATGTTACAGTTATTATGACAAAGAATCAATACTCAGAATTACCAATGATTTACTTAATGATGAAACTTGTTACAAAAAAGTAACACGTGATCTTACTTCAACTTATCAACAAAAAGCTAATAAAACAGTTTCCAATCTTAAAAAAAAATATGTCACAGATTAAATAGCTAAAAACTTAACCGCAAAATTCATAACTGATATTCTAGAAGAAGAAATATTTCTAACAATAGTAACATAAATAACGAACAGGTAGAAGTTACATCCCAAAAGAATTTTTCATATATTCGTTATATTGAAAATACGTCAACAAAATTAATTAACGTTTTTAAGGACCAACAACATCTAGATTGACACATAAATACACCAAAGTAATCAATAATATACATAAAAGAAAGAGATATTCCACAGAAAAATTAAGAAGTGGTATATAGTGTCCTTTGTCATAATTGCAATCGAACATATATAGGTCAAACATCTCGAGTTTTAAAAGATAGACTAACGTTAAATAAAAATGACATCAAGTTAAATACAAAATTGTGTGCATTAACAGAATATAATATAGACACAGCACACAAGGCCAATTTTAATTAAGCTAAAGTTATCTTTACCGAAAAAAACAATTCAAAACGGTTAATTCTCGAGTCTTTTGAAACAACTTTTAATCCAAATAGAATTCATAAAAAAAGAGACACTCAACATCTAATACATTCATATTCATACGTACTGTCATTGGCTAATAGAGTATCGAACAATGTCAATAATTGTTGATATCTAATTTAAAAAAAAACAAGTAAAAAGAAAATTGAAATCTAAATTAACTATACCTATCCAAGTAACAACGCTTGCATTCACTTTGCACTGTAAGTACCATTATAATATCTTAGAAATTTTGTCACATGTAAATTAATTTTTAGCCTTGAGAAAGGATATAAACGTTTCCGAAAGCTCGGCGTAGCAGGAAAGAGTTGTTTCTTTTTCATAAACCCTACCCACTGACGACATCCCCAAACAATTAAAAATTTTGATGTATATCGTAATGGTACGCCGGCCAGTGTGGCGACTGCACAACTCAAATGGAAAAACGAAGTTAATACGCGAACTTGCATAAGCCAAATGATCGTCTAATTTTTAAAGAGAAAGGAGGTAGGATCACCCACGTTGTGTGAAAGGGTTGTTACGGGATATACGTGTTGTGGGTATCTAGGGGAGGATAAAATAAAGTAACACCATAAAACACAGTATAAGCAAGTGCAATCTAGGTCTGCGGTCTTTATTGCGGATAAGGAAAAAAACTAGCAAAGAAGAACCGTGTCGCATACTACAACAAGGATAACAGCATAAATAAAATACAAGTATTAATTATAAATCTATAGATCGATACGTATTTATATTCTAAGGGTATTAAACGATCTAATTTGTTACACTTAATACTGGCATTTACAATTAATGAACCAAAAGATAACATATTTCGTACCGTGCACGCACACGGTATTCCAACGATAAACATACTTTAGTCTTACACCGGTTATCTTCCCAAGGTGGCCTTTATAACTCTTCTACCCGGGAGTCGACTAATGCCTCCGATGCATTCACAGGTGAACATCTATCTTAAAATATGCTACATTATAGGTGCGAAATGTCAAAATAAAATTCATCAAAAATGAAATTAAGAGACCTCTCTACATTAAATAACAAGATTGTGATGTAATATTAACTTTCAAATTATCATTGATATTAATTTATACTAGATGAAATAATTGCTCTTACCATGGTACTGTAATGCAACTCATATAAATTTCAATTATTATTTACTTCAATTTATAAGATAACGTTCTGAATGAAAATACAGTTAATAATTATATAACATTACCTATTCTATTTTTTAATCAAAACATAAATTCTAACCCTAAAAATCAACAACCCCCTCAATTTTCCATAAACATGTATCTAAGCACACCCTACTTTTACTACCAAATCTAAAACAGTCGCCCATATTTACTAAATGGTTTCCATTAAAACCGTCTTCTAATTTATAAATTAAAATGTATAAATCTGTGCTTTACTATGCAACAATTCGGGTTTTGTGACACGGCTGAGAGCATATTTTCGTGCACGCCTTACATAATGCTGTTCTAGCTGATTGGACACAAAGTCAATGGTAGATAATGAACTAAATGCTTTTCATCGTTGTAATACATTATCTTTGAATATTCTGATAGATACTTCTACCATATTATTAGTATTATGTCCTCGCGTTAAGTAAGATGACCTGCAGCATAAGCACCATTCAGTCTTCCGTTCAACAATATAAGCGAACGATATTTTAACAGTAGATCATTGTTTAGCAAATCGTTTAGCAATTCGTCGGTGTTGGTGAAATCCTTTTCAAAAACAATTTCGCGGAACGCCATCATAAGAGGTTTACGGTTGGATTTTTCAACATTGTGTTTTGAGTCCCATAGCCATCTCCACATGGCTTGGCATACATGAAAGGAGCATAACAATAATTGCGATTGAGGAAAAGATTCAGCTAACTCGTTCCCTTCAGCTGCGCTGTCATCAGTCATTATAACTGCAGGAAATTTTTCATTAAACCCTGTTTCTCCAATAGTCTGTTTGAAAGTCTGAAAGGCTTCCTTATAACATTCCTCATTTTGAGATTGATGAATGACACAACCAAGAGGTATAGCACCTATTTTGGATGCTCCAAAAATAAATGTTATGCAGCATCCTGCTTGATCGCAAGAACCTACGGGTGTTAAGATGCATACAGTAAATGGTTCTTCTTTCATAGTCACTGTCACGTTATTTTCAGTATAATATGTTTATACTAGATGAAATAATTGCTCTTACCATGGTACTGTAATGCAACTCATATATAAATTTCAATTATTATTTACTTCAATTTATAAGAGAACGTTCTGAAAGAAAATACAGTTAATAATTATATAACATTACCTATTCTATTTTATAATCAAAACATAAATTCTAACCCTAAAAATCAACAACCCCGTCAATTTTCCATAAACATGTATCTAAGCACACCCTATTTTTACTACCAAATCTACAACAGTCGCCCATATTTACTAAATGGTTTCCATTAAACCAGTCTTCTAATTTATAAATTAAATGTATAAATCTGTACCAGTTGTGGCACTTCACTATATATATATATATATATATATATATATATATATATATATATATATATATATATATATATATATATATATATATATATATATATATCAATACCTTTCTGAAATATGTTGAGCAAGTCAAAATGTCCCTCTGTTTCATTATATTTTGGAAGTTATTTACAAGAAAATAGTTATTAATATTTTTTGCTTGATAATAAATATAGCTGCAAACCTCAGAAAACAACTATTGAATGCAACTGTTGCAGACGAGCAATTTTAA
>JARFJB010000345.1:0-136091 GCA_036346205.1 Vesta saturnalis | reverse complement strand
GATCGACAAAATCAGTTTTTTTTTATCTGCATCTATCCAACCATAAAGAAAAAATTCCGAAGATATTTCACGTCCTGGAGCACTTTACTTCAGGAAAATCATTGAAATATTGCTGTCATTCAAAAGCACGAAAAACACCGAACCTGCGCAAGCCATAAATAGCAGCGTCCTCAGCTTTACGTTGCTTCATTCACAATACGAACGTATTATGGAGTAGCTGCGTAACAATTGTGGAAACGTTCTCTGAATGGGACGCTACCTACTCAACGTGTTAGGCAGTCATCGCCATCTTTGGGAGAGCCTTTCCTATCTGCTATTATTGGTTTCCAATTTACTATTGTTGTTTCAGTCTACATTGTTGTTGAATAAGCGGTAAACCATTGCAACTTCTTGCAAAGTAAGCTTTTTATGATAGTCTTTTGTAAATACTTCTAGGTTGAAAAAAATAGAGAGTTGCGATTTTCACCAAATTATATATCTTTTTACCAATGACAAAAACATATCATCTTTTTATCGGATTCACAATGGCCCTCAATCAAATACAATCTTAAATGTAGTTTTTGCCTATTATTAGGTCTTTGCAGATCATAACAATTGACTACTTTTTCTCTAACAAGATCGGTCCGTAAATAAATATTCTCAATGTGGCAGATCCATAAATTAATTTGGAATAAATCACATTCTGTCTTATGTTTACATTCTTTGAATCGGTTCTTTTACAATCTACTTTGGAGTATATAGTCCAGATTGAAATGTTTGCCAGCAGTTGTAAATGCGAAGTAATACGTTAGAAAAGATACATTCGTTCTGTTCTGAGCAAATTAGGGAAATAAATAGATTTTTTGATAAAAACATTTTACTTGCGATTCATGTGGTTTATAACTCTTATGACGCTTGTCACATCTGGAACACTTGTGACCAGAGAATTGAGACGTGGACACTTGTGACAGATGTTCCACTTATGATTAGTAGACCGTCGACCTTTGGACAATTCTAGAGCCAGGAGTACCTTTAAAATGCAAACCCTCAGGTGGGTAGGGTACCCATAGAATAAAAGAGAATAGACTGAAAAATCTATTTACCTTACACAAACCAGGCTTTTTAACTGTCGTTATCACATCCTACATTTACAGAAAAACACATAGTCGTTAAATTAACCAAACGTAACTAAGGGCTGACAAAATATGCTTATTTGTACAATTCCCTTTTAATTTAGTTACATAGAGAAAACCTGATAACGGATACAAACCACACGGTTTTTTATTAAAATAAACTTCCGCCTGGGCAAATTTAGTTCCTTCTACAGCACTTTTACTTACTAACATGTAGCAGGTATAACAGGCCTCTTATTTTTCATTTAGTTAAGCTGGAAATGAGGAAATTGACCAAAATGTAAAAAAAATGTAGATGAGGTATTTTTGCTGACCAGGGCAGTAGTTGAATTTAAATAAAGGATTTTTAAATGGTAGGTGAACAAGCTACTCCAATTACAGTATGCTTATTTGGTTTACTCTGAATGTATTAATCGCTACATACATTTTCAAAACCAATAATATTTATTGTAGTCAACATATGTAATGGAGGATGGGTGAATCACGTACTAGATATAGGTTGGACTTGGACAAACCGGACAAACAAATGACTATTTTGTATTTACTACGAAATCATGTGTCCTGGGAAATTCAAGAATATCCTGGACTGCACTTTAAAATCACTGGTGGAGTTAAAGTAGTGGAAATTTTAGTAAAAGAAAGAATGAAAAAAAAAATCCAAATTTAATTAAATCTACCTCTCCTCCTTATAAGGGTACAGAAGATGTTGATACAATTTCACTATTTGTAATAATCTTTTAGTAGGTAATGTGTGTAAGAAACGTGTGCTAGATTGTTCTAATATAATCTGCTCCTTTTATCCTTGACCAACCCTACAACTCTTAAAAATAGTGGTTGACTAATAAACTGTTTATTTACACATAATCGTGTAGCACGCTTTACTGTTTCTGCTACCTTTCCGCTTTACTGCTTCTGTTACCTGTCGGTCTCACAGCTGTTTCACTTTCTCCCAAGAATATACAACTCTACTCCAATAGTATCGTTGAGTAGGGCAAAATTAAGAGTTAAATATTAATTAATTAATATTCGATTTCAAGTGGCTACCAGAGATGCTCAAACTGCCTTACATGGCGGGAATATGGGGAATAGTAGGGATAGGGATGTATACGAAAAGGGGGGATAGACGGATCGTTTGGGCAGATATTTGCAGTGCATGGTTATAAAAGCAGTTTACAGTCGGAATGGTTTAATATTTTCTGTCTGATTTAACATTATGTCGATGTTAAAAAATTGCACTTTCAACATATTATCTTAAACGATTGCAACAAATTAAAAAAATCGTTCGTACCATTCGGACAATTAGACACAATTTTCCACATTCCATGTGCAACAAAATTGCAGTTCAGCGTATTTTCCAGAAAATGTAGCACTTCCCCAAACCTTTAATTTTCAATGACTCAGGTATCTTAATTAAGTGTAAAATGGTAGAGTAAAATTTAGTGTTCTTTCTTTTGATTTTCTTTAGTGATTAGTAAATTAGTTAATTAAATGTTGAAAATTAGGAATACACTTAAAACAACATAAACTTCAAACTAAAGCGAATTTTAGACAACTCCTCACGGCCCTAGTTTAAAATTTTCTACTAATTTTTTTACAAAATGCTTTGGTCTATATTCAGGGACGTAATTATTTATTTCTTCTGTAGAAGTGACGTCATAGCAACACAAAATTGTACATTTGTTATTTTTCTGACAGAGTTGGAGGTATAATTTGATTTTTCGATGAAATACGTGAAAACATCGAAAAATTTTATATTAGTCATACCAGCTAAATGTATCGTGAACAACTGATATTTCCAGCACATGACTTTCTCATGATGGTGTCATATTGTACCTGCAAAGAGTAGGTATATAAAGTAAAGAAAGAACATACTTACGTATTCAAACATTACGATGCTAGGACTCGGATGGCGTAAATCCATCGAAGTACGACAATTTTTAATTTATTCATATTATGGCTTATATAAAAGTATGGTCTTATTTCTTACTTATATTCACCTAATCAATTTAAAAATCATGAGTGTAACTACACATCATGCAAATCAACAACGCAATACAATCGGTTGGTTCTGAATATATCGGGTGCGTATCTGAAAAATACGTTTCAATTATAACGGTGTGCACATCAGCGTTTCTAATTTAGTTAATCTTTGAAGTCGCATACGATCCAATGTTATAAAGAAAAATTGGCCAAATTTGAATTATTCTTCACAAAAGTGAAGTGATTAGTTCTCCAGATATTCATGAAAAGTGCTTTATGGTTCACACAATGTGCCTTTAAAACTAATTAAAAACTTTCAAGTTAACTAAAATTCAATTTTCTTAAAATAGTTTTTTTCCATAAGGGCCGCTTTCTATTATTGCATTTGCCTAATAATGAGAACTCTGATTGAGATTATATTACTCCTAAAACTTAATTTATACAGTAGTTATATAAAATCTGGCAACATTATTTTCGCACTATAATTCAGTAGGAAGAGAAAAGCATATACATATACACACACCGTTTGCGGCATAGTTCTAGCTATCGAAAAAATCAAAATATTGCAATTTCGAAAACATGCTGTAACTTATTATTTTTTTGAAATTTGTCAAATTTGTAAAAAACATGTTTGAAGTAACTTTTTATGTAGAATGCGGCCATCCATTTAGATTTTATTTTTCCGTCATAAAGTAAAGAAAAAATTACGGTGATGTGTCACACTTGGCCAAGAAGCTTAATTTATGGCAAGAAATGGGAAAGAAAGCATTTTTGGTACATTTGGCAACGTTACATAATAGAACAACATAATAAAACCAATACGCAATGAAATCAAATTGTACAACTATGTTTTTAACAATAATTTTGAAAAATAAGTGTAACCACAGGAATATAAAATGTTTAATAAAATAAAAATACCCTAATATCAATATTGAGAATATCAATAATTCCTTAGCTGCACTATGTCCAACGACCCTTCCAATCAAACCGTTGACACCATCTGAAATAAATAAAAAAATTAACAATTGTAACACACATAAAGCTCCTGGATTCGACCTTATAACTGGCCAAATGGTTAAGAAACTAACCAAAAAGCAATAACAATATTAACCACTATTTACAATAGTATGATAAGACTCACCCATTTCCCCATTTCCTGAAAATTTCCTAGATCATATTAATATCTTAATTTGGTAAACCACCTAACTCAACTTCTTCATACCGCCCTATAAGCCTACTTCCTCTGCTATCAAACAATATTTTAAATTAAAGATTACTACTTAAGACACTGGAGACTGATATTAACCTGAACGAGATACTACCTAAGCATCAATTCGGATTCACAGAACGTCACTCCACAATTCACTAGTGTCACAGAAACGTTAACGAGATAATAAGAAGCCTGGAAGAAAAAAAGGTTTGCGTTGCAGCACTTTTAGATATTGCTTAAGGTTTTGGCCGTGAGTAGTGATTAAGGGCCGGTTCTGGACCAGTTCAAGGTCACTCGCCCTCTGGTGGTGAGAAATGTAAGCTTTTGGATTTCTTCAAGGTCAAACTTTTGGCGGGAAATTTAAATTTTAGGAGCTCGAAATTGCAATGTCACCATTCTCATTTTTGGCGGGAAATTTGTCAAGGTCAGAAGCTAAAAATAGAAATTGCAATCATCATATTACAATTCTTAGAAGTCTAAAAATAGTGTAGTCAAGGTCAAAGGTTATTGACCTGTAGACATTTCTTAGAAGTATAAAAATAGAATCAATTCAAGTCAAGGTGAAATAATTTACTAAACTAAAAGTAGGTGTGTATTTAACAAGTTTTAACATGTTGTCATAGGTACTTAAGTCAAGGACAACATTTTGTGATATAAACCACAGCGAGGTGTGAATAGAAATTGCAATGTTATCATCATATTACAATTCTTAGAAGTCTAAAAATATAGTGATCAAGGTCAAAGTTTATTGACCTGTAGGGGCATCGTATGACACTTCTTAGTGTTTCTAAACTAAAAGTAGGACAAGGTGGGTATTTAACAAGTTTAAACATGTAAGAGGTACTCAAATCAAGGACACATTTAGATCAAAATTTAAAGCTAAAAATAGAAATTGCTAGGCCATCATACTACAATTCTTAGAAATCTAAATATAGGGTTTTCAAGGTCACAGAGTAATTAATGACCTGCAGGTGTATCATATTACATTTCTTTGGAATATAAAAATATAATCAGTTTATGGAAACAAAAAGAATGAAAGGTTGTTGTCTATGCTAAAAGTAGACTAAGGTCATACTACAACCCCACCATGTGTAAATTACAGAAGAATCATTTCCTCAACAGTGTTTAGTCCTAGTACAATTGCGAGCAAGTAAAGTCGTTATAATGCAAGCAGCAATATCATTCCTGGAGCGATATACAGGAATGGACAGCATCTCCTGATGGTAGCAGTTATAGATCATCAGATGCAGATTAGCTTACTGGTGCAATTCTCAAAGCACACTCTCCCCTCTACCATAAAAAATCGTGATGCAGTAATATATATATATATATATATATATATATATATATATATATATATATATATATATATATATATAAGGACAGTTCTGGTGTCAACTCAAAATTCAAAAGCGTCCTCGAATCAGTAAAGATGGATCTATCTGCATTGAACAGTAGCACTTTCTGTAAATCCTTCACGATCGTAAAAGACTTGGAGGTGGGTGCAAAATATAAAGTGATTGATATGAATACCATCGACACAAAGTATGGTAAACATATTATCATTGAAACCCAGAACTTTAAGTGCATACTTCCCTTACGATTTTATGAACACTTCAAAAAAGAAGATCGCATTGAAAAGTTTAAACAATATCTGGTTGAGAATGACGTATATATTACCAGCGCCGCAACTGTAGGAAAGACGACTAATTTAACATTTCTGTAAAGAAAAAAATAATAATAACATGTATCTATGTATAATTGTTTGGAAATAAATTACATATTTTTTGTTTCAAAAAAAAATGTCTTCTATTTTTTGATTAAATGAAGAGTAGGTACATCATAATGAAGAGAGCTGCTATTGATGAGACTAAAAAAATGTAGCGTATAATATGGTGTCTGCAGGTATATTGGCTAAGCTCTTCAAGGTTAAAATTTATTGGTATCATATTACAATTGATACAAACCAATCTTCAAGGTTAAATTTTATTGACAAGGTATTGAGAAGGTATCATATTACAGTTCTTATGTTAGACTCTTCAAGGTTCTTAGGAATAGCAAAATAAGCATTCTTAACCAATGACATGTAACTGGCTTTGTGAGTATTGTCAAACTTTGTGCATGCTCGGTATTGCTCGGGTATCCTCGTGGAGTCTACCCTTCTATATAAGTTTACCTATGACAACATGTTTAAACTTGTTAAATACACACCTACTTTTAGTTTAGTAAATTATTTCACCTTGACCCAATTTAGTCAGTATAAGCACCATTTGACTTTTTAGCATAGACAACGCATTCTTCCTGTTTCCATGAATTGATTCTATTTTTATACTTCTAAGAAATGTCATACAATACCCCTACAGGTCAATAACCTTTGACCTTGACCACACTATTTTTAGACTTCAAAAGAATTGTAATATGATGATTGCAATTTCTATTTTTAGCTTCTGACCTTGACAAATTTCCCTCCAAAAATGAGGATGGTGACATTGCAATTTCCGAGCTCCTAAAATTTAAATTTCCCGCCGCCAAAAGTTTGACCAGCTTTTCACCTTTTTATATTTCTAAGAAATATTACACCACCGTAGGTCAATAACCTTTGACCGCACTATTTTTAGACTTCTAAGAATTGTAATATGATGACATTGCAATTTCTATTTTTAGCTTCTGACCTTGACAAATTTACCGCCAAAAATGATGATGGTGACATTGCAATTTTTAGCGAGCTCCTAAAATTTAAATTTTCTGCCGAAAGTTTGATCTTGAAGAAATCCAAAAGCTTACATTTCTCACCACCAGAGGGTGAGTGACCTTGAACTGGTCCAGAACCGGCCCTTAATCACTACTGCCGTGCATGGCATCAAGGTTTTTTATTTAAGCTAAAACAAATCCTTCCTACCTACTACTACGTCATCCTAAAGTCCTATCTCAGCGATCGCTTTTTCCAAACTAAATTTAATAATGATGTCTCCTCAATCCACCTAATTGAGCCAGGAGTACCACTGGGTAGTACCTTGTATTTACGGTTGACATACCAACAACAGATAGCACAACTATTTCCACTTTTACAGACGATACTGCAATTTTGTCAGTTGACAATGATCCTCAACTAGTTGCTGTTTGTGTGCAACCTCATCTAGATAGACTTGAAGAATGGTTCAGTTCCTGTTGTATCAAAGTAAATGCTGCTAAGTCAGCCCGATAAACTTCAAAACTACACAAATCGACCGCCCAAATGTCTCCATTAACAACACCCAGCTACCTGTCCAAAACCAGGTTTAATACCTAGGACTAATACTGGATTCTAAGCTCAAATGGGGGCCACACTTAATATCCAAAAAGAATCACATGAACAACAAGATTCGACACACGTATTAGTTACTCGGTCGTAATTCACAACTGAAAATAGAAAATAAAATATTTTGATATAAATATATTATAAAACCCATTTGGGCATATGGGATTCAGCTGTGGGGTTGCACCAAGGCCTCAAATTCAAAAATTACTTCAGTCCAAAACCTACGCATGATTCTAAATGCACCATGGTTCGTAAGCAATAAAACCATTCACGATGACTTAGCCATTCCTACAGTGGATGAGGAAATCCAAAGATTCAGCACCGCTTATTTTCGCAATCTCCCAGGGCATCACAATGAGAAGGTTAATCACCTAATGAATGAACTAGCCGTACATAGAAGACTGAAAAGGAAACGCCCTACTGCTCTACAAAACTAAATTACTTAAGTATCATCCTATTCACTAAATGTACTCATATTGTAAATTCCTAAAATAAAAAAAATAAAACAGAAATGAATAAAGGACAAATTTTTATCTTACTTAAACAGTAATAAAAGGACAGTATTAACTATTCACAACTAAATTAAAGTTCAAAATTCCAGCCGTTTTTATAAATCCATTTTTGGTATTTTATCAGAATTATTCTGAACATTCAATTTAACGTATTACGATTGACTGTTTCTAATGTATCCGTCGTTCGATGTTCAAGTACTTCTCGGGAGGGTTGAATTCATCGACCTTGCTTTTAATATTAATAAAAATTTAAAGTGGTAATGTCGGTAGACCTGCCCGGTCAATGGACGGGATCAGTATTGCAAATAATTCTTCCGCCACATACAGTTCTTAAAAATATTTGCAATTCGCTAGAATTACGGGCTAGACAACCATCTTACTGAAACTACGCCCTATAGAATTACCCTAATAGCTAGAATTACTTGGTTTCGAACATATCTGGAGGTACTTCCCACCAGAAAGCGTTTTATTAAAAAAAAGACTGATAAGTCGATTTCCTGAAAGACAGATATAATTATACAATAAAAACAACACCTTCAAGAAGTATTGTAGTAACCGCTTGTTCATGTAGTAGTGGTAGCATCAAAGATAAATCCCAATGTTCCTTTATGTAAGTTGTTTTGAAAAGAAAGCCTAAAAAGAATATTTTGTTACCGAAAATACCTCACCATACAATAAATCCGAATCGTATATTCATCCTTCGCTGGTTTCGAAACTCACGATTTTCTCTCGTCCATTGGTAGTAATTATTCCCCATAGTTACTCTTGTTTCGTTGGTCCGTATAACATTATAAGAATTAGGTTTTCGTGGTATTCGTTTATGTACCCACTCACTCTTCTAGTATAATCACCTTCTTCTACAGCACGAAGTAGGATTATATGGACGATATTTGTTCTTTTTTAATACCCTATGAACTGTAGACTTGTGTACATGTATATCTCTATCGCTACCCTTGTTGAAGTTGTTAAGTTTTCATTAAAATATTGTTACATATGGTTATCACCTACCATAATTCTTACGCAGGGGTTTTTCGAAACTTCCAAAATTCAATAAAGGTTTTTTTACGTTTCGAGAAATATTGCATTGATGGACGATATTTCGAACATCTAGGGCCACACTAATTACGTAGTTATTTATTTAAGGTTTTAATTGTTAGATTTATCACATTATTATTTTATAATTTGTTCTCATTGTTAGTAGCGACAGCATTACATTTAGGTAATCTAGCGGCAACCATAACATTAGTATGATAACAGTTTAAATTACTGCAGACCAATGTAAGATCTTATCATCCAGGCTAAATTTAATAATTTCCGTTAACGCGAACTAGCCTACTAGACGTTGGAAAAACAATTTCCACCATTTACCTGTTTCTTACGATATCTTAGGATAGGAAAAAGATATCGACTTGCAATTTTTCACTGTGTTATTACTAATTTAGTCTACTTTTTAAAGACCTACTTAAATTTTTATGCTTCCATTTAAAATTGTAAAGAGAAAACGGTGGACCTACAATTCTGAAAATAATTTCCAGGCGTTTCTCGAGGCCGACGGCTGTTCTTAGTTGGCCACCCGGTACATGATATTAGATCAGATAAATGATTTAATAATATTTCAGAAAAGGCAAAAAATATTGCCCAAAATATCGATTGTGACCCTTCGTTTCCACCACTTAATACTATTAGACCTCGAACGAAAAAACGATTATTTGATTATGAGAGCGAGGATGAGACTCCAACAAATACACAGGACTTATTAATTTTCATTTTGTGATATTGGACACTGCATTAACAAAAATCGAAGAAAGGTTTGATCAAATAAAAAATCATCACACAGTTTTTTATTTTCTAGACGACTTAAATAATTTCCTTAAAATAGATAAAGTAAATAGGCCTTTAAAATGTAAACCTTTAGAGAACATATTAGTTGATCCATCTATAAATGAAAAATATATTATTGCTCAAGATTTAAGCGATCCTATATTTCCCCTGAAAGGAAGGCATTAAACATTATTCAATATCTATTTACGAATAATCTGATCTGTTTCCTAATTTAGTAATTGCTATAAAATTTTTTTTATCATTACCGATGACAGGAGTTTTTCGAAATTTAAAATAATAAAAAAAATTTGCGATCAACAATAGATCAAGAAAGGTTACCAGGTTTCTATTGTTAGTATCGAAATGACAATTTCCGAAGATATAAGTGTATCCGATATTATTTTTTATTTATTAAAAAAAGCAAGAAAAGCAAAATTTATTTTTTCCATAATAAGAATGTATTAATAAATATATAATTAATTAGTATAAATATCTATTCATGTTAATTTATGATAAGTTCCTGCTGACTTATTTTACCGAAATATTAATTACTTTTTCACATTTCGTTTTTATTTAAGGTAAAATTAATTCAAAGAAATTATGGTTTATCAGAAGTTATGGAGCGGGAACATTATTTTCGCACACGGGCGACGGATACTTTAGGAATGGCTCTGCACATACATGTTTCAAATATAGATCTTAGAGAACATGTACGTTAAAAACTAAACCTTAATAAAAAAAAAAATTAGTGTAGGATTACCTTAGTTTGACGTTTCTGATAATTAAATTATAATTTTTACCACTACCATCGAAAGTTGCCTAAATTGATTGAAACTGAATGTATCACGTTTGCGATTCAATTACTTTTTAGTTATAAATTAGTTTTGCTATTCGTTTGAAATTCTGAGCTAATAATTTTGTCCAGTCCTGATGTGTTGCAGAGTTGGTAATTTAATTCTATTCCTGAAATATAAAACTCTTCCTTGTTAAGTATGCAGTCTGTAGCGAATTGATTTACTTATTAGTTAGAAATTCTTGTTATAATCAGAAGTTTGGTTTCGTGACTTGTATTAAACGAAGGAACCAGCAGATGGACAATTCACCCGCTTTGGATGTAAAACCCATCCTGCGTAAATACTTGTTATAGGTAATTGACAATGATAGATCGACTAGTTATTGTTTTATGTAGTACAAACTACAAACTCTTTTATTCTGATGTCGACGTACTGTAGCAATAGCAACCAAACATAATCAATGATAGAACAAGGTTTATTTAAATTAAATTAATACCACAAATAAAAAAACGCTTAATTATGAATGTACATAACCGTGAGAAAAATAATCGATAACCTTTTGCACCTACATTGTTCGTCGATAATCACTTTTATATTAAAAGGAATAGTGAGTGTTAATTCTTTATTTTGACATAAATTAGTACAACAAATATATTACCTAATAAAGAACCGAATTGGTATGGAACGGCAGCTGCTTTTGAAAATGTTGTTTTACAACTATTGGATTTGAGACACAAGATATTTTAATTAAAACTCTTGACACAATCTACCATTTAATTATTATCAAAATGTAAATGTTTTTGTGTATATATTTAAACAAATATATACAAATCAATTTTGTAATATTTATGTAAAAATAAACACCCATAGTAAATTGTTGTTTAAGCACTTTAATGAAATAATAAAAGAAAATTTATCTAGAACCACATTTTAAATTATTTTATTAACTCCGCACATGATACAAATTGTAACTCTTTTACGATATGAAATCTACAAGTTGTATCTATCAACGTATCGTTTTTTTTTATGAATTAATCAATAAAACTATAACGAATTTTTCTTGCGAATGTTGCAAAAGTGTACTCTTTTGTTGCTTTTTACTTTAATATCCATGCGCAAAAAACAACTTCATCTCAATTTTTTTAATCTCAACCTCAATTTTTCAACACTTTTGGTTTTACCTTTTTGTTGCATTTGTGGAAGGGAACGTAGAGGTGAATGTGACATGTATAAGATTGAAACATACTGATATACCAATTAGATGCTTCCATAGTTCGAAATTTGAAAAATACTTGGAAATAACAAATGTTCTGGCAACAATTAATCTTCTTGGTTTTCAAGGATGTTCTTTTACCCTGATTTTTATAACAAAGCTATCATGCCTCTTAAAAAATAGACAAACAATAAGGTCGAATTTTCTAATTTATTGTAGATTGTAAAGAGGCCGTGTTGTTTCTGGACGCTGTAAATATGTCTGCGGTGGATCCGCTTTGTAATAAAACTGATATTTAGTTGTACTAGGTGACAATGTGGCCTTTCTATACTCTATGTAGATTTTTGATGTTGGCTCTTTCGTAGACTAACTTACTTAGGTACTATAGACATCGGGCGGTACAGTTTTTCTAGACCATATCCTAAATAGGTGCTCTTTCGAACTGTCTACGAGGTCAGGCTGCCATCTATGCGAAGCCTAAATAAACATCGTCATCGTCATCTTCATCGTCATCGTCATCGTCATCGTCATCGTCATCGTCATCGTCATCGTCATCGTCATCGTCATCGTCATCGTCATCGTCATCGTCATCGTCATCGTCATCGTCATCGTCATCGTCATCGTCATCGTCATCGTCATCGTCATCGTCATCGTCATCGTCATCGTCATCGTCATCGTCATCGTCATCGTCATCGTGATCGTCACAGTCGTCGTCGTAACCATCATAGTAGCCGTCGTCGTTACCGTTACCGTTGTAGTTGTCTTCGTTGTTGTTACCGTCGCTCCCGCCCTTGCCGTTGTCGTCGTCGTCACTGTCGCCGTTACCGTCATCGTCACAGTCACCATCAATGCCACCACCACCGTCATCGTCATCGTGACCGAGGCCCTAATCATGATCGTGATCGTAATCGTGATTGCGATCGTGATCGCCGTCACCGCCGTCGTCGTCCTCGTCATTCTCATTGTCGTCTTCTTCTTTGTCGTCGTCATCGTCATCGCTATCGTCATCGTCACCCTCATCGTCACCCTCATCGTCACCATCATCGTCACCGTCGCCGTCATATTCATAGTCGTAGTGACCGTGATTGTGATGGTGACCGTTACCGTGGTCGACCTCCTCGTTGTCCCTACCGCCCTTGTCGTCGTCTTTGTAGTCTTCGTCGTCATCGTCATCACCATCCTAATCGATCTCCGTCTCCGTTGCCGTCTCCGTCCCCGTCTTCCTCCCCGTATCCATCTACGTCTTCGTATCCGTCTACGTCTCCGTTTCCGTCCCTGTTTTCGTCTCCGCCACCGCCACCCTCAAACGTCACAGTCATCTTTATCGTAATTGTGACGGTATCCGTCGTACTCGTCGCCGTCTTTGCGGTAGCCGTCGTTGCCGCCGCCGCCGTTACCATCGTCGTCGTTACCGCCGCGTCGTCGCCGTAGTAAATGTAGTCGTCGTCGTCTTCGTCTCAGTCACCGTTTCCGTCTCAGACTTCGTCTTTGTCCCCGTCTTCGTCTGGGCTTCGTCTCCGTACCCGTCCTTGTCTTCATCTCCGTCTCCGTCACCGGTATCGCCACAGTCACCTTTACCGTCACAGTCATCATTACTCGTAACACTGGATCATAATTTCGGTCCGGTGGTCCTTTACCTAATTTGCGCGCGACATCAGGAAACTTGTGTGCCGCGCGCGCGCCCACCACTGCCTTAACCGGTTTTATTGGTCACAATCGGTAATAAAGTCATAATCGATAATAGTGTTACAATCGATGAATAAGACGCGATTTTTAATAACGATCTGGATTATATTACTCGCGCAACGTTCGGTTTTAGTCTCTGCACTTATTTCTCGAATTTCCATAATTCCGCTCACCATTCCCGTTCGCCAGCCACGGCAGTGATGTTCTCCCACGTACTTGGCCATCGCAGGCCCGAGCCAACCAGTCTCGTGTCCGCTAACCTTTTCGCGCCTTCCTCTATCTGGCAGTCGAATATGATATGACCGGAGTCTTCGATGGGATGCCCGCACGTACACCGCTCACCCTCGGTATTCCCGAATCTTTTTAGGTAGCTTCCGGTTTCGCTGTACCCCGTTACGAGTTGTACTGTAAAGCGGTCCAACTCGGCTGCAGTAAATATTCCCTGTGCGACGTCCGATAGAAACCTGAAGGTTAGGCGGCCGGTCTCGGTGCCGGTCCATCTGCGTCGTCATGCCTGCACTGTCTTGTTCGATAGTAATCTCTTCACCGTGGTCATCGGAATCTTGGTGTAGGCGATCCTCGCGTTTTCGTCCTTTGCAACTTTCTTTGTAACCCGGTCTACCCTCTCGTTTCCTACGTGTGCCTTCATCCATTGTAGCTTGACAGCTGTCACTGCCGCTACCCGACGTAACAGTCGCCGCTCCCATTCCCCCTTCCGATGCCTAGCCGTCCGTGTAGCACCTGACGTCGGCCGCTCCCTCCTCTCCGATGTAAAAGTCGGGAGTGAAGCCACGTCGGTCGGATGCCCCTGTTCGCCGGCGCCGACCCTCGTTTCGGTCGTTCTGTTCGCGTATCCCAGCTCGTTGAGTACTCTCGTTCATCCTGTAACAAAAAATCTATCGGCAATAATGTGCTTAAGACTAGAACGGCTGCGGTTGATACCGTACTATACGCTCGGGCCGCCGTGACGGCCATCGTTTGTTACGCGCTTAAAAGTTTATTACATTCTCTTACACCTTGTCTTTCTCCCCAAGTTTTCGCCCCGTATAATACAGCCGGCTGTATCGCGCCTTCGCATATAGTTTTAAGTGCCGCTACCTTGATTCTCCAGGTTAATTTTGCGGCCGCGCCTGTTTTATTACCTATTCGTTTGCCCTTTGCGCTCGCGCATTTAACGTGTTCTTTCCAGTTTACCCTGTTGTCTATCAGGATGCCTAAATATTTAATGTCTTTGCAGCGAATTCTTTCGTTACCCAACCTGAACGATGAGTTTTTCTGGTTTTCGTGTTTACCGTAAAATACCCCTTCCGACTTATTCACGTTAAATTCGAGTTTAAATTCGCGTCCCCACGCGATTAACGTTTCGAGTGCGCTATTTGTTACGTTTTTTAACCGTTTATATAGCGCGGCCGTCGAGATCAATAACGTGTCGTCGGCGTATCCTATTAAGCTGCATGCCGGTGGCAGCCTGTCTCTAAATATGGTATCTTACACGATATTCCAATATACTGGCCCGCTACAGCGTGCCTGTGGACATCCGCGTTCTATCCGCCTCCTCGCAACCTCGTTGGTCAGTAGAACCTCCGCGGTCCTGTTCTTGAAGCCGCTTCCGGCGATGTTAATTAATTCCGGGGCAGTACGAGTCTCTGCATCTCCCGTCCTATTGCCGCCACCCAGGCGCTGCCTAAAGCGCCCCGGATGTCGAGCGATATGACGGCGCAGTAATCCCCCCTCGCGTTGGCCGCGTTAACTTCTCGGACTGCATTCCTTACACCGTCTATGGTGGTTTCTCCCTCGTTGAATTCGAATTGATTCGGGTTGAATCGTCCCGAGGCTTTAACATGATGTTCTATTCGCGTCGCTATTATTCTGGCCAGGACTTTTTCTATAACCGGAAGTAAACTTCCGTACGTACGTTTTCGGGTTCGTGGCGTCGCTTTTCCGCTTTTGGAATAAATCGCATCGTTTGTACCTTGCAGCATGCCAGACATATTCCCCTGTTGAAACACGCATTGAAAATCTTCGACCAGACATCCAGCGTCGCGTCCAGCGCTTTTAACGCCGCGACCGGTGTGATTCCCGGTGCTTTCTTGGCGCTCATACGAATTTCTTCTGAGGTGATACTTCGATCGCTCGGTCCCCACAGTTCCGGCTTCTCGTGCGCCTTTCTTATTGCTCGGTGGACCGGCTCGTTGCTATTGTTGTCGTCCGTCGGAAAGAACGTTTCTTAGAGTTGTCAGTTCCGGCGTCCACCTCGGTACGCTTTCCTTGTAGCTCTTTTTGCGAGACACCGCTCGCACGCTACCCTTACTGCTTCGTTTAGTTTAGCTGCGCACTCCTCTACGGCATCGTCGTTGTCGATTTGATTTGCCATTTCCGTTATGTCGATTATTTCCGCCCGATAAATGCGGTCGAACTATTCCCACTTTGCCTTACCGTTCCCGTACCTCCCGTATTGACCATCTTCGCTTGTTTCCTCGTCGGTTTCCATGATCCACGTAATTAATTTGTGGTCGGACAGCGTTTCTACATCCGTTACGTTCCATTCGCGTGTTACGTTATACATTTCGATTATTTCACAGATCGCCACGCCCCTCGTATCTTCTTCGTTAGCACCCCACATCGGTGATTTCGCGTTAAAAATCTCCCGCAAAGACAGTAAGTTTTCCGTTTAGCGCGTGCCTAACCCGATCGAATTTAGCCACGGGCGCATAGTCGTCGTGAGCGCTTCCTGGCGGCGGTAAGTAAACCGATACGGCGTAAAAAGTAAGACTTCCGGCGATGGATTTAGTTTCTCACGTGGTGATTAGGTCTTCCGATGTCTGTGGTGTACGATGCAACTTTTCGCCCCCTCGTTTGTTCCGCTGGTTACTTCTTACCCCGTCAAAAACCCTATTATCTTTCCACGGTACACGTGTGGTTCCTGTACGAAGCAGATATCGATATTGTTAACGTTTTTACGAGGTTACTCGTCGCCCCCTTACCCCTGCCCGCGTTTAATTGCGCTAGTCTCAATGGCTGCTTTCCGCGCGCTCCGGTCGTTACTTTGTTTGTTTTAATATCTTGATTCTAATGCTCCGCTTTAATGACGCGTGACTTCTGAAGTCAAAGTGCAGTACTGCGTGGCATTCGTCGAACATATTACGGCGATCTTCGTTTGCCCGTATACACTGGACGCACCTAACCCTCTGCGAGCGACATTCCCTGACCATGTGTCCTACTCCCGCGCATCTTCCGCCAAATTCTTGATCGCTAAAGTTCCTAGCTTGATGCCCTATTCCGCAGCAGACCGAAAGATGGCCCTCCAACGTCACGGTGCTCCATCTCAGACACACCTCCTTCATTACAATTCCTTTTCGGAGCTCAGGGTGCACTTCAAAGATGACGTCCGCGTACGGATTGCGCCCTCTACCGCCTAATATAAACCTTTCGTTAATCTCCGCTTTAAACCTGTCCCCGCCTCCTCTTGTTTCTACTAAATCCCCGTTGAATTTTATGATGTTCTCTGTTGATTGCTCCGCCGCAATTTCCCTATCTACTTTTCTAAAAAGTACGCGCGTGTGCCCTTTCTTTATCTCCCGTCCATGTAAAGTTCCGGTCTCTTGTATAGCGAGCATGAGCTTTTCCGCGTCCCCTACGCAATCTACAATTACTCCCTGTCTCGTTTGCCGTAACTTTTTAACCGCTATGTTTTCCTCCGCTGGGTTAACTCGTTCTTTTAAAATCCTACCTACTTCCTCCATCGTTGTTTTTTCGTTTACCGCCATCACGCTGACGCTAAAAGCGTTCCTATTGATAGCGGGCAGCGCGATCTCTGTAGTATTTGTAGATGAGGGACCGGCGCGAACCAATTCCGCGTAACTAATACCCGCCGTTGAACCCGGTATTACACGCGACCTACTCTTCTCCCTCGTAACCTTCGACGACTGTTTTTCGTCCCTAATTGATTTGATTTCCATGTCCTTTTGCTTTACCGCCATTCTTAGCTCGTCGATGATCCCTAACACCTTGCCCATTTTTACCCCCATCAATGTCAGATGTGCGCGAACTTGCCTACTATGGCTCGCTGGAAACGGTTTGGAGCCGTCCTCTGGTATTAAAAACGACTCGTACGTGCACAGCGTCGTAATTTGGTTTTCCAAGGTCTTTTCCAGGCTTGGAGGCGACGTGTTTCCGGTGTCCGCATCTAACGCATCTATATGCGGGCGTTGATCGGCTCTTGGTCCTTTATCCCGGCGCTTAACATTCATACGTTTCGTTCCGTCTCCGTCTCGCTTTCCGATTCCAAGTGGCACTATCTTCTATCGGACCGCTTTTTCTTTGTTCCCGTGTTTCCTTTATTTTCGTCATCCCGCCTTTCGCTAACCTTTCTCGCCAATCTTGTGTTCCTACGTTCAACCCGCGTAAACCCTTCGTCGGTTTCTAATAAATCTACTGCCTCCGTAAGCATTTTAAATTTTATTATATTATGATTAATGCGTGGGCACGAGACCGCGTCACCCACGCCAACCTTACCTGTCCGAGTGATGAGTAAGAACCCCGCGCATACCACTGAGCTATGTCGGTAACATGTACTTTACCTTTACGGGATGAAGTTCTAGTGAATGTCATGCCCGTAACATGTTATCATTATCGTTGTCGTTGTCGTCGTCGTGGTCGTCGTCTTCGCCGTGCATTATGCACCCAATGGTACTAAATTAACATATCGTTCTATTTAAAAATCACGCGTGAATTTAAGAGAGTCCAAAAGTGCAATAATGTATAGGGTATTGTATTTAAAGTAATGAAGTTGTGTGCATTTCAGGTATACCCGGAGGTCCACAATCAATATATAAGGTGTTTTCAAATAAGTGGCAATCTTTGGCTGTGATCCCTTCTGTGTAAACACTGAGGTCGCATCTGTATTTCGATTGCTTCTCTAATGATTCTTTTCGTTAGTGTTTCTCCTGGAGCGAGTAATTTAATTTCTCCAACGTTGATGTTGTGTCCGGTCTCTATGGTCTGTGTAGCTGACGGGGATGATGTCATTTTATATTGAATAGCTAATTTGTGCTCATGTGCTTTCACGGAAGTTCGTCTATTGGTTTTACCAATGTATGAGGTGAATATTACATTGACTCAGACATACACTTTGACTTTCTTGAGCTATTCTGTCTTTAGGATTACGAAGCAATCGAAAAATAGTTTTATATGGTGCAAATACGACTTGAAATTCATCTTTGGAAAATTTTCTGGTAATGTGGCCTGTGACACCTTTATTATTATTATTGGTGGTTTCAGTATTTACCAATGTTTGTTTTGAATTATTCTAGTGTTTGGGTTTAATCTATAACCGTTTCTTTGTAAAATTAATGTAAGGTTCTTTATCTTTTTATGCGTGTTATCTGTTAAACGAAGAGACCTTGTAATTAACGTTTGAACGACAGCATTGAGTGAGTGATGGTTACATTTTGCATTTAGGTAACTGCTAGTATGAGTGGTTCCAGTTGTACATATTACTACAGATGTTTAAGCAGTTCTTCATCATGTTGCACAAAATTCGTCTTCGTCTTCGTCTTCGCCTTCGTCTTCGTCTTCGTCTTCGTCTCCGTCTTCGTCTTCGTCTTCGTCTTCGTCGTCGTCTTTGTCAAATAAACCCGAACCTAACTCTAAATATGCATAAGCATACGCGCGCACAGTTTTGACTTTTACCGAAAACCATTTTTTGGACCGAGGGACCTCAAAACTGACATTTGAGGCCTTAGTTCCATTTCTAATGTTTTAGCCGCTTGCATAAACTTTCTCTGTAGGTGAAACGAGGTAGTTGGATCTGTACTAACACAGTCTGCTTAGTATTTGGGAGTTAATGGGTTCGATCCCCGTTACCGTCTACCGTGTATGAGGTTTTTTCAGAGGGTGTTCCTCATACTCATATATCGGCATGATCACTGCATATACGCATATCATGTGCGGCTATTTAGGCGAAAGGTAGGGTAGAATATTCCCCCTTAGAACCCTAACTCCATCCCTTCCGATCCTATTCCAACCGCACCCATCCTTAATCCCTCCGTTCATATATACGTAACGTATATATGTATGCTGGGAATCCATCACTGTCGCTGAGGGGCGTGTAAAGCTCGAGAAGCCCGCCCTCCCCTTTGGGGAGGGAATAAAACAGGTTGCTTCCCTTTTACTATTCTATAGGTGGGAAAGCCGAAAGAGATGTGGATTTTATAAAGCAAGGCACAAAATACTTACATGTTTACAGATGGGCATTAGGTGATAGGTACCGAGAGTAGTAAACATAAATGGGCATCAAACATAAATTGGTAATTGGACAATAAATTGTACAATTATTACATAATTAACAGAAAGCACAGTATTACCACTAGTAAGTTTTTTTAATTAATCAAAATAACACCCAGCTTATAAGTTAAAACAATAAGGAGAAACTAGTATTGAAAGTGTAGTAGTTCATATACAGTTAACAAACCTTGTTGGTATAATCATTCAAATCAAAACAAATTGACGGCATTTTTTTTTACTTTTCCATTTTGTTTAACGAGGTATAACTGTTTGATTTATAAAAAAAGTTGATTAATAGTTGAAATAACGTTTGTAAATCTTCCCAAACGAAATATAGAAGTAACATTAAAAAAATTCGAAATTATTGCAGTGTGATCATTTAAATTATTCTACCTACTCGATATTCTAAATATTTTTATACAATTATAGTAGTTCGTTAAAAGTATTTGAATATTCGCTATGTGAATATTTTTCCTTAAAAAGTTTGGTACAATTTCTAAAACGTATGATTTTAACTGTATAGTTAATAAACGTTTTAATGCAACACACATTTATATAACTGAAATCGCTGTGGCAGCAAAGGATCTAAAGAGAGATGTGGGATAGTTTTGTTTTTACTCGTAGCTTTCAAATATAATCGAAAACTTATATTCTTGGAATGTCTATTGTGTTTTAACTGGAATAACAGTGTATAGTTAAGGTTTTGAAATACATTAAAGGCTGCAAAGACAATCTGACATCTGCGATTTAGCTGTGATTAGAAAGATTCAGAGTCAAGACGAAAAAAAAAACAAAATAAAAATTGCGAATGCACGATAGTTTTTGAAGGGGCCAGTCATAATTTAGGAGCCAGTGTCAGAGTTAGTGGCTCTGAAGGCACGTTGAACGAGTTCGTCATTACGTCATTAGACATTCACTAATTCTATTCCTCATTTTTGTTTTTTTTTATTTTACTTTTATCTTGCCGACCATGTTTAACAAAATACCATTGTTGTTGTTGATGTTTGTTTTAGATTGGACGTGCTGAATATATTTAGGAAATTTTTAAATTCGTCCTTTGATTTTTAACCGTTTAACCTGGATTCTTATTGCTTTATATCGATTTTTCTATTTCAATAAATGTTTATGCATGTGTCTCATACTTTATTAAACAACAGGTGTGGATAAGCAACTAAATAATGCAAATTTGCATTGATTTTATCGGTAACGTATGCCCACATAAGGGACTGTCAGAAGGAAGAACAGCATAACAAGATATTGAATGAATACTCTTAGATGGACATTAGCAATATAAGCACAAACATGCAAGTCTTAGTACATGCTGCACGCAGAAGTCGTCGTGCACAGTATTTTTTGTTATAATTTCTCTTGTTTTTTTATATAAGCACGAATTGCATTTCAAACCGACGAGTCTGTTTAAAAATTGAAAAACAGTTCTGACTATTTACATTTGGACTTGTGAATAAAGTCGTTGATACTTCGTTGCTTCGTGGGCGGTATAACTCTGAATCCGTATTATTCCATTCCTTTGTTTTGATTTCAAAAAAACGCACACATACGCACGCTTACGTAGGCATATATCCACACACACACACACACACACGCACACGCACACGCACACGCACACGCACACGCACACGCACACGCACACGCACACGCACACGCACACTCACACGCACACGAACACGCACACGCACACGCACACGCACACGCACACGCACACGCACACACACACACACACACACACGCACGCACACACACACACACACACACACACACACACACACACACACACACACACATGCACGTGACACGTCAATTCATGTGTAGTAATTCAAGTTTATAGACTATTTAATCTTTCATGTTTATGAAGATAAATACTAATTACATTACTCCTTGCTAAAATGTTTGTATAAATTCCAATAAATAACTAAATCTGTTCATCCCTTTAAACATAAAATTTTTCAAATTATTATTATTATCTACTCGGAAATTTATTTTTAATGGAGGTTTGGAAAGAGTGACTAAATATGATTAGGTTTAAATGAGTTATGAATAATCGCATTCCAACAATACAAAATTAAACAAAAATACATCACCTAATATAGACATTTATTGCAGTTTTTTTGGTGAGACCATTGACCGGACAAGGCATTTATCGGAAGCGGAATGATGGGTCGCACGAAGATGTGACTTACACGTTGGACGATTTCCTTCATAAAAAAATCCCCTAAAAGACTTGACTGTCGCAAACTACGCCCGTGTGCGCATCACCGTGCATTATATTATTACTATACCACTCGTAAACCAGCGTGCATTCGCAAACTCGATTTTGGTCGGGCTCTTATTCAATAGCAAATCGATTGAGCGATGTTTGAGAGCGCTAGCTATCTTCGTTGTGCAGTTAGCGGATAACAGACATACGGACGGGCAAAACTAGTACGTACAGCGGTTTTCCTTAAAAAAAGGCGGTGGAGACTTAAAGGAGTTCAGTGTAATCCAATTCATTTGAAACATTTTTTGCGTTCGTATATTTAAGAAACACCTTTTTTAATCGTGTACCACCTTCTTCGTCATTTAACGAGCAAGGGTTTGGAATGCCACCCCTTAGCAATTAAACAACAAAACACAAATGTGCACAAAATTTAGAAAACGACAAGGTAGGTTATAAGGGAGATATTTTATAGGACTGATCCTTGTACAAATTGATTGAGGAAGGTTTGAGATCGCTAGCTATCCTCGTTGTCCAGTTAGATGAATAACAGACATACGGACGGGCAAAACGAGCACATAGGGGGGTTTTATTAAAAAAAACTTGTGGTGGAGACTTAAACGAGTTCAGTAAAACCCAATTCATTTAAAACATTTTCTGCTTTCTTATATTGAGAAACACTTTTTCAACATCCTGGGCGTCATTTAAGGGGCAAAGGTTTACAACTCCACTCCTTAGGAATTAAACAATAAAACACAAACATGCACAAAATTAAAAAAAAACATAATATAGGTTATAAAGGAGAAATTTTATGACACCCCTCTTAAGATCCCTCTATTATTTACAAAGAATTCTGTTCTATGAATAGGTGCTTACGTAATATTACTTAACGTTGCTAGGATTCCAGCAAGAAACGGAAATGGAAATACATACTGCGTTGGATTTACTTTGCAACGTGATTAGTGATAACACACAACAATTCTTTTTGGCGAATCTTTTCGTTGAGTCTTAGTGCCTTATAAAAACGTATATTTGATGGCTTTCCCTTTCCTCTCTCTCGTCAACTAATAACTTCTTATCTACTTAACGACAGTCAATCAACTGTCTTCCATCTACTTTAAAAAATCATTTCCTTTTCTCTATTAACAATATGTACTACTTACAATTTTGCTTTTACGACATTAATTTATTGATATGAGGTGAGTTTACAAAATGATTAACTCTAACATAATTAACATCAACATTACACTACAAACTATAACAGTTAGAGTAGTAACAAGTGAAGTGTGTAATTAACCCGAACGCTATACGAAACTAAACACGTTTGGAGAAGCCACCATTTATAATTGAAATAATTTATAATATACGTCTTTTCAGCTCCTGGTAATGGGAGCGGTAGTCGGTCTTCCTTCTTCCAGGGGCTGTGCAGCTAAATTCTCGAACTCCACCTACACCGATGACGACAATCTGAGCTCAGCTTATCTGTGAGCCAGTTCTCAACCACCTGATGACCACATTCAAGGATAATTTACACTGTTCGATACTTGAAGATGCTCCTAAAAATATATTAATATGGACGGGAGATAATTAGGGATGTTGACAAAAGTCATAGTTTCCATCTTTACAAACATGCTTATTTTACAAATGGTTGATAAATGACAATGAATATATTTTTCACTTTGTCCAAAAGCAACCTATGCGGCCATGTATCTCAACGAACGGTTATTCAGTAATGATTAATTTACACCACTAACTTTAATTTTAATTAGTTTTTCAATTAATATTTGACCAAGTATTTGCTAAATAAAACTAATTAGGTAATAATAATAAATAAAATTAGTTACTGATACTTTATTAATACAAATATGCTAAAGTTACTTTTTATCGTGAGCGGAAGTATTGGTTCAAAAATTTATTACTTCGTATACAAGAAAAATAATTACTTAAATAACATTTCCATTAATAATTACAGATAATCCTATCAACTTGAATTTTAAAAATACAGAATATGAGGAACTACAGGGACATGTCTTAGCTGTTGAATGCCATTTTCAAACCCCAGAGTGTTTACAACAGTAGCTGGTAGATTTGAACAGATGATTGATGTGTTCCCTTTTACCAGCACTTATCGATTGTTTAAAAATAATACACAAGTTACAGTTGCATTAACCATAACCGGTGTAATGAAATGGAAAGGACAATAGAATAGGAAACAGATCACGACGAAAGAAGCGTTCTCAGAAAAATTTCGTTGAGCAAAGCAGTCCGTCTAGCACGACGTCGTGTTGGTGGTAAACTTCAATCAACTTTAATATCCACTATACAGTAAGCCCTAAACGTTTTAAAACACAAACAAATCTTGGCGCCTAAGAACAGGATATTACCAATACCAAAACGTAGGGGATTCATATCTTTCATTCCCCTATTTGAGCACTAGGAGCTTTAAGTTCTTTCGGCGGGATGCAGCTGCAGTTGCTAAATCGGTTACTGGTGCGAAGGGTGCGTCAAATAGAAGAAACCAAACGTCACAATCAAGCAATGGAAGCAGGCGCGTTAGAAAAAGGCTTATAAAGCCGAACAGGAAGTTTAGGCTTATATTTACAACCGTATACAAAAACCTCACTTACCACACCACGCCTTAAGTAACGTTGAGCTATCAAAATTCTTTGAGAAATTAAAGATTTTCGATCTTAGAGGAATATACATAGGATAATTTACCCACACGAATCCATGTCAATGAACGTGGTATTGTGAATTTGGATGATAAAATAACAAAGGAACACTCGAGAGCATACATCAAACGTAATAGACATGTTACATATTTCGATAGCACAGGACATGGTAAGCCGGCCTTAGAATTAATCTACTATTTTCAAAGTGATGGTATCAAAATCACAATTGATAATAACTTTACCAACGTTTAACACTTTAATGCATACATTTGCGGTACTTTAGTCTTACGATTTTTATATGAGAACGCGTTTTAAATGTCAGTAGTTGTTACATGGCCGTAATGTCGAACACATTTACGTTTACTTGTAAAAGCTGTATCTTGCAAGTTAACTTCAACCCCCCCTATTTTTCATGATGAGACGGAATATGCAATGGGGTTACCTAATTTTGAATCCTTCGATGTTATACAAAACGTTATTTCAAAGAATAATGCACTTCTATTTGGAAGAGGCAAAATTACAATACCACCAGCGTCTTACGTAATCACGGATGTAAAAAAACATATTGATGAGACAGTGAAATATTTTGGGGGAGATTTAGGAACTAATAAAGATACTGTTAAAGTAATTATGAAAACAACATATGAGACTATCTTCAATGTATAAAATTCTATAGGACCTATCTTGTGATTTAAGAGCGCAGTATAACGAGTAGTAGTTTTAAAAATGGAGAGTCATCACACATTATTCATTAATTCCTTCCCAGGAATTGAATCCCCTCAACATGTCATCTATTTACCTATAAACATATTTACCAATTCAACAATAACGCTTGAAATAGTAGACCAAGGCGGAGATCTCATCAATTTTAGTGGAGAAGTCATAACGATGGGAATCGTCAAATTTTCACCAGCTTCATTGATCTGGTTTAATTATCAGTAGATTTGGGTACGGATTTCCTGTAATTGAGCATGCCACTATATTTTCTGAAAAACGTTTTATAGATATATAATTATGTACTTAAAATGGATGAATAGGTGTTATACATTAACTTGTGGTGTACGATATGCATTTCACTTATTCCGTTAGTTTTGTATTTCGTAAATAATTTTCTACCACTAAAAATTGATTGATAAGGATCGAAAAACAAGAAAATGGAATGCTGCACTAACAATTTATCATTCATAGCTTGAGGACCAAATTTTCCCTCTCCAGGTGTATAGAATTGCTCGCTTTAAATTAATTATTTACAAGGACACTGATTTCTTTTTATCTCTAAACTGGCAACGCAAACACCTTAAATTAAGCCAGTTTTGCTTTAACCGATTCTTCACAACAAAAAGTGGATGCCTAACAGCACAAATGAAGCATCTTTTTAACTAATTTAACCACAATCAAAGTGGCTTTTAGTAACGTACTTCATGTAGGCAAACATTTTAAAAAACTCCACAGTTCATTTAATGAAACTTGCTTAGAGTTTCTAAAATATCTTCATCTTGCATGAAATTTCAAAACCTTCAGTTGCAGTAATTACCTTGAGGATACTCTTTTTTTTGTTCCAATTATTTTTGCAAAATTATTCTTTAAAAATACCAAACAAATAAGATGTATACCGAATATAGAAAATATACAACCAGATATTTGAAATATCATTCATTTTCGAATATCATCGTTATTCATAATCCGTTGTTACAAACATTTCCCATCATAGTAAACTATCTATAGTTACTATGGTAAATAAGAGAAGCACTTTGAATACATTTTCGTAAATGTTAGAGATTAGTAATTTCCTGTCGTCGAGTAATACACGAAGTAATCAATAAAGTACATACAATTGGATTGAAATTTTAACCAATTTCGATTTTTAAGCCGGATGTACTTAATCCACCCGATTTTGTTTATTTGTGTTACCAGCTTTAAAATATTTCGATACACTAAAGGAATATTTTATATTAACGTACATGTTGCTTTATTTCTTCGTTTTCGTGGTATTTATAATTCATGATACGTTAAATTTGTATAAATTGATTTCATCCTACGAATATGTTCTAGCTAGTCAATCTAACAGCGCTTTAGAAATAACCAATGTATCATCTTATCATCATATTAATTTTTAGTTATTTTTGATCTTGACACTTATCGGAACTTTATTTTTTAATCTAATAGCTATTGCTGTAAAAAATGTAACAATTAGTTCTAGTTGCACAGAGTATAGAAATGAATTGCATAAAACTTTCCCAATATTCAATTTGTTAATTTCATTTGACAGTTCTATCGTATTTTTTAATTTTTTAAGACAAGTAGCTTTTACTTTATACCAGTTTTTCAGGAGTTTTTAGTATTCAAATAATGAATACTGAAGGGTTTAAACTATTGAGGTTGCTGCGTTGTTTATATGCGCATTATTTTGTTGGAATTTGTAATAGCTGATTGTACATCCCATAAAATAAACGCAAGCTACTATAAAATTTGAGTTGGCTTTTAGTTTTCATTTATTCATACTTGTCTCATTCAGAAGTCTTGTTTTTAGCATTGAAATTATCTTAGAATCAAACGTTTATATGTAAGGTATTTTAGCTGCCGTAGAACTAATTGAGCTATTCATACTTTTACACATGATATAGGGTCCCTTCAAGTTCAACAAAGTTTATTAAAATTTTTTGTTACATTTAACAGTATATATATATATATATATATATATATATATACAATACTTATTAATTACAATATAATACACAATACAATAAAATAACTAATAATCTGTTTAGTAGTGTTGGTGGTGCGCTACTCAGGACTCCTCGTCCTTTCCAACGCGTAGATTTCGTGGTTTGTTGGATTGCGTGGTTGTGTGTTATTCCCGTTCACATCGTCGAGTTGAAATTTGTGCTTATCCAAAAAATAAGTGTTGTGGTGAGTTTGTTGTTGGTGGAAGTGTTGTGTGGACTGTCCTATTGTCGATCGGTTGTGGTTGATGCTGCTGATGCTCTACGTATCTGAAATAAATAGAAACATGTGTTAGATGTGTGAATACATTATCGGTGTTAACAGAACAGAATTTAAATAAAGTATCGATATTATATACTTAGCTACGGCACCATTCTTCGCTCCGGATCTTTGTATGATTACCCCCAAAAAGGGCAACCACCTCGTAATCGTGCGTGAGGATCACTCCCCACAGGTTCATCTCAGTTTTCGCCTGAACGAGTGCAACCTTGCGAATAACAGGATGGGCCTTCTTCAAATTGATACCTCCGAGGAGGGTCAATATGGATTCGTATCCTGAGGCGGGTTGAGCAGGAGGGTAACGACAGCGGCGGCAGCCGCTCTCGATACTTCTGCCTTTTTCAATTTTGCCTGCCATCGCTCGAGCGTAACTGATGCCAGTCCGGGTTGAGGAAGGCGTCGCAGTCGGCGGTGTCCTCTTCGGTATCTGTTGTCCGTCTTCTTCTGCTGTGGTGGTCGAGAGGGAGTTTCGGGCAGCCCCTCTACCTAACGGGGTGGTTCCCACTGCAGTTAACGCATTTAACTCGGTCTGTACAGGGTTTCGTGCATTCACTGGAGTGGTGATCTTCGGCGCACTTTACACCGCGTGCTACCGCCCTGCAGCAACGCTGTGAGTGACGGAAACCCGATGCCGGATTTCCTTCGCAAATCTTTTACGGTTACACGCAGGCGGGCGACGTATTCTGCCTTTCGGATATTCTTGCTGTCACCTCGGTCGGAAGCTCTAACATCAGGAAGGGGATCAGGGGTCCTCGCTGATTCATCCTGAAAATAGAAAGTACTTTAATATTTTCTATTGTTAGCTCTGAGCTGACGTCGACCTCGGATAGTTCTACGGGCACGCCACATATCACTACCTTAGTCAATCACTCGCTCTTTGCCTGATAGGTGTGATACGTAGTACCACACCTATCAATATACCTCATCAGCCTGTCTATGTCCTGGAGAGGGGCAGGTTGAGTCCGGATTCCCTCGCTGAAGGCCTTGATTTTTAGGAGAACGCTACCCAGTTCTCCTTCTGACGAAGAATTAGGGGCGGCACCTTCTCCCTGGTGTCCTCTCATGCCGTTGTCTGCTCCACGGATGAAGGGCTGTCGGTGAATGGTTCAAGGGCCTGGAATCCGTTGTGAGTGGGTGGATCGGTGCCGGGGCGGCGTAGTGGTGTGTGTACGTGTGTGTGTGTTTGTGTGTGTGCGTCTGTCTGTGTGTGTGTGTGTGTGTGTGTGTCTGTGTGTGAGTCTGTGTCTGTATGTGTGTCTGTGTGTGTCTGTGTCTGTGTCTGTGTCTGTGTCTGTGTCTGTGTCTGTGTCTGTGTCTGTGTCTGTGCCTGTGTCTGTGTCTGTGTCTGTGCCTGTGTCTGTGTCTGTGTCTGTGTCTGTGTCTGTTTCTGTGTCTGTATCTGTGTCTGTGTCCGTGTCCGTGTCTGTGTCTGTGTCTGTCTGTATCTGTGTCTGTGTCTGTGTCTGTGTCTGTGTCTGTGTCTGTGTCTGTGTCTGTGTCTGTGTCTGTGTCTGTGTCTGTGTCTGTGTCTATGTCTGTGTCTGTGTCTGTGTCTGTGTCTGTGCCTGTGTCTGTGTCTGTGTCTGTGTCTCAGTCTGTGCCTGTGTCTGTATCAGGGCCAGTGTCTGTGTCTGTCCGTGTCCTTGTCCGTGTCCGTGTCCGTGTCCGTGTCCGTGTCCGTGTCCGTGTCCGTGTACGTGTCCGTGTCCGTGTTCGTGTCCGTGCCCGTGTACGTGTCCGTGTCCGTGTGAATTTTAACTGCATTCAAATTCTTAAACTATAGACCGAGCATTCGGGAGGTAATCTGTACACGCACATCATGTGTGGCGATTTAGTCGAATGCTGAGGTAGTATCTTCCCCCTCAGAACCTTAACTCCGTTCCTTCCGATCCCACCCTGACCGCACCTATCCCTAATCTCACCATGCATATATACGTAATGTATGTACGAGGGATGTCCGGTTACTAGGGTACATTTGTGAATTACAGTCAGACTATTTTGTTTATAGAAATCAAATATACAATAAGTAAAAGCGCGTAAAAGCTACTTTTCAACGTAACCATGGCCAATGTTAAAGCACTTACTTTAGCGAGGCACAAGCTTCTGTGTACCCTCTTCGTAAAAGGTATAACCCAAATTTCTAAAAAAATACCTTACTTCATATTGAAGTTCGTCGTCGTTTTCAAACCTTTTACCCGACAAAGGACAAAGGAGTGCTCAAATAAATGAAAATCAGAAGGAGCCATGTCTGGACTATGGGGCGGATGGACAATAACTTCCCAATTGTGTTTCTGAAGCCAGGCCTTCGTCTGAGCTAAGGTGTATGGTCTTGAATTGTCAAGCAACAACCTGATTCCTTTCGTCAACCTTCCTCTTCGTTTCTGTCGAATGGCTTAGTGTAGTTTTTCGAGAGTTTGACAATAAATATCGCTGTTGATTGTCGTTTTCCGTGGTTAAAGCTCTATGCGCAAAATGCCTTACATATCTCATTGTCTTTTTTGCAGATTGCTAAACTTTTTTTTCGGTGCTTCAACTTTATCGAGTCTTTTTTTTAATTCGGGATTATGCTAGTGTATCCAGATTTCGTCTCCTGTAACTATAGACTCTAGAAATCCGTTTTCCTGACGATAAAGCGTTAAAAGTTCCATCGCCGCCGCCATTCGTTGCATTTTGCGTTGGTCGGTCAACAGTTTTCATCACAAACCTTCGGGATCATCGTACAGATTGGTGCGTCCACTTTTGGACTGCTGACACCAGGCATAAACTTGTTTTCGACTCATAATGCCTTTTCCGTATGTGTTAAGTATTTTTTTATGAACTCGGGTAGGTGTTTCATTATTTGCAAGCAAAAAACAAATGACCGCTCGCACTTCAAATTTGGAGTAAGTTTCGATTGGAACTGACATTTTATGACTGTCACTGAGCAGGTTGTACAGAACCTAAAACAATGACAATCGTCACCTAAGCAGTACATATGCACATCTAAAATGCGTGCAAGTTTTAATCTGCTCGGGTAACGTAGGCGGCGTGGCGCGCAAATGTATCTTAGTAACCGGACATTCCTCGTATGTATGTTAGAAACCCATCAATGTGGATGAAGGAGTTTGGAAAGCTCAAGCATCCCGCCTTTGAGAAGGGAATGAAACACTTTCCTTTTTCCTCAAACTATATTAAAAAAATTTAGACTATTTTAATTTCACCATAAATAAAATTTCTACCCATAACTAATCTAGGAAATTCCACGAAATAATAGAATCAGGCACAATTAGCACTTCCCTAGAGGAAAGGTTAAAGAACATTCCAAAGCACCTAAAGATGATAACCTTCCACTGTCAGCTACAAGAATTTATTATTGTTTTATTGTTTTTGAGAAGTATGCATTGAAACCGCAAAACGTAGCTTTGATACTAGATGTAAAAGAAAGTACGATGTTCTACAGTAGCTGAACATGTTTCATAATGTGAAAAGTTTATCTAAATAAACTGATTATCGTATACGTTTAAGATGGGGAGCGAAATTGAGACATATCGAACCTTCGATTAACTTGAATATATAAGAAAACCACGGATCAAGTAGGGTCTATCATCATGTAATTAAAAATACACAATATTATATCATATCCTTGTGATATGTGTGGTTTTCTGTTGTTTTTTCTTTTTCCTATATCGTGAAGTAAACGTTTTATCAAAGTTGTATAATCATTACAGCATTGCAATAATTTACGTATATAGTTAAAATTAATTAAAGTAAATGTATTCATTCTATTTTCAATGTGTTAAAACACTATTGCACTGTTTTGAGCAGTAACAATATTTTAAATTCTTATTGCATATTCTGTTGTATCAGGCAGTAGGTATCCTATTAGAGAAAGATCTTTGAAATACTTTGGTTTGATAAAATGGTGCTTATCACTAATATTAATGTTATACACACACGGTGCAAAACGTTATTTTATTATGCAGGTATAGAGGAGTTTTTTTAAGCCGGAATTTAATTAAGAACAAAACAGATGAAAGCCAAAATCTTCATATCAAATCAACAGGCATCATTTAGCTTATATGTGACCTATTGTAAGTGCAAATATACATTCTGAACCACTTGCACACTTCTAGATGGTTTACTAGTATGGTAAAGTCCATAGGGAGAAGAATAAGTGAAATATGACAAAATTAGTGAATTGCAATACTATATAAAGTTGCGATCGGGTTAATTTCTCAATGTATTTTACCCTGGGTCCTAATTACTGATAGTAAGTAAAAAATTGTTTATCTAGTTCACGGCTGTGAAATTAGCCACGTCGATGTAATTTTTGCAATAACTTATTTTCTATTGGGACACAAAATTTTATTTTAGCGCATAATTCACTTGTATTTACTACATAAGAAAACAATGATTTATGCAAACATTCACGACTGTGAAGTAAGGCGCGTTGTACTATAACTTGCATAGAGACGTAAAATATAACAACGGCGTAAAAAAAAGCGTATAATGCCTGCCTAATAATCCCAAAAGAAAAAAATAATTTGTTTCTCCGGTTATAAACCTTGTCCATATAATTTTTGCTTATTTCTTGTGGGGTGCAAAATTTTATTTTAGCGCAAAACAGCATATAATGGGTGCCGAATTATTGTCCTAGAAAAGATTAATTTATTCATAAGGTTAAGCAATTAGCCTTATGGGTGTAATTTTTGGAATTAACTTATTTCCTATGGAGGCAGAATTTAACGGCGAAAAGTTGCCCCCGAACTAATGAATAAGAAAAGAACGAGTTATCCAAAAGTTTGCGGCTCTGTGAAGCTAGCCGTGTTTATTTTCGATTGGGGTGCAAAATGTAATTAGAACGGCGCAAATTGGCGCATAATCAGCGCCAACTATACACAAGTTTAATCACATTATTCAAAAAAACCCGGCACACACCTTATAAAGTTATTGATTAATATTCGAAAATAATGGATGAAATCCAGAAGGCAAGATTATTATACGCATCTAATATTACAAGAAAAGTTTTTAACGTAATCTTTCCAAAACATCCATTTCAGCTTTCGAAAATTAATATAAACGTATTATAAACATGAGTTGTACCATCATCGCTCTCTTGTGAGACATTGATAGAGGGTTATACAAGATATATATTATGCCAAGGGATACACACATATCATATTAACTGAAGAGTTTACAATATGTGAAGTACAACAATATATTAGAAGTGTAAATTCCCTTTCGATTGAAACACATTGATTGTTATTTTACCAAGGCAAAACAGTAGCTGTCATCGTTAATGCACTAACGCGTCTGTCTGTTCAAATTTGGTACAAAGATTTGTAATTTAAGGTGTTCATTCAGCTATAATGAACAAAATGGAAAATAAAAGCAGTGAAACCTAATACCATAATAACAAAACAGTTAATGAGCAAACTGACTTTTTTTAGTTTGTGGTTTATTTTTAATAGAAAATCATTCAAATCTGTTTTTAATGTAATTGTGCAGACGTTTACAAACTAAAACATGATAGAAGTATATTATTCATTATTATATCTTGGAGGGTCGAAGGAAGTAAATATAAGAATCTTTCATCCGTTGCTACAGGCATTGCAGTAGCTTTGTCATGGGAAGATTAAATTACGTCTTAGTTTACACACACAAGATAAACAAAGGGACATTGATATCCTGCAAACAGCGCGAAAATATTCGCCTGGTCTTGACAGCTGGTTGCACTAATGTTTGTAATTTATAAAGCTCCATTCAAAAATTGGCGTACGTATTTTTTACTAAGCTTTTTTTGTTAATGCACATTTGGTGCATATAGCACAAAGTACGTATCGAACTATAAATATATTTCAGGTGTCAAAAGTGGCGTAGTCGCAGTTTTTTTTGTCCCGTCGCGTCCCGACGTGTTCATTTAGATTGTAATTGCATTTTTAATTTAAGAGCGTGTGTTTGGGAAACTAGTTTTAGTATTGAAAAAGCCCCACTGCTGTACTGTACTGTTATAAGGACGAAGAAAATAACATTTTGTTAAATTTATGTTTCATTACTAATGAATTTACCGTATGCTTTCCTTCAAACTCGTAAAATTAGATTAAGACGTTTTTTCTTTCCGTAATAAGTTCTTAAAATTGTGCGATATCGGATGAATTATGAAAACCTAATGTATCTCAAATATGTAATGTTTATTTGTTTGATTTATTGGAAGATCGGATCATTTAAACATAAAATTTTCATAAAATTTAAATGAAACATATCGTTGACATATATTATGTTAACATTTTTTTAATAAATCGATTTCTTCTAGAACCTGTAATTGTTGCGACGAACGGTAGAATACTTAAATTAACGTTACTTTATACGAAACGCATTTCCAGGCAGTGGTATTGCAAATTAAATGATTCTTTCCGCGGCTGTCTAATCTCTGGGTATCGTTCACAGTACAAACGGGTAGCTACCAAACAAACGGGTAGCTACCAAAGCATTTCCTTGAGCTTCGCCGTAAATAAAGATCATATCGACCATTTCTTCTTTGTAAAAATTCATTTTGTACAAAAATTGACAAAACGACAATCCAAAAACACGCAAACTAATGGAGCAATATTTTAATAATTATACAAACGTCAAAACAATATATGCAATTGTTCCTCTTTATTACGAGCGGCTAGCCTACCTGATTGGTTTTGTTGAATTCTATTGTCATAGGAAATTTGTATTTTAGAATATTTTTACGTAAAAGCGTCAATATCTCAAGAAGGGTCCGTCTTATAGCTATGAAACCTATTATCAATTAGTATCTACTTGTCACGAGGAATCGAAATGTGAAAAAATATACAGGGTGTTGCATTTGAAAAAATTGAGAAAAATTACATTTCGCATAAGTTAATCATTTTGTATAGTTATAGTTTGGTACTAAACCGACGATATCTGCCGAACGGTTAGTTATACAGATACAAATTTTTATAATTTTATTTTAAATGTAACAGTGAACCCAAAATGCAAACATATACAAGGTGTTCCATTAAAAAAAACAGGTTTGGTTGGCACATTTTTGTCAATCACCCTGTATATACCTTTTTTTTAAGAATGTAGGTCCAATGATCGTGTATTACCACACCAAAATTGGTTTTGATATCTCTAATAGTTAAGGAGCAATCCTCCGTCCACGCAGTAGACACCCACCCTGTGTATATATACAGGGTGATCAACTTTTACGACAAAGTCCGTTATATCTGTTATTATAGGAGATGCCAAAAAAAGTTATTTACAAAAATAGGAGGTAGCTGTAAGCTTCACATATTAAAATTAGTTACAAATATACAGGGTCTTCCATAACACTGTACCGCATCAAAGATATGTTTTTTAAATGAAGAATACAAAGTTGTTATATGTTATACAGGGTACTTAAAAAGTTATGACCAAATTTCAATGAAAATCGAAACAAGTTGAACGCCCTGTACAATTGAAAAGGGGTACAAGAGCAATGATCTGTTGTAGCCATAGTATTTAAATGATTGTCAAAACTCATAAAAATTATTGATTTTGCTAATACCCTTTAGATCTAATATAGGGTAAGTCAAAACACAAATTCATTATTTGCTCAGTATTTTTAAATGCATCACCCTCTATTTTGTATCACCATCATAAACTACAGTCGATTTAGTTTAATTTATCATAAGTATTACCTATACCTGAACTTAATAGCTTTGCAGATATTTTAAATTGTATTGGAAAAAGGGTTATTTAATGAATTGAATTTATTATTTTTATTTACTTTACTATTTAGAAATATCTTAAAGTAACACACAAAAAACAAGAAATTGTTATTTTTATTGTAGAAGGTGTTCGAAATTAGCTCCTATATCATTAACTTAGAGGGAGAGCGAGAGGGAGAGGGAGAGGAGAGGAGAGGGAGAGGGAGAGGGAGAGGGAGAGGAGAGGAGAGGGAGAGGGAGAGGGAGAGGGAGAGGAGAGGGAGAGGGAGAGGGAGAGGGAGAGGGAGAGGGAGAGGGAGAGGGAGAGGGAGAGGGAGAGGGAGAGGGAGAGGAGAGGGAGAGGGAGAGGAGAGGGAGAGGAGAGGAGAGGAGAGGGAGAGGGAGAGGAGAGGAGAGGGAGAGGGAGGGAGAGGAGAGGGAGAGGAGAGGAGAGGGAGAGGGAGAGGGAGAGGAGAGGGAGAGGAGAGGAGAGGGAGGGAGGGGGAAGGGGAGGGGAGAGGGAGAGGGAGAGGGAGAGGGAGAGGAGAGGAGAGGAGAGGAGAGGGAGAGGAGAAGGAGAGGAGAGGAGAGGAATGTGGGTGGGAGAGGAATGGGGGGAGGGTAGAATGAGAGAGAGAGGAAGAGGGAGAACTTTCCTTCCTTCCTTATTGCTTACCACTTCGTTCCCTAACCCTTCCCTATCTCCATTCATCTTCCTCCCTTTCCCTCTCACCCCCTCTCCCTTCACATTCCACTTTCTCTCCCTCCCACTACTACTCTACCCCACTCTTTTCTTCTCCCCTGACCCCCCTCTCACCCTTCTCTCTCAGTCTCATCCCTTTGTCTCTCTCCCCACTGTGTCTCACTGTCACACTTTCCTCTCTCATTCTCTTTCTCTCCTTCACTTCCTCTCCTTTTCTCTCCTTTCCCGCTCTCTCATATTTTTCTTTTTCGACCTCCCAATCCGCTCATCCTCCCTATCACTCTTTTCCACTTTCTCTTCCTCTATCCCTCTCCTCGCATCCCCTCACTCCCTCTCTCTCGTCCTCCCTCTCTCCTGCCCTGCCTGTCTCCTTATCTCCCTCCTCTTGTCCCTTTGCCTCTCTCCCTCCTCTCACCCTCTGTCACTCTCTGTCTCTCCCTGCCTCTCTCATTCTAAATAACAACTCTCACGATGTTTACACTGATTGTTACATATGAAAATGAAATGCGCTAATTTTATTACAAGCGAAGTCAATCCGCTTCATCTTCATATGCGTTTATGCTGTAAATAAAGAAGCTTGAAGTATTAGAAGATTTAAGGGTCTTGTTATTTTATGCAAATATAATTAATCAAAGGAAATTGTGAATTACTAAAAATAAGTATGCATCTTTTAGGGAAGACCATTATTAGGAAATTCTTGAGAATTAATGATAATGTTAATTATCAGAAAATGTATTGGGTAATGTGACTACTAATGTTTGTGCTCTGATGGGTTTCCTTCATTATTTGAAAGCAATATATTTACATTTAATTTTTATTTTAATAGTAAGAAATTTGAAAGGATGCAATCTAAAGCAAAATAAGAGAATGGTACGCAACAATAGCCAGTCGTAACTCAATGGTCTCAAGTATTAGAACCATATTCCAGAACATTGCTTGTAGGTTGTTTAATTAAACGGTTACAAAGAAGTATCTACTAGAATATTGTTCTTTGAAATACGATTATCTACGTTTATGTTTACTTTGTAAGCGCTTAGTGGTTTAAATAAAATTGGTATATTTCTTTAAGATAAGACCACACTAACTGAAAGGTGAAACACAAAACCTAAGTAATCGGACATTCAATTACAGCTATAATAGTAATAATTACAGCTATTCTATTGGGTTAGATGACTACTTGGGCCTTGAAAATGTGATTCCACCTCTACATTTTTTCAGTTTACCATAAGAAAGTTATGTCCGGAAAATATCATGAGCAATTTCATTGTTAATTCAAGTTTTTTTTAAGCTTACGTGTAATATCCGTTTCGTTTTAGCAAATCAAAATATGGATACGCTGTAATTTTATAAGCACTTATAATGGATTATCTCTAAAGTCCACCAAGCAAATTAGAACTCTCACAACTCAAAAAGTATTACTAGAATTGGATCCAAATTTTGCGAGACGGTAGGCATGAAACAGTGGTAAGCATGAAATAGTATTTACTTCCTACCAAACTGATTTTTTTTCAATAATGCCTATTTTTTGATAGATACAAAATAAGTTTATTCATGTAAATTTAACTTAAAAAATTTAATATGATAAAACACATTTTTAATGATATGGAACTGCACAATTAAGTAAATTTACTGGAAATAACACAGAATTTTAGACGCTTAATAAGCAATTACTTATGAATGTATTACTTTTATTAAGCACGCTCCTCATGCAATATGTTGTAGTCACTCCCCCAAATATATTACACTACCAATCACACAAAACAAACACAAAAAATGTAAATAGCGTGCACTGCTCTACAGATGAGCTTTATTTTTTAAACCTTACTTTACCTGCTTGTTCAATAATCCGGTAATCACATTTTTTTGATAATAGAAATATAATAGTATGAAAAAGATTGAGGTCTCTCAATCAAATTATAATAATCTAAATTCTGTATTAGGATGCACTAGTAAAATAATATGCATCCATAACAAAGTTCTTGTTGAGTAGACGTTTATTTTACAGCATTGGACTGTACTTTTTTTTACATATTTTAATTATTAGTTAATTTTATTACTGTAGTGCTATTAAAGTTATAAAAGTAGTACTTTCATTCAAAGAAATTAAGAAGACGAATAGATATTTAAATTCAAACGAAATCTAATTATATTAAAAAATGATCAAACCAAATGAAATTTATAAGTAAAAGAAAGATCAAAATCAAGAAAAACAAATTCTTTCTCTAAGAATTTGGCGAAGACACCAACGAAATCTGGGTATAATATAGATTCTTAACAACATTAAGCTAAATGCTGATCTACACTTACGGAGACGGAAGGTCACGTCAATATTATGTGAAGGTCAGGCTAAGGCCAGGTAACAACCAAGTCAAGGCCAGTTCAAGGTCTGGTTAAGCCCAGGGCATGTTGAGGTCAAAGTCAGGACAGAGTCAGGGTCCGATCAGAGTAAGGCTAGGGTCGCGTCAGATCAGGGTAAGGCCAGGGTCAGATTAGGGTTAGGCCAGGGTCAGGTCAGGGCCAGGTTATGGCCAGGTCAGGGTCTTGTCAGGGTCATGTCAGGCTCAGGTTATGGTCAGGTGGGGGTCCGGTCAGGGTCAGGTCAAGGTTAGGCAAGGGTCGGGTGAGGTCAGGGTCAGGTCAAGGTCAGGGGCAGGTCAGGGTCAGGTCAGAGTCAGGTCAGGGTCAGGTCAGGGTCGGGTCAGGGTCAGATCAGGGTCGGGTCAGGTCAGGGTCAGGGTCAGGTCAGGGTCAGGGTCAGGTCAGGGTCAGGTTAAGGTCAGGTCAGGGTAATGTTAGGACCAGGTTAGAGTCCGGCTAGGGGCAGGTCAGGGTTATGCCAGGGACAGGTCATGGTCAGGTCAGGTTCAGGTTAGGGTCAGGCCAGACCCGTGTCAGATCAAGGTCATGTCAAGACTGGGTCAAGGTAAGACCAAGATCAGAGCAAGTTTGGGTCAAGGTCAGGACGATATCAGGACCCGGTCAAGGTGAGGATAAGGTCAGACCAAGATAATACCAGGGTTAGCTCATGTCAAGGTTAGGCCAAGGTCAGGTTAACGTCAGGGCCAGGTCCGGTAAAAGCTTGATAAAGGTCTGGCCGAGATCTGGTCAAGGGGCCAAGGTCATGTGAAAGCCAGGTCAAGGTCCATTCAAAATCGTGCCATGGTCAAGTCAAGGTCAATGTCAGGTCAAAGACAAGACAGGGTTAGGCTAAGGTAAATCCAAGATCAAGTCAACGTAAGGTCCATGTCAGCCCAAGGTTAAGCTAAGGTTAGGTTCAGGTTAGGTCAAGGCCAAGTCAAGTTCCGATATATACTGATAATAAAGCCTTTAAAAATGTTAATTTTTAATTTCAAATATGAAGCAATATTCTAGGATATACAATGTACTAAAATTTAAAAAAAACGCAAGAAAACTGTTTTTACCGTTAGAAGCTGCATCATATCTAATATATTGCAGTATACGAGGTTATTAAAAGTAGAAAATGGGGAATTTAGCAAAGTCTACGTATTCTAAATTACAAGAAACCTGATGATGGAAAAGTGGAGAGATATATTAATACAGCAACCTTTTTTTTCCAATAGCAGAAAACTGTATGAATGAAACATTAGCAGAGAATTGGAAAAAATAATTACAATTGACAGAACTGAATTAAAAAATATAATAGTATTTTATAGGGTTTATTAAAGAATAATCAACTCACGTTATGGTGAGAATACAACCTAAAATTTAAAATATTTTAATGATGGTATTTCTCTCTCTTACTCATTTTAGAACTGAATTTAGCGATTATAATACATAAACGTTGCAGGCAGAAAAAAGGTATATTGTGCTTTTTTTAATTTTTTTAACTGAAATATTAGTGATATTCTGGAATTAAGTGATTGTAGTACTTACACGTTGTAGGTAGGAAATAGTAGATTATGCAATTTTATTTTTTTAGCAAAAATATTATTAAACTTCTACTACAATAAAACACCTGACATTGAGGTGTAGGATTTAGAGTCATGTAAAAGTGGACTTGCTTAAGGTAGCAGCTAGTGCTAGAAGTTGAGTATGAAAATGTGCGGACCGGTAACTATGCTTAAATTCTTATACCTGACACCTTAACTTACAAAGAAAGCGATGTTGCCGGCAGCAGTATTGGTCCGTCATTTTCCCCTCTTACCCCCTCCCCGCACATAGACGTCACATCATTCCTAGCCTGGCAGCGTTGTTATGCGTCAGTAGGAAACAATGTACATGAGTAAAAGTGTACTTTTCCATATGTACGCAACGTAATTCAAGTTTTCTTGTACTCGGGTGTTCAATTACAGTCTTATTAAAAAAAACGTTAGCAATGTCGCTACAAGTGGTAAATGTAAAAAGAGAAAACTAAACGAAATTTCGTGTTTGTTTTTTTTTAATAATTGTGGACCTAAACAGGCTAAATTTGGCCTATCGCCTAAAGCACTCAGGAACACTTAGGAGGATGGATAGAGGGACATCGAATAGTCAAGAGATGCCTATGAACAGATACCTTCAATTTTTTCATATCATAAGTGAGAGGAAAACAGGAACTGGGAGATCATTTCAGTTTAGAAGGCGTGTAGAAGAATGTGGATTGCGCCCGTTTGGTACAAGTGGAGATTTCTACTGCATACTGATGATGTGAATGAGCGAACCGAGTATTTCTAGCAAAGGTACCCCGAGATGGTATCAAAGAATGTAATTCAGCAGCGCAATATCCATTTTAATACCGATAATACAAAGAGAGGACTGAAACGATTCTTCTATGCTCAAGGGACTGTATGTCATTAGTTAAGGACGGATCATTTATAAGCCTAGTCGCTCTCTTTTAAATACGATCAACGATATCGAGAGCGTATTGGGGAGCACCAACCCACAGGTGAGAATTATATTCTACATGATGTCGAATTTGGGGGGTTATACAGTAGAAAGAGTTGTCGGGAGGTAAAGTACTGCTTAGGTCTGTACAAAAAGCCTATTTTACGAGCAGCTGTTTTGGTAGCTGACAGAAGATGATCAACCCATGATAGATTTGAAGATACAGTCATTCCCAACAGAGTAATAGAGTCTCAAAACTTAAGATCAGGGCATTCCTACTTACAATAGGAAATGATCGATCTTTTTTTGCGGACACAAGGTAACACTGAGTTTTGTTAACATTAAATTTAACTAGATTATTGCTTCCCCATTCGAGAATACATTGAATGTCTTTGTTGATTGAATTTGCCATTTCAGCTTTAATGTCTTGAGACATAGAAGGTAGATTACCATTATGAGTAGACTGAGATGAACTACAATGAAGAGTGCTGTCGTCAGCAAAGCAATGGATCGGATTAGTTGTTGAAGAAATAAGGTCATTTATGTATAGCAGGAAAAGTGTAGACGCTATAACTAATCTCTGTGGCACGCCCGCGTTAGTGCTAACTTCTTTTGAAAACAGCCATCAACTACGACACGTAATCGTCTTAGCAAGGAAACAGAAACCCACTTGATGAGTGTTTCACTTAATCCAAACTATATGAGTTTGGAAAGTAAACACTTACGCCAAACTTGGTCAAATGCCTTTGAGGTATCTAATGCGATTACAACTGTTTCACCGAATGTTCTAATGTATTATTCCAAACTTGGGTCACATATAAAAGATCACCTGTTGAACGACTCTGCCTAAACCTATATTGGTGGTCACTAAGGAGTTTTTAAGTTTCAAGGAACGAGAGCAGTTGCTGATTTATGGCTTTTTCCGTGAAGGTAATTGGTCGGTAGTTCGAGGGATCGGTCTTATCGCCTTTTCTAGGAATAGGTTGAACATTTGCTAACCTCCATGATGAAGGAAATTCTCCAGAAGACATAGAGGTCGATTATAGCTTAGATAGGACTGGGACTAGTTCGTGGCAACATTTCTTTAAGACAGTGGCAGGGATACCGTTTGAGCCTGTCGCCTTACTGAGATCAAGCCTACTGATACTCGGTTCTAGGATCTTGTACCGAAAATGAACCGGTTTCATAGCGTATGAAAAAGAGTTGACTAGGGGCACTTCTTTTTATTGCATTTTCGTTGTTCAAACAATTTTTAGCTTTAGTGATGACACTTTTGCAAATGTTTCTAGCACCAACGTTTTATTAGATTTCCGTTTAATACAAGGTTTATTTTTCAAAGATATTGCATCAAAACAAGCCTTATTGAACCAGGGTTGGGAAAGTGAGTGGCCTGTACGGTTCTGATTTTTGGGAATGTATAACTACATGCCCATGAGGATGACTTCAGATACTGAAAGAGCAATGTCCGAAGAAGAGGGCGGCTTAAAACAATATTCACGTCATGGAAAGGTTGCAAAGAAGTCCCGTAAATCACTCCATCTAGCTGACTGAAAACACCACAAGGTTCTATTAGTGTTGCGAACAACAGCGGAATTAGGGACAGTAGGACAGTTTTGTGATAAACCGGGTAATTTAGTTGAAAAAACAAAACCGTAATCGTTTATAAGTATTCAAAAAGCAGCAGATCGAAGGAAAGTTGACATTAGTCACAAGATAAAGAATAATCCAGACTTATCCACACATACTTGTTTATAACATCGAAGTTGTATGGCAAGTTAGGAGAAGTGAGGAAAAAATTAGGCGTCTAGAGGTGGCATTAAATAAACAAGAAGATGCCTGTATCTCTACCTCAAATGCAGTGTTTCAGCTATCCAAAATACTCAAGATTGGTTTTAGAACGTAATGAACAGCCGAAATGTTTAATCTGTGGTAAATTAACAAGAAATAAGAACGTACAACTTTTTTTGTGTTCCGAAATTTCAGTAGCGCAACAAATTTTAAATACTTCGCGAGAAAAAACAAGATGATGTTTTTACAAAAATTAGCACTTGTGAACATGCGGAATTATTTGCAATGGAAGTGAGGTATCATAAACATTGTTACCGTGATTACCGCGACTACCTAACAATTCTGAAATTCTAGCAGGTAGACCTGCAAATAAAATACCACAAGACATACTTATGGCAGCATTTGAAAAGCTGGTTGAAGAAATAAAACATGAATTTTTATTTCACTCTTTTGAAATGGTATTTTTGGCTAACCGTCTAACTGAGCTCACTGAAATATAGGATGCGGTTGTAGAAAATCGCGTTATTAAATCACTATTCATTGATAGGTTTGGCGGAAACGTTTTATTTTCACATCCGGCTGATCGATCGAACTCGTCATTAGTGTTTATGGGAAACATATCACTAGATGAATTCATTGAACATGTTCGTAATATAAATTCAAGGAACTATACCTTTCAGATAGCAAAACAACTTCGGAAAGGAATATTAACAACTGAATCAATACCAAGTAGGTATTTATGTGATGAAGCTTTAATCGAACAATTATTAAAAAAAGGCCAATTACCGAAAACTTGGAAAATTATCGTGCAAGCGTTGTTCAGTGCTAAGAATCAAAAATTGAACGATAATTATAAGCGACGAGGATTTTATGATGTATTTTTACGATTACTGAAAAACAGACTTCAAAGCAATCGCTTTAGCACAATCTATCCATCATTTGACTAGTTCGAAACATTTAATAAATATATTGAATAAAATAGGATATTGCATCAGTTATAAAGCATAAAAATCTCGATACAAAAGTAACAACGTCGATTATTTGTGAAAATGGGGACAAAAAATTGCTTATTCCTAAAAACATAGTTCGAGATTCATCATTGTTTCTTCATGTTATCTACAGCTCGTAGATAACAATGATTTTAATGAAGAAACATTAAGTGCGGAAGACTCGACCCATGTTACCGCAATGGTGGTATATCAAGAGAAGAAACCCATAGAAAATGAAATCAATTTGATCAAATTGAAGCTTACAGCGGAGCACAATGATTATGATTTAAAAGTTTTAAATTGTCCAGAAATTGTTCAATTCCAGGAAAATATGCAGTCTTCAATACCTGATTATGAGGACAGTAGCTGTTTATTAAAGGTAGTGAAAATTATTCTCAATTACCTCTGATCTTCGTATAGACTGCAATATAGCCAGGTGGAAAACCATTTTGGCCCACCATCTAAAAACTCTGTACCTGGATGGACTCCATTTCAACAAATACTGTCGACTGATAGCTATTGTTGGATTTAGTCCGACCATTCCTTAGCCACCGACTTCGAAAGGTGTTGTGCACACCGCCATGAAGAATTATGTTAACGGAAGTATTGCACTAAATAAAAAAATAGCAATACTTTCATGTGACATGGTCATTTATCTAATTGCAAAAAATGTTCAACAAACAAACCAAGAACTTGCAGATTTGATATTGACAATAGGGACGTTTCACTTATACTTACTCGATTGTATTCTTATTAAAGCCAATGTTTAAGGTATTGTCTTCTATTTTGAAAGGTACTCAGTACAACAGAGGTATTATAGCACGCAAACTATAGTACGAAGCTTTGGAAGCATACAGTTTTCAGAGTTTGTAGAATGCACGAATTATTCTCAGGATAATCAACAGCAGGTAAACATAGGTCTTCAAAAGATAAAAGAGAATACAGTTGATAAAGATCATTTAGGTTTGCTCAAGAAATATAACCAATGCAAAAGAATAATTACAGATTTTTTGTCAGAATTTTTTAATTTCTTATACAGCATGAGCACTAAAAATGAAATATTGAAATATATAACTACTGTAAAATGGTAGAAATTCTGTTAAATTGAATTATGGCTGATAGAAGTACTGATTATGATTTACATTTATTAACTACCAGACAAATGAATCACACCAATTATATTCGCGGAGTGACACTTTATTTACAGAATATGTTAAAATTACCTTCAGTTTATACATGATATGAAAAGAGGAATGCGATCTGTTAAACGAACGGAAGGTAAATTTAATGCTGTGAGTCCCGACGTAGCATTAGAACAGTCTCAAAACCGATCTTCAGCAGTGACTGGAGGTTTGATTTGCATAACTAAAAATGAAGAAGCGATGCAGAAATGGTTGCTTCTTTATCCGTTTAAAAACAGCATTCACGAGACTCTGTTATGGTTTCTCGGAATACAATCATAGTCTACAGGTGATATTAATTACCATATTACCATAATCAATGGACACAATCCAGGATAAATAAAGACGAAAAGGATATTAAAATACAATAAAATATTTTTATGCTTGTAACCTCAACAATGACAACGAGTTGTGCTCGCTTCGAAATATTTTCACCGGTGAACTTACCGATAAATCTCCTTCGCAATGTTTACTAAATATAAAAGGAAATGGAGATGCTCTATTAAATACGTATGAAAATGAGCGATTTATACTAAAAAGTAAAAAGCTATCCGATCATATAAAAAAAATGACATTTGACCACTTTGACAGTACTTCTGTAAAAAAGAGCAAAAGTGTTTTTAATAAAAAGTTGCAAGATGTCACAGATACTCTTTTAAAAAACATTTATGTTGGCTCATCAACGTGGATTTTTGACACAAAAATGTTACCATCTTATGAAATTTTGGACTACTGCAAGTACCTGTTTGATTTCCAAAATCAGAACTCTGAAATTGAAAATAACCACAAATGTGGTACCAACTCTGGGCAAGACGTTTCAACTTTGAATACTTCAACAATTTATTTTGTTGATTGTATGGCGCTTGTTCATCGAATCCAATTAAAGAATTTCAACACGTTTGGCGATTTTGCTGAGGTATTCTTCAAAAATGTTGAGAATCTTTTCTTGCAGTCAAATGTAAAAAGAATAGATATTGCCTATGATAGATATGATAACATTTCGATAAAATATTTAGAGTGAACTTTACGGAGTAAAGGCCAAATTATGAAAAATATAATTTCAAGTTATCTAACGAAAATACCAACAAATGGCAAAATTTTTTTTCGAGCACTGAAAATAAGTTACAACTTGTTCGTTTTCTTTATATTACTGCTCCTATATACGCAAAAGTGAAAGAAGATTGTGAGATATATATTTGTGGCGGATTGGGTGACCAATATGTTTCAAATTACAAGGTTCTTCATTTTCTGAGATATTTGACTTAAATTCTAACCACTTAGAAGCCGATCCAAGGATGTTTTTGCCACATATTTCACGCAGTAAAAATCCAATATGCCCATATCATGATCCTCAGCGCTGATACAGGTGTTTCTATTCTTGAAATTTATTTCTGGCACGACTTGGTTGTTTAGGTCTATGGTTCTACGGTTCTTATAAGAAATAATATATTTCAGTGTGCCATTTGGCTGCTCAATCCCTTAGCGAAAACTTTTCTCGAATTTTGCCAGCATTACACTCCCTAAGCGTTTGAGATATGACAAGCAGATTGGGCTCTAAAAAGAACGGTTTAAAAGCTGCTTCATTAGATTTTGTTCAAAAACCTCTAGCACATTTAGGAAATCTATATCTAACTGTTGAACAGTTAACACAATTAGAAACAGTTTGCACCTATCTTTTTTCAAAATAAAATTATAACTGCTGACGAACTTAGGAATAAATTGATTTCACAAAACATCGGCTTCGGTTTAGATTTATTAAAAGTAATTTGCACACTAGACGCTTTGTCCTTACATTTGCTAAGAGCTCCGGCACAAATATATGTGTGCATAAATGCTGATCGAGCACAATTTCAGCCTATTGATTATACCTTATTTGGCTATGAAAAGAAAAATAGTAACTTGCACGCACGACAAATGATGAAGCAACCTTTGCCAGAGTTTTTGATTCAGCTCTGTAAACGTGCATCAGTTTGTTGAACAATGTCTTGTAGTTGCAAAAAATCTCAATTGAATTGTATTTTGTTATGCAAGTGTATTAATAATGACTGTCAAAACAAAGACGGATGATTATTTGTATTTTTTTTCGTATATTCATGTTAAATTTTGCTTTTTCGTATTAAAAAAATCCTTTTTATCGTATATTATAGACTTCTTTTTAAATTATTTTTTTGTTTTGTTTTATTTAACTGCTATTATTACCTTTAATCAAGAAAAAACTGAATATTGTCACTAAAACAATTATTCAAATTGATCCAAATCATTTGCCTCATCGATTCCTAAGTGGGGCAGGGTACAAAAAAATAGACCAATAAAGTTCCTGGCAACATCCAAAATCATAATCCGTAAACATTTGCGAGACTAAAACAATTGATAAAACGCGGTCCTCACATTTTGCGTACTATGAAAAATATAACTTATATGTTTTAAATATAGGTTTATATTAACACTAGCTAAAATATGCAGAGTACCACGGTCAAATGCGACATATTATTGCCGCATATTATGCAAACTATACGTGCCTGTAATGTTTACCGACGTAGCAGTACTTGAGTTTATCTTGAACTTGACATTTACTTAACCTGACCTTGACCTTGACTTCAATCGGGGTGCGGATGCTTGTACAGTCTGTATACTCTGTTACCCTATTTCATAGTATTCATTAGAAAATAAAACCCGTACACAAAAACTTATTGCTCTTTTATTCAAATCCTTTTTACATGTATCCAGTATCTAAAGGTGCGAGGAATGCGTACTAAAGTTGGGAGGCATGTGTTCTAAAGGTGAGAGGTATGTTTACCCTATGCCAGTCGGGGATGTACCACCACGCTTACGATGGGCTCCTTAGTATTGGCTCTCCGATGTACTGAGCTCGGTATGGGCTCTCAGTCACGTTTTCCTTATCTATCCTCATTCTACTCTTTCCATCACCCTCACTCACCTATCGGGTTGAAAGTCCAAAATTAAAGAAAAGGTAACTTTGGTTTCTACGGTAAAAGATACCAAACGTAAAATTATGCCCCGTTCGGATGTCCGGGAGGGCAAGATCCAAGCGACCTCGGTCATCGAAAGTACCCATTTTCTGATCAATTATCATAACATCCGCGGTATCAGATCTAATCTTAATGCTGTTCACCAACACCTTTAACAATTACAACCTGACCTTTTGTTTCTATTTGAAACACAAGTTTTCTCTGAAAACTCAGATTCACCCGACTTGCAATTTCCCCAATATAAACTTTACTCTAGCTTTCAGTACAAATGAGAAATGTGCGAACATGGCCTGCAACAGTATTTCTTCTTTGGAGAATAAAAACGCGACGTGATTTGGGTCAAACATTCTGATCCCAAATTTGTGAAGTTCTACTGTTACAGTTATACGTCTACCAATGGCAGTAACTTCTGTCTCAATTTCCATCTGAGATATCTCAATTCTGGGAGATTTCAATGTTCACAACTCTAATTGGCTTATGTTTCATCTACTACTACTAATCATAGTGCAAAAACATTTGCTCTTCCACATATTCTAGGCTTCTTTACATAAAATTTCAGTTCTTTCTCCACTAGGCCTATCTGACCATTATCTAATAGCATTAGCTTCTGCCATCCCTAATTCCTCACAGCACTGATAGAATTTTAAGGTGTTTTAAGTCAGATTATTGCAGTTATCTACGGATTTCTTTACAACCTCTCCATGGCGTGAATATTGTTTCAAGTCGTCCTTATCTTCGGACAGTGCTCTTTCGGTATCTGAATACATTTCCGAAAAACAAAATCGTATAGGTCATTCACGTTCTCATCCCTGGTTCTATAAGGCTTCTACTGATGCAATATCTTTGAAAAATAAATCTTATATTAAATGGAAATCTAATAAAACGGTCGAGAGTCATGCAGACTACGTTGGTGCTAGAATACTTCTGCTATACATAAATGATCTTTTTTTGTTCAAAGACCAACCAGATTCATTGCTTTGCTGACGACAGCACTCTTTATTGTAATTCATCTTAGTTTACTCATAATAGTAATGCACTTTCTATCTCAAATCAAGACATTAAAGCTGGAATGGACATTTAAATCAACAAAAACATTCAACGTATCCTTGAATGGCGAAGTAATAATCTAATTAAATTTAATGCTAACAACACTCAGTGTTACTTTGTGTCCATCAAAAAAAGTTGATCATTTCCTGTTGTGGGAATGAATGGCTCAGATCTTAAGTTTTCCGATTCCATTATAATAACAGTGTCTTCAAATTTGTCATGAGTTGACCATCTTCTGTCAGCTTCTAATGCGACTACTCTTAAAGTAGGCTTTTTGTACAGATCTAAGTAGTATTTTACCTCCCGACAACTCATTCTGCTATGTTCGGGCGAAACTCGGTCACATTTACAATATAATTGGTACCTCTGGGCTCCCGACAACTCTTTCTGCTATATAAGGTCCAAATTCGACCTCATCTAGAATATAATTCTCACCTGTGGGTTGGTACTCCCCAGTACGCTCTCAATATCGTTGATAGTATTCAAATAAGAACGATTAGGAACTCTGGAAGTACGACATCTTAAAAAAGCAAACAGTTTTTCAGGAAATAAATTTGTTTACAGTTCGGCTGAGACTTTTGAACTTTCTATTGACGATGTAATAAAAAAAAGTTCCTGTGCCAGTTTCTGTTGGGTCCATCCCGAGACAGGCAACTTTTATGCTTTTACAGTGGACTTTCATGATTATAATGTAGAATATGGTAAACTTATACTTACCTGGTTCCTACCGAATAAAAAAATATGTTCCGCGCATATTGTTTTATTTTGTTTTTATACTTGTCCCAAGGTACATGTCTATGCGACCCGAGGTAACAGACAGGTACTGTACCGTGGGATACAATCAATGTTTTTTAAAAAAACCTGTTTCAGGTGTTCACAGTTATAAATAGTCAAATTAATATAGTTGTGTACAAGGATCTATAAGGAACAGTTATGAGTTTATATATAATTGACATTTTTGAAAAAACAACATTGACAGGAATGTTTTAAAAAAGTGTCCCAACGTTCAGTACTCTCCCCTACACTATTTTTCCAGTGTATTTCTAGATCAAATCAAGAACTTACAAAAACATTGCGATCATAATGTACGCGTAAATATTGGAACTCAAACGCTGAATTGCAGTTTTTATATACCATTTTCGACACCTCAATAAATCGAAATTATTATACAAGAGCTAAAGAACACATGTCTACTTTTAAAATATACTACCAGTGGAGCCACGACTCCGAAACAATCTACTTTTAAAATACACCACTAGATGGAGCCACAATCCGGAAACAAGATGGCGCTAACAAGATGGCGGAAAGTCAAAAACGCCCACAGAAACAAGATGGCGGGAAGCCAAAAAAAGGTGTAGACAAGATAGTGGAAACACAAGGTACAAGGAACCATGGCTATTCACTAACCTTTAAAATACACCACAAGCTGGTAACACGAATAAACAACAGGGACCTTGAAATAGGGCTGTGACTTCGGTACAAGCGCAGTCCAATGAGACGTCCTAACACTCTGTGATTCAGAGTCGTAGAGCAGTCCTATGAGATAGTATGGGGGCCCTATTATTAGGATACTCCTTCAAATTTAAAGTTTTCCCCATTGCCATAACAATTACAGGATTGTACATATACTCTTAAAATGTACCACTAGGTGGAGACACAATCAACCTCTATTACAGGAAACATTCATTAGTTTTAGTGATACACCACTAGATGGCGTCACAAACAAACAAAGTTATCCAATCAGAATGCAGAGCCTTGGGTCTTCAACCAACATGCGTTTTAAGCACGCCGACAACCAGACTTAAGCTAACCCTTCAATCAGAGCACAGAACCTGGGAGGGGGGTTGGGTGGCGTCTAAGGACCAATCAGGAAATAGAATCTAAAAGTGGCCGTGACCTGTCCTTAGGTGTCCAGTCAGAGCGCGCTGTCTGGAGCGGGGGGCGGAACCATAGACCAATCGGGTGGAAGTGGACGTAACCATGTGGCAGAGGAGCGCACCAACGCCCCTACCCACCCCTTTTAATTATAACGTAATCCGATTAAAAGTGATGCGGGGAAGCTGGATCCATTCTACTTATGGTTATATGCACCTTTAATACAAATAAAATTAAAATAGTCCACCATCGTTTATCATGTAAACTCATTTTGTTAGTGAAATTAGAAAGCGTAATACATTATTGATTTGATAGGATATTATTTTAGTCTACCTTTATTTGTATGCAATTCACGTATAAGTTTAGCAATAAATTTGGTAAACTATAACCCATAAAATTTTGTTTAAAATTAAGCGAAACGATGTACATTTTTTGCAGGTCCCTAAACATTATCTTACCTACAATATTAATTTGTTGTAAAGTAGAAAAATAATTACAGATTTAAATAGTAATACCTTTATTTACGTTATTTATTTGCGCCGGTATTTAATTAAAAATAAAGAAATTCTGATACTAATTGCTATGACATTTACTAAAAGTTTAAATATAAATTTTGTTCCAAGTTTAATTTAATTCCATATTAAACATAAAGTAAGCTCCAATAGCTTAGCTTAAATTGTACGCAATATGGATAATTCAACTGTGATTAAACAATGGCCGTAATATACCTAATGAAAACAGAAAAATAAAAGCATAATAATATACATTGTTAATGTTTTAAAATAATTTTGACACATCCATCGTTTTTTAAAATAGAACGTCTAATTTAAAAAAAAAATTCATTTATATAATGATTTAGTCAAAGGGTCTAAGATCGGATAAACGTTGTCAGCAGTATAGCAACTTGTTTTCTACCTATTGATACTCTGCTATACTATTTTTAAGTTGAACGCGAAAATGAGATAATAATTTTTATAGAAAAGTAGGTAAGAACTTCACTACATTTATAACTGGCAAGTAACATTTAACTATGGTTAAAAGGAAATCTTTGGTTACGTTAAGTACATAATACGTTGTTTGTGGTTGTAGAGTCAATATAAGGAAGGTGCAGTTCTTCGAAGCCAAAAAAAAAGCAATATTTATCACCTACATAACTAATATGAATGATCTCATAGCGTCACATAACATATAAAATTTTACAAGTATATCCTTGGTACCATAAAATCATACGAAAAGATATTGTAAATAATCTCGTGAAGCAACTTATTATTGAAAATAACCATGTGAATTGCTTACAAAGAAGTTAAGCAAGAAAGAAGGTCTATGTTTTCTTTTCTATGAAACATAGATATTTCCATGTCCTGGTACTACAAGAACTGCATTTGATCATAAAGATGTTTTGCCAATTATAAATTTATGAAGTGATTATGATGAATGTGATGAATTCTATTGACCTTTGCATACGTTAAGATTGAGCTACGTCTAAAACTTCTTGAACGCTACAATTATTTAATTGTTATAACTGAGCACGTCTAGTTCATTTAGGGCAATATTGGAATTAGTGAAATTGATTGCATTTTGAACCATTTATGAAATAAGTGTTTTGTAACAGTAGCAATATTTTTCTGTAATTACTATATTTTTAATAAAGTACGCTAGAATTTTATTCCATCTATTTGAACTACTCTTGATAACGTAGATTTAAGCAGTTTGTGACGTAAGTGATAATATGTGAATTTTGTTTATATTGTACCAGATACATTTAAATTCTTTTCATTTTGCACCTCACTAGAAGTCATCCGACAGGTTGCAATATTCAACTAAAAACTAACACTAATAATAATAATAAGTTTATACCAATCCTTACTTTCATGGTTCTACATGGTTGGATCATTTTTTAATTGATCTACCTAAACCATTTTCAACAGTATTGCTCTATGTATGTGTGTCTGCATTCCCACACTAACTTAACAAGTAACCATGGACTACAGAAATATCTCTCCTTGAAACACCTTTTATCGGTATGTTGAAAACTATAAATTTTAGAGCAAAAAGTGCAAAAGGTATTGCTAAGGTGCAAACGTTATCATTTATTTAAGAAAAACTGAAAAGGTAAATTATAATAGATCAGAATGGTCCACAATATAATTCTATTTTGCTGTGGACAAGTGAAAATCATTGCTATACTATTGAAATACATTGTCATTCGATAAGAAAGATACATCATTGCCGTTATTAAATTGTTATGAAAGAGAAAATTTACTGGGTAACTAGAACTAAGTTTTTCATTAACCAAGAAAATAGACTTCATCAGAAGGATAATTAGAACAATTACCAGTATGTAAGGAAGATTAAGACTAACACTAGCTTAAGAGATGTTGAGATACTTACTAGCAAATTATTAATTAAGTTATAATGTAACATTTTTCATTTCAAATAGTTTCATTTCAATAGGTTACCAAAACACAGACAAAGAAAGTGTAGTCATTGTTGAACCAGAAGAATTTCCCATACTCTGTGAAGTGGTGGTCTACCTGTACATAAAGTAGTTTTTTTGGGACAAAGCAACACCAAGCTGTATTAATCTATAAGGTTGAACATAATTCTTAATTGCCTACATTGAAATGTACATACAGGCCTGTTTGGTTAGGAAATGGTATTATTGGGAATAACCAAATTTGATAATGTTATATGAAAAAGAAGACCTTCACGGCTAAGATTGATATTTAAAATCTTTTTGGGGTAGAAGTCGTGCACTTAGAAGCAAATGATATAAACTGTAAACGTTTCAACAGCAATTAAATATTTGGAATATTAATGTCAATAAAATTGATGAAATATAAAAACACAAAAAAGAAGCCTGATATAATAATAATCTGACTTAAAAATCCTACTATATTATTATATTATTGATAGAAATTATTAATAACTGAATTTTTAGTAGATAACATTTTAAACTATTAAAAAAACGTTTAGGCACATTCTCTACGAACGAAAGCTAAAAATGCCATAATAAAAAGACAAATTTAATAATACGTCGGTCCGAAGTTGTGAATAAGTTCATACGAAAGTTTTGAAAGCATTCACAACTAAAATCCTAGACTAGAATTAAATATTTGGTAATAATTTATCACACTACTGTAATTGTATTACGATACATTGAAACGTGATGTTTATATTCAATTTTAATTTTAGCAATTTATGTTAAATCTTTGCAATGCTGTGATAACTATACATATTAATTTGATAAAGCATCTACTTCAAGGTCTAAGAAAAGCTCACCAAAAAAAACCTAGGCATACCAAAAGTAAAAATTAAAATCTAATATTCTGCCTGTTTTTAGTTACAAGAAGCGAAAAACTGTTTAATCGGAGATTTTCGTCTTGTCGTTGAAGTCGTTTGGATGCTTAAATATTTCAATAGCTTCTGATTGTAAACGTACGAGTTTTCTTTGATAATATTTCCATGTCAGTACGAACATTAAACGTTAGTTTTCCTTTATGGATACGTCTAGCTGGTTTAAGAACATTAGTAACGTATTTAAAGAAATAACCATTAGCCTATAGTGATTTTGTCAAATAGTTACGTTCGTCTTACAAAACTGCTGGACTACAAATTCGTTTAGCTCGATTCACTAAAGGTTTAATCACACCAACTTGTTGATGTGGATGATGGTTTGATAGTTCTGAAGATACCTGTAGATAAACCTTAAAAGAAAGAGAAGAATGATTAGTTTCAGGTATTAAGGTGTCTAAAAATGCTAAGCTTCCATCTCCATAATAAACTGAATACTTGGATGAATCCCATTTATAAAATCTTGAAAATTATTTACTGCTCCTTCCCCATGTCTTCAAGTAACAAAAGTATCGTCAACATATCTGGACCAAACTAAAGTGTCTGAAACCTGTTTATAACATATATTTATAGATTACCTACAACAGGAGTAAAGAAGAATCCCATTGCAACACCATGATATTTATAATATCCACAATATTTATTATTTCATTCAAAATAAGTAGTAATAAAGCAATTCTGAAAAGGAAATGATCTTTCGTAAGAGTTTAATAAGTGTCTTCAATACTTTTTTTTTCAAAGAAACATTTGTAACTATTGAAACAACAACAAAACTTGCGAAAATAACACCTATGTAGATATGAAAACTTTTTTGGAAGACCTTTAGGATGAGTGAACTTTTTTTGTGGCTTTAGAAGTAAAAGATATGGTAATAAGTTTTTTAGTTCTGAATAGGAACTTCTTTATATGTCTTTTGACGATTCGCGGTATCCTTGTATTTATATTTTCATGTTTAAAATAACAGTTGCTTAGTACTTATCTGATGGTAAGACCATTACGTTATTATTATTTGAAATGTTTCATAATGCTCCAAGTTTTGAGTTACGTAATTTTTCATTTTTCATAAGTTTCATACCTAGCTTTATTTTCAGCATCCAAAGATAACAATTTAATAGAATTCCCAACATTAAAAGTTACACCTTCAAATGATATTACTGTTGATATTATTCTTCTTCAGGTGCCCTCTCTGTTTAGGAGCTTTACCATAATATTGGCTATTCTAATTTTTGACACTGCTACACGAAACAGTTGACCTGAACGGCAACCAAACCATTCTCGTAAGTTGCGCAGCCACGACATTCATCTTCTGCTAACACTTCTTTTGCCCATGATCTTGCCCTGGATTATAAGTTGCAGTATGTTATACCGTTTTCCACGCATGGCATGTCCCAGGTATTGAAGTTTTCTTTCCTTGACTCTACTTGTGATTTCCTTCTCCTTTCTCATTCTTCTCAGTACCTCTAGATTTGTCACTCTGTCCGTCCATGTCATTTTTAAAACCTTTCGGTAAACCCACATCTCGAAAGAATCGAGTTTGTTTATTGCCACATAAGACTTCTTATTTTTATAAAATTTGCCTTTCTATGCGTGATCTTATTTCTGCGTATATTCGTTATTTTCTGTAATTAGGTTTCCCAGGTAGGTGTATTTCTTCACTCTTTCTCCCTGTTCTCTTTTAATTCCTAATCCGTCATTGTTGTTATTGATTTTACGGATCTTCATGAACGTCGTTTTTTTTATATTGAGGGATAAGCCGTATTGCTCATTATAGTCACTAATTTTATTCATTACCCCTTCGAAATCTTCTAAGTTTTCGGTAATTATTGCGGTGCTATCTTCATATCTTAGGTTATTTATTGGTTTTCCATTTGCCTTTATTTCAGCTGTTTCAGACTCCAGAGCTCTTTTCATTATTTCCTCCTTGGTTTTCAGTTACTTTTAATGTTTTAAGTTTGATATTAGTCTTATATCTTGAAAATGTAATTTTTTGTTTTTAAGAATTTCTATAAGTGCGTCGTGTCTCACCCTATCAAAAGGTTTAGTCTAGAAAGCAGGCATACACGCTCTGGTTAACATCTAAGCATCTCTGAATAAGCACGTTGAATGCAAATAATGCTTCTCTTGTGTCCACGCTATTTTGAAACAAATTGTGTTTCACTAATATCTCCTTCTAGTTTCAGGTGTATTCTAGAGAGTATGATCTTTAATAGAATTTTTAGTGTGTGAGACATATGACTTGTAGTGCGGTAGTCACAGTATTCTTTGGCATTAGGTTTCTTTGGTATACAGACAAATGCTGAGATTAACCCCAGGTTTTAAATGTTTTTAGTATGGTTTGGCATCTGTTGGCACAACAATTGCAAGGAATGTTATATCGGCAAGTTTCTTTTCTGAAATTGTTTTTCCGTTTGGCCACAAAACGTTTAACTTCTCCAAAAAGTCAATATTTGTTGAAGACTTGCTTCGACCTCATCCTTGACATATCAATTGATTGATAATCTTCATCATGGGAATTTTTCAAGAAAATTCTGAAAGGTTGATTCTTCTCTATTTTCACTACTCTGGTTTTGAGTAATTTTATTCTCAGTTTAAAAATGTCGACTTTGCCGTTTACTATCATGTTTTTAATTGCTTTTACACATAGGAAATCCTCAGTTTTCATTTCCTGCGCTCGAAACGGGTTCTTTGTTTTGCAAGAATAGCCCTTAGCAGCGACGTAATTTTTATGTTTCTGTTCTGCCCCCGCGCGAGTCCGACCATAATACAAGTTCCTCTGTACCAGGTGGCAATTAATTTTTTTAGGCAGGATCCTACCAGTTATACCCTCCTTCCACATAAAGCAGTACGGAGTATCTGTCGATGCCGAGTGTATTCCGTCGTTGAAGAAAGAAAGTTGTTGCAATAAACAATAATTGTTGGAATCTTAGCTAAACCCAAAACTTTCTGCATATCATAGCTAATACTAAAGTTTTGAATTTTGTTGCCCTCAAAAATCGGAATTCATAGCAGTGCGCACTTGACCTGCCAGAATCAAGTGTTCCTTGTGCGTTGCTGACAGTTCCACTTTTGCCATGGAGTCTTCACAATTTTTTATTATTACCGTCAATACGTCACAAGTGTTACATGTGTCTTTAATAGGAGATTTTCGTTTTAAATTGAAATGCTCATAGAAGATCTTCTGGTAAGCGGTAAAACTTAACCTTGGATTTCCGTCTTCTAGGTACATTGAAAACATTGTTTATAGTATATAATCGTAAGGTAAAAATTTTGTTTCTGTTTCTCCTCTTGCGTAATAAGAAGTGTATCTTGGTATTACTTTTATTTGTGAAATTACTTTATTGAAAGTTTCTTCAGCAAGCTTGCTCAATCCACCTGCTTTCTGGCCTCATTGATCTTTTAAATTGTTGTGTCGCAGCTTCTTTAATGCAGTGTGTACTCTTTTTGAAGATAGTTAGTAGGAATTTACATACATTTGCTTGCAAACTACAACGTTCCCAATTTTATATACTTGTGTAAAACTGCCGCTTTTGGCTGTTCGCATTTCGTTTGCGTCGCAGAATATGTTCCTGTACAGTTGCAGCAATGAAACCTGTTTGAATATAGTAAGTGCCAAGATTCCAGAATTTGTTGAAGAAAGATTCTCTAGTTTTCGTCAGTAAACGTTAATGGCACTTTTTCGTACAATTGCAGTTGTAAGCAACAAATTTCTATGGCTCCTTCAGACGTGGTTTGACTATATAATGTTCCTTGTTTGAATCTTTCAGTTTCTTTCTGCTTTGAAACGTTTGACCAGGACATTTAGTTTTTCTACCTTTTTTTTGCTCCGCCTTTCCTATTTTTCCGTTCCTCAAGAAGCTTAGTACTAGTAATTGCACCATCACCTACATTTTCAGCTGATAATGATGATTCTTCATTCCTACTTGGGTTAAATTCACTCCCGGATTAATGGAAATCTGAATGGCTCTCACTTTCACTGCTTTTATGGTGACTTTCCTTTAAAAACAAATCTCACGTTATGAGGAACATAATGATGCTTCTAACAAATCCTTACCCGAATTTCTAATGTTATTCTGTCTGGTGCAACTACAGGTTCGAGCTCCTCATTTTCACTTTCAATAAGAGCGTGAAGGTCGAGATTTTCTGAATCATTATCAATACTTGGATAATTGGATTTTCAGGCATCGTTACTCGCAAGGGAAGTGCGGTGTTCTGATATTTCTTCAGAGTTCGAAACCTATTAGAAAACGGGAAATGCAACAATTAAGAATTATGGAAACATAAGCTCAATAATATACTAACATTTTTCTAGGAGGTTTGATCATCTCTAGGTTTTGAAGTGACCATTGACAAGATTTACAGTGTTCTCGTACTCATTGTAAGAGGTATTAGTAGCAATTGTTGCGCTTTAAAATTTGTATGCAGGTATCATAACTATGTTATGTTACCATTTAAATGGAACCAATCGACATTAACCAATGTTATATAAAGAGACTCATGTCGCTTGGTTTCTGTTTTGATCAATACAGCAACCTGTATTTATGATTGTTGTTTAGTATTTTATCCAACAGAGCGCCCTATCAATTTTATTTACAGTGGTTCTTTTTAGATAATAATACAAAACCTTGGAATTGCCATTTTGGCGCTTGGTTTCTTTTTGATAAGCGCTATCCAATTATACTACTGCGGTTATGAGTTTAAACCAACGTTACACCATAAATATTGAGTTTAATATAATTTACACAAATGAAATGTTCGGATATCTTTTTGAAGCCACAGACGTGTTTATATTTTGTGTAGAATGGCGCAACTGCTACATTATATTTTGGAGAATATTTAAAAAACAAAACTAATTTCTTGTTCTAAACTCTTTGTTGGAATTTTGGCACTTTACGGTAGATACACCATTTACTTCTTGCTTTTGTTCAAATCCAGAGGGTGTTTTGAATTGCAGATTTAGGAAAGTTTGAGTTTGATGGTAACATAAAATGCATCTGGAATAATGACAAGATCTGCACATAGTAGGTATTAAAATAAATTATGATATAAAGTTCTAATTTTCTAGGGGAATGGTAATACACCAAAGAAGTTGCGTACAACTGACTAAAATTTTACTTCAGTATTATTACAACAAAATTTTAATAGTTCTGTACACCTGATTTAAAGGTAAGCTATCGGCCGTACCAAGGCCTTCTTAGTGTCAAACTCAATTAGCCCCACTATACAATAAAGTCAATTAATTCGCATGGTGCCTATAACAAGTAGTGTGTGAAGAAATACTTCCTTTAGAGTAGTGTAGAGTTTTCCCTAGTGTGTTATCTTTATGTAAAAATTAAATCACTGTAAGTAAACTAATTATCCGATTTTTAACCATCGCGGCTCATTTTGAAGGTATTTTTAATGCCTACAACTTTTGTTGAGTCGTCTAAAAGCATATTGCTAAAGACTACTTGAAGCTTCTAAATAACTCGGTACACTAATTTTCGGATTTTTTTTTTTTGCAAAACACTCTTTTTACTATTCGAGTACACTTATGGGAAGGTTGCCTAATTCGTATCAGCTTCTAAATCGTACCTCTTCAATTTCTCTTAATTTACAACACCTAACGCCATCTTCGTTATGAGAGCGGAACTGTTACTTTTATAGAAGTTCGCCACGTGATATTTGATCAGTTCGAAGTAGAAACGGCAGTGCAACGAACATTGTTTTGTTTTGGTGCCTGCTGGTGTAATATTTGCATGGTAAGTATTACGGTTTTTATTATTGAGCAGTAATATTCTGAGAATTTTCATAATTTAAACTGAAAGTAGGCAGTGTGGAGATTGTTTCTACTATAAAACAAATTAATAAAACATTCGAATGAAGTTGTAGTAAGGCGATGTGTCTAAATTCGTCCAATCTCTCAAATCATACCCCTTTGGGTATCTTAATTCGTACCGGTACGATTTTGGAACCAAATTTTAGTTAGTTACATTAAAAGGCATTTAGAAAATAAAAATATTGTTGCTAACGACAATGTTATTCATGGTGGAGGTCTCGTAACAATGGGAAAAGACTTTGAAGACTCTATAGCTGCTTATGTATTACGAATGGACGCATTGCTTTTCGGCGTTACGACTAAAGACGCTAAAAGACTTGCATTTGAACTTGATCACTATCATCGTATTAAATACAACTTTAATGTAGAGTCACAAATGGCAGAGAAAAAATGGTACTTTTGGTTTATGAAACATCACCAAATTTCTCTTCGACAACAGCAACTTCAATAGCGAGAGCTCGAGGTTTCAACAGAGAAAATCTATTGGTTTTTTACTTTACTTGAAGACAACATTAAACCTAAACAATATTAAACCTAAACAATTTTAATGATGGCTTTACTACGGTACAAAAAAGCCACACAAAATTCTAGCTCAAGAAGGAAAGCACCAAGTCGGTACCATATCTAGTGGTGAATGGGTCAATACGATTATGGTTTTTGCGGAAGTGCAGCTGGTGTTTATATACCACACACGGTTATTTTTAAAAGAATCAGCCAAACCCCGGAACTAGCAAATGGTTGGGAGCATGGTAAGCCCAAAAAGAAACTCAAGTCTGTTTTATCCAAAAAATGTACAGAACTTTCTACAAATGATAATTTACCCCCTTTCAGATAACGAAGACTTCTCCGAAGACAACTCTAAAGAAGATACCTGGTGTCTGTATTGTTCTGAACCCTATTCTAGGTTCAAGTTGAGAGAAAAGTGGTTTCAATGTATGGAGTGAAAACAATGGGGCCACGTGCTGGATTAATGTGAAAATGTATATACAGGGTGGCGCATTAGTGTGACAAAGTCCCATATCTCCTTTATTTAAAGAGATACAAAAAAAATTAAATACAAAAGTTGTAAGATATGTTCTGGTGCATATTGCAAAAATATTTTTAATTACACAGGGTAGATCATAAAAGCTTAGAAGTAATTTAAAATTTTTTTTAAATAGAAAACCCTATATATTATTACATATTTAGATTCTACATACAATTTTAGACACATTTTATGTATAATGTCCTATACCTAAGTCTAACCGTTTTTGACAAATTTCAAATTTTTTGTCAAAAATGACGTTTGCGGGCCAAAACGTAGGTGTAAATATTTTCTAAACGAAGCCTTCATCAATTAGTTATGGTTGGTTTCCTTGGAAATGGGGACCTACTCTAATGGGTTGAATTGATATTTTTGTAATACATTCATACACGGTGATCAAAAATGGACAATAAAAAGTAGATTCAAAAAAACCTATAAAGTCATTTTTTAAATGAAACCCCTATTTTTTAATTCTATCTTATTTAGCATTAAAAATAAGGGTGACTTTGTATAAGAGTGTATATTCCAAAAATTGTAGTTTTGAAATAATGACAATTTAACATTTTTTATTGTAAAAGGCTATACGGCTTTCAAGTTTTGTTGTTAGTTGGCCGTGACGGCGGGCGGCGAAACAAAAAAATCGAGCACTTCAGATCGAAATATTACAATTTATTGAACCCTATATAAATAATTATTTTATTAAACAAACTTGAAGTAAAGACAATATTTTTTTGATTCAACAAATTATGTCCTAATCCTAATCATAAACTTAACACCTCTAATGTAACTAAACCTGTAACTAATTATACAGATAAAAGTACTAGAAACACGTCAAATACGTACTACCTAATAAGTTGTTCTCAAATTCGCTGCTTAAATTTCTACACATTTCAACACTTATGTTTTGAAAACAGTTTCTAATCCTTATCTTCATGTCTTCCTTTGTTGTAGGCGGTATTTTATAAACCTGCTCTTTGACGTACCCCCATAGGCTAAAGTCCATTTTAGTAAGACCTGGGGATCTAGCAGGCCAAGCAACAGGCCCTCCCCTCCCAATTCAACATTCTGGATATCTAGCATTTAAAAAAGTTATTATCGGACCTGTATGATGCACTGGGGCCCCACCATGAAGAAACCACATTTCTTGTTGCGTATCCTGTGGCACTTGACGCAACAAATTAGGTAGATGGTTTTGCAAAAAGTCTAAGTATACTTCCCCTGTTACTCGTTGATCAAAAAAATATGGTCCAATTACACGATTACCGACAACACCTCCCGAAACATTTAAAGACCATCTAGTTTGAGAAGTATATCTTACAAAAGTGGATTTTCGGTAGAATAGTAATGAAAATTGTGTCTGTTTACACTTCCGTTTCTGTGAAATGTGGCCTCATCTGTAAGTAAAATCAAATGAACAAAATTTCTTTGTTGGTTTATTTTGTTCTGAGCCCATTGACAAAATTCCAGTCGTCTTTGATAATCTTCAGGAACCAACTCTTGAAGTAGTTGAATGTGATAGGGGTGCATTTTTTGAGACTTCAATATCCGCTGTACCGTACGTCGTTCAACACCAACCTGCTGAGAAATGGGTCGTTGTCCAATATATGGATTTTCGGTAACTGTTAATAGTACATTTAATTGATTTTCCTCAGTCTGTGCACGTTTTTCCCTAGAATTTGTTTCATATAACGCATTGCCAGTTCTTTCAAAACGCTCCAAAAGCTTTGCAAATGGCCTTTTTTCAGGTTGACGTCTCTCTGGAAACCGTTGTTGATACAGTCTTCTTGCTAAGAGCGTATTCTTATCTCTACTAGCTCCCAAAACAAAAATCATATCAACCATCTCGGCTTGCGAAAAATTTATTATTTACAATTTTAATTCAAGTTTTAAATCAATTTGCTATAAAATACACTAATGCATCACACAAATTATCAACTGACAATAAATAATGACGTTTCTGATGATCTCTATTATTTTTATATGCCACGCCTCGCCGTCACGGCCAACTAACAACAAAACTTGAAAGCCGTATAGCCTTTTTACAATAACAAAATGTTAAATTGTCATTATTTCAAAAACTACAATTTTTTGGAATATACACTCTTATACAAAGTCACCCTTATTTTTAATGCTAAATAAGATAGAATTAAAAAATAGGGGTTTCCATTAAAAAAATGACTTTATAGGTTTTTGAATCTACTTTTTATTGTCCATTTTTGATCACCCTGTATGAATGTATTACAAAAATATCAATACAGCCCATTAGAGTAGGTCCCCATTTCCAAGGAAACCAACCATAACTAATTGATAAAGGCTTCGTTTAGAAAAGATTTCCACCTATGTTTTGGCCTGCAAACGTCATTTTTGACAAAAAATTTGAAATTTGTCAAAAACAGTTAGACTTAGGTATAGGACATTATACATAAAATGTGTCTAAAATTGTATGTAGAATTTAAATATGTAATAATATATAGGGTTTCTATTTAAAAAAAATTTAAAATTACTTCTAAGCTTTTATGATCTACCCTGTATAATTAAAAATATTTTTGGAATATGCACCAGAACATATCTTACAACTTTTGTATTTAATTTTTTTTTGTATCTCTTTAAATAAAGGAGATATGGGACTTTGTCACACTAATGCGCCACCCTGTATGTGAACTGTGTAATTAAATTATTGACACTTTATTTTTAGAACGTTTCGTTATGTTTCAAAACCATTTTTAATCATTTTTGTTTTTGTTCGTTATTTTAAATAAAATTTATTTTGTATGTTTAGGCAATTTAATTTGTTAGGTACGATTTAGGAGACAGGTCGGTATGATTTAAGAAGCCGTGTTCCTAAATCGTACCGAACGCAAAGCTTGTGTATTTTATTAATTACATAGAATTCTGAAGAGGTATATTTTATCAGTTGGGCGACAAGGAAGCGATGACATAGAGGATTCAATACGCCACAAAAACTTTTAAATATTAGCTAAATTGAAGAAAATATTAGATGAAACGTCAAAAGTGGTACGATTTAGGCAACACTTCCCTACATTGTACAGTAGTGTGCAGAGCAGACGGTGTGTTACTGTTATAATAACTAGTTATATTAAACGCATATACAAAAATAATTTTACAGTAGTTATATGTATGTAAAAAGCTAAATATATCTAGATATCGTTATAAAATCCAAAATTACGGTTATTAAAGATTTTAAGAATATACCGACTCTTATTTACATTAATTATAACAATTAAATTTCTTCCATTTAAAAGAAACGGTCTTAATTATGTAAGTACATTTTTTCATCATACCTTATAACCAATTATGTTTCTTAGATATACAAAAAAATTTACAGTATTACTGAATAATAAGTGTTTTCTTAAAACAAAGGCCGTCATTTAATTTTTTATCGTATCTTATATATGTGCGTCTGAAAACTTGCGCAATAGACCAAATACCATGGTCTTGAATTTGGGGGTAAGCGGCTTAGGCAGAAGTAAATGAATAACAATGTGTTTAAGAATGCATGAAGAAATCAATTAAAACATTTTTGAATTTTAAAAAGCATGTATTGGAATCCAAATCTAAAAGATGGTAATCGTTTCCATAATGGTTGCCTTTATCAGTAATAATTCCAATTAAAATACTCCACTTATGAATTCCAATTGTTTAGATGCTGCGGTCGTGGCTAAAAAACATAACCTGGTTCAACTGGAATGTGTAAAAGTATTTAAATTTTAAATACGTTACCTCTAATAAATGGGGTATTTCGTTAGATCTTACTTGCGATAGGAATCCGGTGCATATAATATGACTATGGAAGTTGTGATGTATATTTCCGCTTTTACCGCTGTCAACGCAATCAACTACGTTTTCACGCTGCTGACTACAACATTGGGCTTCAAAGTTCAGTACGCAAAGGCGATATCGGACATTGTCGTTAATTTCTAGACTAGAATAGATTTTTTCCTGATGATAATCACTTTAGTTGAGACACGTATAAACTCTCTAACAGTATTCCCTTTTATGGTGACTTTATATCTCTTACTTAAGTTTATACACGAACCTATTTTCCTTACGTCATTTTTAATAGACATACCATCGACATAAGGAATATTTTTACAAAGTAAAAAATAACATTTAATCCATAAACGTTTATTTAAGCCTAAAACTAAGATTTATTTTCATAACATTTGTTATCCTTGAGATTGTTTATGATAGCCTCAAGGGATTCCATCAGTTAGGCGATAGAGATATAAAGATCGAATTGATCTCATTTTGTCCCTGGAGATTTTCATATTGGAAATCTTAGAAGTAAAAACAAAAAGAAACCTAATAAGAAAATAACTGGAGGCGATTTAAATTAAGTTTTACTAATCATCTTAAACATAAAAAAACTACTAAAACAGCAAATGAATAGGTTTAATTAAAACTTAAGGATTACAAATTGCTTCGACTATTTCAATGTTATATTTGACTTCATACTTACTTTATAAGATAGTAGGACTATGTAATTTGCAGTATATTACCTTAAACATAGACATAGATATTGACAATATGTAAACACGTAGAAACATTTTTCAAAATACTGTGTAGCCAACCTATTCTTAGGAATTGATTTATGACTCATATTGTGTTAGTTTTTACGGTTTCATTTCTTCCATATTATATAGCTTCCCAAATTAATCGATTATAAATAATAATACTAATCGATCATTAAAGAGTTATTCACTTAATCATAGTTAGATGGATTGATAAATTACTAGAAGCCATGTTTCATATCATAACGATATGATTCTCGCCCGAAGTAAGTAATCAAAACTATGATCATGAAATGATTCTAAACTGTATACCTTTTACACTACAAGAGCTTTGGAGATAGAAGAACGTTTGTTGTAGCGTGTGACGGAAAATCTGTGAGAATGATATGACTCTGTGGCGAATTTATTAGACCTACTTCTTTATTGGTGTCAGTTGCAAAGAGTACCGATATTTAATGAGAATGACTTCCCACTACAAAAGTCTTTTGTGTGTGATTGTCAGAAACAGTAATTTTTTAATGTAATAGCTCATCTTGTATTATTTTTTTTAATAACAGATTGAGTGGCTGTACCGTGGTAACGAGCCACTTTAGTACAGGTGTATTATTTTTTTTTTATCGTAGGAGCAACTGACTTAACAGTATTTGTTACACCTATGCACCTCTAATCCACGTCATCTAAGAAGAGACTCTAGATTTGGACAACACCGATATTATTGGCAATTATAAGGGATTGAGATATTCAGGGATATACGTAACTGGAAAGAAATCGAAACACAATAAAAATAAGATCACTGGTAGTGGTTTCGTTAACCATAAGCATTTTGTAAAACCTGATTAAGATCACGATAAATCGACGCTGTATATTGTAAATTGTATATTTATTATAAATAGACATTTTAAGCCCGGGAAGAATCTTTTGGTAGCGCTAAAATATTTATTCACCCCGGATATCATTTGTTTCTAAATAAAAGATATTTTTGTGCGGGTTATTGTTTTAAACAATGCCATGCGTTAGCTTTGAATAATTTGAATAATTGATATGGATCATCACAAATCAATTTTAGTCATCTTAGAGTGCGTGGGAATCACTGAATCTGCAGTTCGCGGTATAGGGTCATGTTTACATATTAGTATTCGACGAGTGAGGATCAACGCTAAGAGTGAATTATGGGGCAAATGGGGTTCCACAAATCCTGTATCAGATTCATTTTTATTCAACATATATATGTCAGGTATATTTCTTGAGTTAGGATTACTAGTATGCGGATTTCATGCTACTCTATTGTTATTTTTCATGCTGCAATATACTATGTGCATAAAAACAAATCAACAAGGACTTACAGTGTCTTCGCGAATATCAACTTAATGTCGTCGATTTAAACATAGACTTCATCCAGCAGGAAACTACTTTCCTCTGAAGATTCGATCAAACACTTAGGATTGATCGTGGATACTATGTTAAGATTTCATCAAAACAGCTTATCCTTAACAAAGTTCTGACCTGCCAGTCAGAGGATTTTTATGTGAATCTGTAATACTATCACAATTAAGTGTCAGAGAAGTAATATACTCTAATTATATCACAAATGATGACATCTCAAGTATCCAACTGCAGGAAAACTGTTGTATCAGGCTGATTTGGGCCATGTGTGTCTGTGACTGAGTCTGTGTTTGAGTCTGTGTCTGTGTCTGTGTCCGTGACTGTATCTGTCTGTGTCTGTCTGTGTCTGTCTGTGTCTGTCTGTGTCTGTCTGTGTCTGTCTGTGTCTGTCTGTGTCTGTCTGTGTCTGTCTGTGTCTGTCTGTGTCTATCTGTGCCTGTCTGTGCCTGTCTGTGTCTGTCTGTGCTGTCTGTGTCTGTCTGTGTCTACCTGTGTCTGTCTGTGTCTGTCTGTGTCTGTCTGTGTCTGTATGTGTCTGTCTGTGTCTGTCTGTGTCTGTCTGTGTCTGTCTGTGTCTGTCTGTGTCTTTCTGTGTCTGTCTGTGTCTGTCTGTGTCTGTCTGTGTCTGTCTGTGTCTGTCTGTGTCTGTCTGTGTCTGTCTGTGTCTGTCTGTGTCCTCTGTGTCCGTCTGTGTCTGTCTGTGTCTGTCTGTGTCTGTCTGTGTCTGTCTGTGTCTGTCTGTGTCCGTCTGTGCCCGTCTGTATCCGTCTGTGCCCGTCTGTGTCCGTCTGTGTCCGTCTGTGTCCGTCTGTGTCCGTCTGTGTCCGTCTGTGTCCGTCTGTGTCCGTCTGTGTCCGTCTGTGTCCGTCTGTGTCCGTCTGTGTCCGTCTGTGTCCGTCTGTGTCCGTCTGTGTCCGTCTGTGTCCGTCTGTGTCCGTCTGTGTCCGTCTTGTTTTGTAAAACCTGATTAAGATCACGATAAATCGACGCTGTATATTGTAAATTGTATATTTATTATAAATAGACATTTTAAGCCCGGGAAGAATCTTTTGGTAGCGCTAAAATATTTATTCACCCCGGATATCATTTGTTTCTAAATAAAAGATATTTTTGTGCGGGTTATTGTTTTAAACAATGCCATGCGTTAGCTTTGAATAATTTGAATAATTGATATGGATCATCACAAATCAATTTTAGTCATCTTAGAGTGCGTGAATCACTGAATCTGCAGTTCGCGTATAGGGTCATGTTTACATATTAGTATTCGACGAGTGAGGATCAACGCTAAGAGTGAATTATGGGGCAAATGGGTTCCACAAATCCTGTATCAGATTCATTTTATTCAACTATATATGTCAGGTATATTTCTTGAGTTAGGATTACTGGTATGCGGATTTCATGTCTCTATTGTTATTTTTCATGCTGCAATATACTATGTGCATCAAATCAACAAGGACTTACAGTGTCTTCGCGAATATCAACTTAATGTCGTCGATTTAAACATAGACTTCATCCAGCAGGTCTTTCCTCTGAAGATTCGATCAAACACTTAGGATTGATCGTGGATACTATGTTAAGATTTCATCAAAACAGCTTATCCTTACAAAGTTCTGACCTGCCAGTCAGAGGTTTTATGTGAATCTGTAATACTATCACAATTAAGTGTCAGAGAAGTAATATACTCTAATTATATCACAAATGATGACATCTCAAGTATCCAACTGCAGGAAAACTGTTGTATCAGGCTGATTTGGGCCATGTGTGTCTGTGACTGAGTCTGTGTTTGAGTCTGTGTCTGTGTCTGTGTCCGTGACTGTATCTGTCTGTGTCTGTCTGTGTCTGTCTGTGTCTGTCTGTGTCTGTCTGTGTCTGTCTGTGTCTGTCTGTGTCTGTCTGTGTCTGTCTGTGTCTATCTGTGCCTGTCTGTGCCTGTCTGTGTCTGTCTGTGCCTGTCTGTGTCTGTCTGTGTCTACCTGTGTCTGTCTGTGTCTGTCTGTGTCTGTCTGTGTCTGTATGTGTCTGTCTGTGTCTGTCTGTGTCTGTCTGTGTCTGTCTGTGTCTGTCTGTGTCTGTCTGTGTCTGTCTGTGTCTGTCTGTGTCTGTCTGTGTCTGTCTGTGTCTGTCTGTGTCTGTCTGTGTCTGTCTGTGTCTGTCTGTGTCTGTCTGTGTCTGTCTGTGTCTGTCTGTTTGTCTGTGTCTGTCTGTGTCTTGTCTTGTCTGTTGTGTCTGTCTGTGTCTGTCTGTGTCTGTCTGTGTGTCTGTCTGTTTGTCTGTTCTGTGTTCTCACTTATCTGTTGCCTGCCAGTGTCTGTTTTGTTGTCTGTTCTATCATGTGTCTGTAGTACTCTGTTGTCCTGTGCATGTTCCAACTGCAGGAAACTGTCTGTATCAGGCTGTTCTGTGTGTCTGTGACTGAGTCTGTGTTTGAGTCTGTGTCTGTGTCTGTGTCGTTCTGTTCTGTCTGTCTGTCTGTGTCTGTCTGTCTGTCTGTGTCTGTCTGTGTCTGTCTGTGTCTGTCTGTGTCTGTCTGTGTCTGTCTGTGCTGTCTGTCTGTCTGTGCCTGTCTGTGTCTGTCTGTGCCTGTCTGTGTCTGTCTGTGTCTCTGTGTCTGTCTGTGTCTGTCTGTGTCTGTCTGTGTCTGTTGTGTCTGTCTGTGTCTGTCTGTGCTGTCTGTGTCTGTCTGTTGGTCTGTCTGTGTCTGTCTGTGTCTGTGTCTGTCTGTGTCTGTCTGTGTCTGTCTCTGTCTGTCTGTGTCTGTCTGTGTCTGTCTGTGTCTGTCTGTGTCTGTCTGTGTCTGTCTGTGACTGTGTCTGTCTGTGTCTCTGTGTCTGTCTGTGTCTGTCTGTGTCTGTCTGTGTCTGTCCTGTGTCTGTCTGTTCTGTCTGTGTCTGTCTGTGTCTGTCTGTGTCTGTCTGTGTCTGTCTGTGTCTGTCTGTGTCTGCCTGTGTCTGTCTGTGTCTGTCTGTGTCTGTCTGTGTCTGTCTGTGTCTGTCTGTGTCTGTCTGTGTCTGTCTGTGTGTCTGTGTCTGTCTGTGTCTGTCTGTGTCTGTCTGTGTCTGTCTGTGTCTGTCTGTGCCTGTCTGTGTCTGTCTGTGTCTGTCTGTGTCTGTCTGTGTCTGTCTGTGTCTGTCTGTGTCTGTCTGTGTCTATCTGTGTCTGCCTGTGTCTGTGTGTGTCTGTTTGTGTCTGTCTGTGTCTGTCTGCGTCTGTCAGTATCTGTCTGTGCCTGTCAGTTTCGGTCTGTGCCTGTCTGTGCCTGTCTGTGTCTGTCTGTGTCTGTCTGTGTCTGTTTGTGTCTGTCTGTGTCGTTCTGTGTCTGTCTGTGTCTTTCTGTGTCTGTCTGTGTCTGTCTGTGTCTATCTGTGCCTGTCTGAGCCTGTCTGTGTCTGTCTGTGCCTGACTGTCTCTGTCTGTGTCTACCTGTGTCTGTCTGTGTCTGTCTGTGTCTGCCTGTGTCTGTCTGTGTCTGTCTGTGTCTGTCTGTGTCTGTGTGTCTGTCTGTGTCTGTCTGTGTCTGTCTGTGTCTGTCTGTGTCTGTCTGTGTCTGTCTGTGTCTGTCTGTGTCTGTCTGTGTCTGTCTGTGTCTGTCTGTGTCTGTCTGTGTCTGTCTGTGTCTGTCTGTGTTTGTCTGTGTCTGTGTGTGTCTGTTTGTGTCTGTCTGTGTCTGTCTGCGTCTGGTCTGTCTGTGCTGTGTTTGTCTGTGCCTGTCTGTGCCTGTCTGTGTCTGTCTGTTCTGTCTGTTTTTGTGTCTGTCTGTGTCTGTCTGGTCTGTCGTTCTGTCTGTGCCTGTGTTTGTCTGTGCTGTCTGTCTGTCTGTGTCTGTCTGTGTCTGTCTGTGTCTGTCTGTGTCTGTCTGTGTCGTCTGTGTCTGTCTGTGTCTGTCTGTGTCCTGTGTCTGTCTGTGTCTGTCTGTCTGTGTGTGTGTGTGTCTGTGTGTCTGTGTCTCTGTCTGTGTCTACCTGTGTCTGTCTGTGTCTGTCTGTGTCTGTCTGTGTCTGTCTGTGTCTGTCTGTGTCTGTCTGTGTCTGTCTGTGTCTGTCTGTGTCTGTCTGTGTCTGTCTGTGTCTGTCTGTGTCTGTCTGTGTCTGTCTGTGTCTGTCTGTGTCTGTCTGTGTCTGTCTGTGTCTGTCTGTGTCTGTCTGTGTCTGTCTGTGTCTGTCTGTGTTTGTCTGTGTCTGTCTGTGTCTGTCTGTGTGTGTCTGTGTCTGTCTGTCTGACTCTATCTGTCTGTCTGTGTTTGTCTGTGCCTGTCTGTGTCTGTGTCTGTCTGTGTCTGTCTGTGTCTGTCTGTGTCTGTCTGTGTCTGTCTGTGTCTGTCTGTGTCTTTCTGTGTCTGTCTGTGTCTGTCTGTGTCTGTCTGTGTCTGTCTGTGTCTGTCTGTGTCTGTCTGTGTCTGTCTGTGTCTGTCTGTGTCTGTCTGTGTCCATCTGTGTCCGTCTGTGTCTGTCTGTGTCTGTATGTGTCTGTCTGTGTATGTCTGTGTCTGTCTGTGTCTGTCTGTGCCGTCTGTATCCGTCTGTGCCTCTGTGTCCGTCTGTGTCTGTCTGTGTCGTCTGTGTCCGTCTGTGTCTCTGTGTCCGTCTGTGTCCGTCTGTGTTCTGTGTCTGTGTCCGTCTGTGTCCGTCTGTGTCCGTCTGTGTCCGTCTGTGTCGTCTGTGTCCGTCTGTGTTGTCTGTGTTTTGTCCTGATTAAGATCCGATAAATCGACGCTGTATTTGTAAATTGTATATTTATTATAAATAGACTTTTAAGCCCGGGTCTTTTTGGTAGCGCTAAAATATTTATTCACCCCGGATATCTTTGTTTCTAAATGTATTTTGTGCGGGTTATTGTTTTCAATGCCATGCGTTAGCTTTGTAATTTGAATAATTGATATGGATCATCACAAATCTTTTGTCATCTTGTGCGTGTCTGTCTGCAGTTCGCGGTATAGGGTCTGTTTACATATTGTATTCGACGAGTGAGGATCAACGCTGTGAATTATGTCTGTGTTCACAAATCCTGTATCAGATTCTGTTTATTCAACATATATATGTCAGGTATATTTCTTGAGTTAGGATTACTGTATGCGGATTTCATGTACTCTATTGTTATTTTTCATGCTGCAATATACTATGTGCATCAAATCAACAAGGACTTACAGTGTCTTCTGGTATCAACTTAATGTCGTCGATTTAAACATAGACTTCATCCAGCAGGAAACTCTGTTCCTCTGGTCTGTCAAACACTTAGGATTGATCGTGGATCTATGTTGTTTCATCAAAACAGCTTATCCTGTTCTGACCTGCGTCAGAGGATTTTATGTGAATCTGTAATACTATCACAATTGTGTCGAGTTATACTCTAATTATATCACTGTGACATCTGTATCCAACTGCAGGAAAACTGTTGTATCAGGCTGATTTGGGCCATGTGTCTGTGACTGAGTCTGTGTTTGAGTCTGTGTCTGTGTCTGTGTCCGTGACTGTATCTCTCTGTGTCTGTCTGTGTCTGTCTGTGTCTGTCTGTGTCTGTCTGTGTCTGTCTGTGTCTGTCTGTGTCTGTCTGTGTCTGTCTGTGTCTATCTGTGTCTGTCTGTGCCTGTCTGTGTCTGTCTGTGCCTGTCTGTGTCTGTCTGTGTCTGTGTCTGTCTGTGACTGTCTGTGTCTGTCTGTGTCTGTTGTGTCTGTGTCTGTCTGTGTCTGTCTGTGTCTGTCTGTGTCTGTCTGTGTCTGTCTGTGTCTGTCTGTGTCTGTCTGTGTCTGTCTGTGTCTGTCTGTGTCTGTCTGTGTCTGTCTGTGTCTGTCTGTGTCTGTCTGTGTCTGTCTGTCTGTCTGTGTCTGTCTGTGTCTGTCTGTGTCTGTCTGTGTCTGTCTGTGTCTGTCTGTGTCTGTCTGTGTCTGTCTGTGTCTGTCTGTGTCTGTCTGTGTCTGTCTGTGTCTGTCTGTGTCTATCTGTGTCTGTCTGTGTCTGTCTGTGTCTGTTTGTGTCTGTCTGTGTCTGTCTGCGTCTGTCAGTATCTGTCTGTGCCTGTCAGTTTCGGTCTGTGCCTGTCTGTGCCTGTCTGTGTCTGTCTGTGTCTGTCTGTGTCTGTTTGTGTCTGTCTGTGTCGTTCTGTGTCTGTCTGTACCTGTCTGTGTCTGTCTGTGTCTGTCTGTGTCTGTCTGTGTCTGTCTGTGCCTGTCTGTGTCTGTCTGTGTCTGTCTGTGCCTGTCTGTTTGTCTGTCTGTGTTGTCTGTGTCGTCTGTGTCGTCTGTGTCTGTCTGTGTCTGTCTGTGTCTGTCTGTGTCGTCTGTCTGTCTGTGTCTGTCTGTGTCTGTCTGTGTCTGTCTGTGTCTGTCTGTGTGCTGTGTCTGTGTCTGTGTCTGTGTCTGTCTGTGTCTGTCTGTGTCTGTCTGTGTCTGTCTGTGCTGTCTGTGTCTAGTCTGTGCCTGTCTGTGCTGTCTGTGTCTGTCTGTGTCTGTCTGTGTCTGTCTGTGTCTGTCTGTGTCTGTCTGTGTCTGTCTGTGTCTGTCTGTGTCTGTCTGTGTCTGTCTGTGTCTGTCTGTGTCTGTCTGTGTCTGTCTGTGTCTGCTGTCTGTCTGTCTGTGTCTGTCTGTGTCTGTCTGTGTCTGTCTGTGTCTGTCTGTGTCTGTCTGTGTCTGTCTGTGTCTGTCTGTGTCTGTCTGTGTCTGTCTGTGTCTGTCTGTGTCTGTCTGTGTCTGTCTGTGTCTGTCTGTGTCTGTCTGTGTCTGTCTGTGTCTGTCTGTGTCTGTCTGTGTCTGTCTGTGTCTGTCTGTGTCTGTCTGTGTCTGTCTGTGTCTGTGTGTCTGTCTGTGTCTGTCTGTGTCTGTCTGTGTCTGTCAGTGTCTGTCTGTGTCTGTCGTGTCGTCTGTGCCTGTCTGTGTCTGTCTGTGTCTGTCTGTGTCTGTCTGTGTCTGTCTGTGTCTGTCTGTGCTTCTGTGTCTGTCTGTGTCTGTCTGTGTCTGTCTGTGTCTGTCTGTGTCTGTCTGTGTCTGTCTGTGTCTGTCTGTGTCTGTCTGTGTCTGTCTGTGTCTCTGTGTCGTCTGTGTCTGTCTGTGTCTGTCTGTGTCTGTGTCTGTCTGTGTCTGTCTGTGTCTGTCTGTGTCTGTCTGTGTCTGTCTGTGCCCGTCTGTTCCGTCTGTGTCTGTCTGTGTCGTCTGTGTCTGTCTGTGTCGTCTGTGTCGTCTGTGTCCGTCTGTGTCTGTCCGTCTGTGTCCGTCTGTGTCGTCTGTGTCCGTCTGTGTCCGTCTGTGTCCGTCTGTGTCCGTCTGTGTCCGTCTGTGTCGGTCTGTGTCCGTCTGTGTCCGTCTGTCTGTCTGTGTCTGTCTGTGTCTGTCTGTGTCGTCTGTGTCCGTCTGTGTCTGTCGTCGTCTGTGTCTTCGTCTGTGTCTGTCTGTCCGTCTGTGTCGTCGTGTCTGTCTGTGTCTGTCTTTGTCCGTCTGTCTGTGTCCGTCTGTGTCCGTCTGTGTCCGTCTGTGTCCGTCTGTGTCCGTCTGTGTCCGTCTGTCCGTCTGTCCGTCCGAAAATAAAAAAAAGTGCTAGACACCTCTGGCTGATAGAAACTTTTAGCTCTTAGAAATTGTTATCTAACTGAAACTATGTAATTTTTAATTAGCTACGTAAACAATTCTTTATATTCCTTCACTAACAAAAAAAATTTATCTTAGTTTTAATAAAATAACTCAAATACCATATTGATGAATGTAGGGCACTTCATCTTTATTGAAGGCATGTGCGAGAATGCGTTTTATTAAATGCTTCTATTTATAACTTAATAATAATAGAGGTGATTTATAGTAAAACTAAACATATTCCTAAGTTTCTTGATAGCGAAAGTATAAAGCACGGCTTTTCTCTTCTTCAATAGGAGCTTCTTTTCTTGACACCCAAGGCTTTATAAAGTGAGTTTACCGCTAACTTTTGAAGGTTGCACAATGCTCTATTAATATTTAGACATTTTCTAGCTGGAACCTTCCCATTTTAATCGATGTGCTTTAATAATGCAGTTATAAAGCATTAATTGCAGCTTTCTATTGTTGGTAAAGTTTCTAAAGATATGCATTTTATTACATTGGAAAAGCTTTGAAATGCTTGTCTAAGTTTTTTTTTTTGCATTTTGTATAAATTGTTATAAATAATTTACAGGGATCTAATTATAAATGTTTCAAAGTCGTTGGAATTTTAAATTGAACCTATAGAATTTTCAAATTTAAAGAGGTTATAAAATATGAAAAATGACACTCTATTTAGCGAAACTAATTGAATATTGATCGTCCATTCTAGAAAGAAATCTGAAAGTAATAGCCTCTTTTTTTATTATATGCTAAAGAATTCTCAATAGCGATAATGTTAGCTTATTAGAATAATAAATCGTTGGTGGAAGCTAGAGATTATTTTTCTTAATTACTTGTGATTGCCGTTATATAGTTACTTAACGATTAAAAATGTAACTAATTTCTTAAGGGCATTAATTAATTATTTCTGTATAGCGGAAGGCTTCTTTTTATGCGAAGAAATGTTGTATACCTCAATTTAGTATTAATCATTCAAATATTGTGTGTAATGCCTTTTTTCTAATTTTTCGAACAATAATGTTGTTCCAACGTAAAATCATTAATCTTGTATAACTTTATGAATTAGGTTCTAAATTGTTTTTCATTAAAATAACAGACTTACCGATCTACGTATCTTTCAATTTAATTTTAGCAAAGAGGAATTTCAAAGTTGAACCAGTACAGCGATATCAACTTTAACACAGCGTAAAAGTTTTAAGTTTGTACGAAAAACAACAATTCTGAATAAAAAAAAACGGTATATGTTCTCGACATTTAAATTACTGAATTATATAATACGATACATTCAAATATGTTCTTGTGGTACATCAATAAATAATTTTGTTGGAAAGATTTAAGAACACACGTCATATTTCAAGTCTAGATGGGTCAAACGTGTCAACTTCTATATTTATATTAATTCTCTTTGTTATTACGTTTTGTTCCTTTTCTGTTGTTTTTTAAAAGAATGCTCTTCTAAATCTCCAAATCTATAAAACAATTATATTGGTGGATTGAATATTGTTTGCTTTTGTTTCATTAAGCGCAGTGAAATCTGCAATTTTAATTTATTTTTCAATTTAATGTTTGTCCCGAAACTGTGTGACTGCTAGAGTACTCACTATAGTGTATATAGGGTATACCGGGTGTCCATAAAGTCTGGAAATGGCTTAATTATAGCTAAGGTTTTTACAGGGTAACATAATGAAATGTGGTTGATTACTGTGCCAAAAAAACTATTCTGCGACGTATCCGAAATTTTTGTCGGCCATTTTAGATTCTCCATATTAGATTCAACTTTATATTTTAAATAGTGACATAGTCATGTGGCACATTACTTTCCTTTAAAATTTAACGTAGAAAACGGTGGTGAAAAGCGTTTGACGATATCTAGATCGAGGAAAACGGCTTTCTTTAAACTTCGTCCACATTAATTATTTGTATTTTTATGCTAAAAACAATTCTGCAAACCATTTAATTGTACTCTCTTTTTATTAGCTAATTAATTGACCACTTTCACTTGACAATGAAATCGTCATAACATTTTTAGTTCTATCAGCTGATTTAATGAATTAATTAAATTTGTTGAATGAAATTAGAATATTATTTAATAAATTAATAGTAAATAATAATATTAATTAATAATAATTTTCATAATAGCAGGATAAAGGTTCTTAATGTTTTTATTAAATACGATAGACAATTTTCACCAAACTAAACACAAACATTTTGCTTTACAAGGTTGGTAACAACTTCATTGTTGTACTAATTAATGAAATGTCATATGAAATTACTATTATTAAACATTAAACTTTAGTAAAGAGCGGCAAACGTATTGCCTAACAGGTCTGTGTATTTGTGTTTATTAATATTTTTTAAATGTTTTTTCTTTGTTCTCTGTTCTTTCAAATTGTGTTCTCTGTTAATATTTTTTGACTAAACAGAGCTCATTGAATATTAACGGATTACTGTTCTCATGATGCGAGGGTATGGTGGTCGTGTTCGATCGTATGAAGAAGTAAAAAATCTATTTAATTACAATTTTCTTTATCGTGTTCCAATCGTAAAATTGACAGTGTTCAAAACAGCACGAAGATTTAAAGAATCTGGAAATTCGAAATCGTTCGAAATCAGGCAGGCCGAAGTGTGTGTTATCTGAAGAAGCGAAACCAGATATGTTGCAGGTAACAGAGAATCCCCGTACCTCAATTAGGAAGGTAAGCAGACAACTTGAAATAAACAGATCCTCCGTTCATATAGTTATAACATAGAAATAATTGAGGCCTTACAAAATTCAATTGCACTTAGAACTATCGGATGATGATTTTGATCGGCGTGTAGAATTCAGTGAACTTATCGCGCTGCCGAACTTTTTAAGAAATGTCTTTTCAGGCGAGGCTACTTTTATGCTAAAAGAAAATGTCAACAGACATAATTGTCAATATTGGAGTAAGGAGAATCAGCACTGGTTCAAAGAAGCACATAGACAACATCCTCAAAAGATTAATGTTTGGGCTGGAATTAATAGGGCCGTTTACTATTAACGGCAATTCGACACGCGAGTTGCATGAAGGTATGATCCGAAACCAAATTGTTCCAGCTATTCAAAATTATTTTGGACACAATTTTAACAATGGTTGGTTTCAACGAGATGGAGCTCCTGCCCATTTTGCAATTCAAGTGCGCGCATTCTTAAATGATATTTTTCCAGCAAGATTGATTGGTAGGAGAGGACAAATTGAATAGCCCTCCTATCACCTGACCTGAGTACATTAGACTTCTTCTTTTCTGGTTATCTGCAAGACAACGATTACAAAACAAAACCAAATAATCGTGATAAACAAATAATTCTAGGTGAAGCTACTCAAATCTGAAGGGAATACATTCACAATGCTGTAACTGCCTTTTATAACCGTACAGCATATTGTCAACCAGTAGGAGGAGGCCACCTTTAAGACCTGTTGTAATTCAAGTAAATGTTTCATATTCTTTTATTAATGAACACATAATTATTACCTCTTTTCTATTTCAACTCTGTCCATCAATTTACTGTTTACTTAATAATTAATTAAACAAAAATAATTAATAAATGCACTGTAGCAAATGTTATTGCAATTTCATTGTCAAAATTCGCAGTGAAAGTGATCAATTAATTAACTAATAAAAAGAGAGTACAATTAAATGGTTTGCAGAATTGTTTTTAGTATAAAAATACAATGTTAAATGATATGCCATTTATGTTTTTGCTATTACAAATAATTAATGTAGCCGAAGTTTAGTGATAGCCGTTTTTCCTCGATCTAGACACTTCAATGGCGAGATCCTAAAGAACGGTTGAAGATACCGTCAAACTCTTTTCACCACCGTTTTCTACGTTAAATTTTACATGAAAATAATGTGCCACATGACTATGTTGCTATTTAAACAAATAAAGTTGAATCCAATATGGCAGATCCAAGATGGCCGACAAAAATTTCAGATACGTCGGAGAATAGTTTTTTTGGTACAGTAATCAACTACATTTAATTTGGTTACCCTGCAAATATTAGTAAGCTGTAATTCATCCGTTTCCAGACTTTATGGACTATAGCATTTTTGATAGAGGAAGGGCTAGGACCTGCGAACATGCCCATTCTTTTTGTTATTGCGGTCATTACTATTACGCACCTTTTCGTATGGTTTGTACAAGGCCCGTTGGTTTCGAATGAGTTTTTACATAGATGTATTTAATGGCTTAAACTTAATATCGATATAAACAAAAATACAACAATACTAGGGCCGGTTCTAGCACAGATAGAGAATTTACATTGTCAAGAGGGAATTACATGAAAGTCACAGAGATGCTACTACTGTTAGTAGTTTTGGATCATTTTTTAAAGGTCTTGTGTAAGTTCATTGACAAACCGAACCGAAAGTGTACGCTGTTACTGTAAGTGTGTCTTGCCAGGGTGAGGATTTCCTTGTGTGGCGATGTTTGAGGAGTATTAACTTCCACGTATACGGCAATGTTTGGGAATCGTCTCGTGTGTTGAGGTTCTGTTCCTGTTTCTCAATTTTAATGGCCTGTCGGATGGTCCTTTTTGTTGCGTTTTTGATGTTGGTTATCATCTTATTCAGTGAGAAGCTTCTATTCTTGACACCAAAGCTCTATAAAGTGAGTTTACTGCCAACTTTGGAGGGTTGCACAATGCTCTGTTAATATTTACACATTTTATGACCTCTTGAATAGTTCTTTTTGTTGAGTTTTTGATGATAGCTATCATGCTGGCGTTTTCAAATGCTATTGTGTGTGTGATGTACTGTCGAGGTGTTGCGCTAGAGATGATGTAGGTGTTTTCCCTTCACAGCATTTTTGTATTTCTCGCATCGAACGTTGATCCTCCTCTTTGTTTGTCGTATGTATACCTTGTCACATGTTCCACAAGGGATAGTGTAGACCCCTGGCTCCTCCAAGTTAATTTTGGTTTTCGGTGTTGGAAGCGCTGAGATATATTTTGTTCGAGTTGAACGTTGTCTGCATGCTGTTTGCTGAGGATTTTCGCAATCTTGTCTGTTGTTCCTTTTACATAAGGAAGCGTGATCTTGGCTGCTTGTGGTTCCTCCTCCTCTTGGGGTTTTGGTTTTCCTGGCCTTGGGACATTTCGGATGTTCCTCATTGTAAGTCTATTTTGCAGCAGTGCCGTTGTTGGTGCTGTCATCTCCTCTTTTTCTATGAGTTTAGTCCGCGTGTCTCGTTGATCTCGTCACCAGTGTTTTACAACTGACTGCAGGTGCGCAGGATGATGGTGAGATTTGGCGGTGGTGTGAGACCAAGGTGCCCATCCTTCTTGTATATCAGCATGTCCTGTAGTGGCAGCTTATTGTTATCCTCCACTTCCATACAAATCTTGAGTTTGTTGTAGGCGCTGTTTAGAGTTACAAGAACTTGTGGAGCTCCTCTCTGCCGTGTTGCCATATAACGAAGGTGCTGTCGACGTATCTCAACCATAACTTTGGTTTCAGACTGGCAGTATCTATAATTCGTAGCCAGTCTCAAACCGAAGTTATGGTTAGGATACATCTTCGTTACATAGCCACACGGCAGAGAATACCTCAACAAGTTCCAGAAACATCTAAACAGTACCCACAACAAAGTTAAGTTTACCATGATAGTTGAGGATGACAAAAAGCTGCCATTCCTGAACTTGCTGATATACAAAAAGAAATATGGACACCTTGGTCACATAGTGTACAGGAAATCCACCCACACCAACAGATCTCTAAATCTCACCATTAACCTGCGCAGCTGCATTCAGTTGTAAAAACACGGGTGACGAGACTACTGCAAAATGGATTTACAATGAGGAACATCCGAAATACCTCAAGACCAGGAAATCGAGACTCACAGATGGGCAGGAACACACAAATACAGCATACAGACAACGTTCCACTCGATCAGAAAAATATCTTCAGTGCTTCCAACACTGAAAACCTACATTAAGTTGGAGGAACAAAGAGTCTATAGTATCCCTTGTGGAAAATGTGATATGCTAAACATAGGGCAACCAACAGGAGGAGTACCGTTCAATGCGAGGAACACAAAAAGGTTGTGGAGAGGAGGACATCTACATCATCTCTAACGCAGCACATCGGCAGTACATTACACACCATACCGTTTGAAAACACCAGGATGATAGCCAACATCAAAAACGCGAAAAAGACCATCCGAGAGGCCGTAGAAACTGAGAAACAGGAACAGAACGTCAACGCACGAGACGATTCGGAGAGATTGACCAATATGTGGAAGTTAATACTTGCCAAACATCGCCATACCTATACCAACAGCTCCCACAACAGAAAGAACAACAAGCAACACTGACAAAACGGAAAATGAGAGATTAGTCTTAGTAAAAGTGGTAGAAGTGTACCACACCAGATATAAATAGGAGACCGCACAACCGGACATTAGTTCTATTCGAGTAACACAGGACAAAGCTTTTATTCATAATACAAGTGCGTACATGCAAATTCTTTGCTGGGCTTTTGTATTCTGGCTTATGTACAATTTTAACTGGATTTTATTGTTGCCGTTACCTTATTAATTTACCTATTTAATTTTCTTGTTTATTTCATTTTATGTGTAAGTTACCCTGGATTATTATTTTATTTTGGTATTTTATTAATATTTGTCAACATGGTTGGTGTAATGATTTAATTTTGATTTCATTTGTGTGTAATTGCACTGTTTGTTTTTTTTTATTGTTTTTATGTGTAGTTAAACTGCTTTTATTTTTACCGCTTCTTTATCGTTTGACTTTATAATTTTGTACGCTCTATAAGCTGATTTATTGGCACTTTTCTTTGTTTGTTTTCTTTTAATTTATAAGTGTTACTTTTAAAATTACTTGTTGATTAATAAACAGCCGGGTTTTCTTGACGGTTCTTTCCCAGTACATAATTAACGGGTTGAATGATCAATGCGCAAAGATCGTTAATTCTAATTTGAGTAATTTTATTGCTTGCCTGCTACACTATGATTTAACACTTTACTTCATCCCTACCTATTTCGTATAATTAAGGTAAGACCACGTAGGATAACTCTAGACGTTCAATTATTTATCAGATTTTAATTATTACAAGGAATTGTGTTAAACTTGGAAATCATTCTGAACCTTGAATTAATGCGAGTAAAGTGAAGATGATATTGGATAATTTTTAACATAATTTGCGTCAATGCGATTCAGTTCATTATTATGCTCCTTTTAATTATTGAAAGTTACTTCGAATTACGTCTTTAAGAATAGGGTATCGTGGGACACTACAGCGTGAGCTGGTAATTTTGGAAATAATATTACTGATCCCATATTTTTGAAAAAAAATGTGAACGACTATTTGTTTTTTTTAAATAATTATACATTCAATCACACCTCTTATTGATATTGTCACACAAAACCCACATGACCTTCATCTCTATATTATGAACAATGTGTTATGTCACCACATTACTTTAGATAAGTAAGAAATTATTTAAAAACTACATGTCTGGGTGGATGATTAGTCGAAGAGGTACAGCTCGAATGCCGGACGGCTCACCTCTAATTTTTTTTCTTTGAGATTGTATCAAAACAAAAAAAAATGGTAGTATCTAATTAACAATGTCTGAATGTCCTATAAAAAGTAAAAGTGTTTTGTAACTGTGTAATTGCAATAGTGTTCATTTTCATATTCCTTAGTATCAAAATTACATTAAAAATGGATATTTCAATAAAAACTACAAAATAATGTAAAATGACAGATGTCAAATTTTATTTTAAGAATTTAGTAGTTTAAAAATTATATTAGTAGCAAAATTTAGCGGAAGGAGTGTCTTTAATATTTAATCTAACAGTGAAAATCAATTATAATTATCGAAATCCATTAAAAGAGCCTCAAATTAGTCAAAATTGCAATGACAGCTGAAATCTTAATTTTGCTTGAAACCGTTTAAGTAGCATATCAAAAGATTCAGAAAAATTTAGGAAATATAACGCCAAAATCAGTTTTTAACTAAAATGAGGCAAAAAGAAGTTATAAACAATTATTTATTTGGCATTTCCAATAATTAATTTGACAATGTCAATTATTGTCAAAAACCACCAATTTGGGCAAGTCAGAGCCAATGGTTTGCTCATCAATCTGTTGTGAACCACTAAGGCGAAAACATCGCCGAATTTAGCTCTTTAACTAAAACTTGCTAATGTCAATTTTGAAATGACAAAAATCTAATATTAAGTTATACAAAAAAAAACAAGTCAACAAATACATTTGAATAAGAAAAAACTGAAGAAAATAAGTACTTAGTCAACATTGAAACTGACATGAAGACAGAAAACTATCTGACTACCGACTCCTACCAGAGATTATACCAAATACTGCTGCGAAAAGAAAAATGCAATGTAAGGATTTGTAAAATAGAATCGAATCTAATAACTGACAAGGACCAAAACACTTTATTCAATCATGAGTAAATAATAAAAATAAGAACCTTAAGGGTAAGAAAAGGTATCTAGTAATTACTTACGCATTTTGATGTTTTAATTAATTTTCGCGCTTTGGTGTTGTTAACAACTAAAAATGGCTCGTGGGAAAGCTGTTGAAACACAATATTTCAGTTTTAAATTGGACGTCTAGTAACCCAGATCTGTCGCCGATTGAAACCTTGTGGCATATCATGAAAAAAAGCTACGAGAAAATCCCGCAAGAACCCTTCCAGAATTGCGAACCCGTCTCCAAAAAATTTGGAACGGTTTTACACCAGATGATTGCCAAGCATTAGTTGACACAATGCCAAGACGAATCGAAGCAGTTATCAGTCGAAGAGGCGATGTAACGCAATGATAATTTGCTGTTATTTGGTTTGGTTGATTTTCTTCATTTGAGAGTTTTTTGAATTTATAAGATATTTTTTCTCTGTTACACAAAATATAGTATTTTAAGCTAAAATTGAATAAAACAGCTCGTATTTTATCAGAAATATAATGTAGTTTTTATTATGTTTTTCGTTAATAATGGTAAATAAGAAGCAGCACGGTGGATTTTATTTTTGTTTGTTGGCAATAAATCGAAAACTTGAGAAGCTATGGCATTCAAGTTTGGCATAAGTATTTACTTGAATTGATTCAAATAATAGAAGGTGAAAAAGATTTATGAGTCGGCTGACTTAAATTTTTTATAGTAATGTACCGCTTGGACTTTGAGATTGCAGCCATCAAAATTATTGGGTCCAATTATGAGTACTTACAGAGATCCCAACACTGACTAGGATAAATGCATTAAAACATTCGAAATGACCATTTCTATATGCTATGATATTGGAAGAAAAACTATTATAACAGGCGATTTCAATGTAAATTTTGGTACTGTCAGTGATCCATAAAACACATTAAAAAGTATTGCTACCACTAGTTCAACTTTCTAACATTCTAATTAATTCATAAATATCTGACTATAACTGAAGTAATCTAAATTTTTTGTATCGGAACATAATACCTTGCTTTTTAAATGTAAAAATGATAAAATTATTACATCGTTCTCTATAATTACGTACTAGCGCAGTTACAATGAAAATATCTTGGTTAATTCTCTTCTTTACTTTCTAATCTTCTTAATACAGAGGACGCTGCAAAAGTCTTTTAAGTTATTTATAGTTTATTTAATAAAATATTTCCGCTAAGAAAAACGAAATTAAACTCACGAACTGCCAATTATGAAATAAAATAATTTAATGGTGCATTGCGAAACGAAACACCCATCACATTATCTGAGCTCTACAACAATTCTCTTCCGAAAAAAAATTTGCAAATATTAAAAAAAAAATACATAAACGCAATAATTACGGCCGAAAGAAAAACATTCTCCAACGTTAGACATAGTGCACCTAATAAATTAAAGGTAGATTGGCAAATTATAAATCAAGAAACAAACAATGCTCACCTTATTTGAAAGACGCAGATCTCAATTCTGACGATCTTAATACATATCACATCTATTGCGGAAAAATTAACCTCACATTCAGTCCTCAAGTAGAGATGCAGATTCCCTTCAGAAAAAGAGTAATATATTTAACGTTTCGTTCTTTGCATATTCACGAAACTGAGACATACCATCAGCACCATGTCACAGGCTGCTTTGCTTTTAAGACACGTTTCATAGCAAAATAGTGTACCGCTTTAACATATCATTAATTTGTGTGTTTCCAGTGGATATTTTCCAGATAGGTTAAAATTAAATGAAGTTATTCCAATACCTAAGAAGAAGCAGAGTTTGACACTTAACGACTGGCGACCTATATTAATGCCAGCACTCGCGAAAGTGTTTAGACTCGCTATCAATAACGGCTGCAACAATTCTTGATAAACACAGTATGGTTAACAATCAGTTTGGTTTTAAACCAAATAAATCAACAAAAGGCACTCTTGCGCCATTCATAAATTTTGTGTTGCAAAGTTGGGAAGTAAATTAAATATTAAGTGCTGCTTTGTATGGTCTAACGAAAACGCCTTTGACTGTGTTATTCACGAAATTTTATTCTTTCTATTTTACAATTTAATAGATTGCCGTAGCATCCTTCATGCAGACGATACATCTATCCTTGTAACAGATTACGCTATAACAAAGGATAAAAAGACAGATGCACTCACTTCAGCCAAGCAATGGATTATTAATTGTTAACCTTAAATGAAAGTAAAAAAACCATTTTATTTGCGTTAAAAAAGCACAATTTAAGTATTATAAAAGTTTTAGGTGTTCAGATAGACTCTAACTTGCAGTGGAATGAACTTTATTGTACTTAAGATTATGCTGTCATTTACATGATAAGAAATTTAGCTACTATAATAGATAAACAAGCATTAATAGTCTTATATTTTGGTTTATTTCAGTCTGTAATGAGTTACTCAATTATTCATTGGGGAGATTTCACTAAAACATACCAAATTACGTTCTACAAAAAAACATTGGGATTAATGAATAACATTGGTTTATTCACATAGCGAACAGCAGCATTGACACTGGAAGTGCTAAAAACTTACTATTGCGACCAAAACGGCTTACTACACACTACAGGAGTATGCATGTAATGGCGATAAAATAATTTAATCAATTACCTCAAACTATACGGTAGGGGAAACCGGTATAGAACGGGTACCACGCTTCAAATATTCGCGGGTTAGCGAAAGACCGCCATATCGGTATATATTCACAACACTGTATTCTACGATACATTGACGTCACATTTGACCTTGTCGGTAGTCGTTCGAAAGCTGCGACTGCACTGCTTTGAGTAGATTGCTATAAAAACTCACAAATTTGTGAATAAAGGCAAGTGCGTAATTTCACTAGTCGTAAATTTTGAGTAGTGTAGGAGGAAAGTCCCTCTCTTAGAGTACCTTACCCTTATAAAACCAAATTATTAGTTCAAACGCTTTTGTTGTTTATTTAGTTATATTCGCAACGAATGTTCTTGGGGCAGAATTGGGGAGACAAGACGGGTTATACCCCGTTCCGCCCCACGTGAGGAGATGTTGAGCGACAAAATTTTATTCTAGATGTTGTTTTATAATGTCAACTCTTTTGAATACATTATAGCCATAAAGCTTGATTTTTATTAAATAACATTTATAGCCATTATCATCCTAAATAAATAATTTTTTCTAGATGGTTAGAAATTACATGAGAAAAACGGATCGTCAAAATTGGTCGTCAGATAAAATGAATCGAGCTGTTCTCGCTGTTTTTAACCATGAGATGGGATACAAAAAAGAACAGCACAACAATTTAACGTTCCCCAAACCACTCTGGAACGCTATGTGGCTTAAAAAAAGGCAAGAAGGTGAAGGTGAAGAGCAAGAGTTATTGCAATATTTAACAAGTATGGAAGGTCGATTATTTGGCCTAACAATGACAGATTTTCGAAAGCTAGCCTACTAAGTAGCTGTACGAAACAATTGCAATAATAGATTCAATTGCAATATCGAAATATCCCGCAATACGTGGATGAAAGAATTTCTGAAGCGACATCCTACGCTAACGTTGAGAAAACCTGAAGCAACGTCTGTTGCACGGGCGGTAGACTTCAACAAAACTGCCGTAGATAATTTTTTTCGACCGCTAACTGAGAAGATCGATGCTAATAGGTGATAGAATATATAATTGCGATGACACGGGTGTGTCGGTTAACCCAAAATCTCAGAGTAGAATATTAACTCCATGAGGAAAACGCCAGGTAGGAATAATTAATCCTTCAGAAATACAGTTACGGCAGAAATCTGTGTTTCTGCGGCCGGTAGTTTATACCACCCTCATTAATATTTCCTAGGATTCGCAAACAACGTTCTTTCGAGCTTGGTCTACTTCCCGGATCCGGAAGGATAACAACAGAAATATTTCTGGAACGGTTCAAGAATTTTATTAATTTCTCTAGAGCAACGAGAGATAATAAAGTATTGCTATCATTGGATGGACATTCCACCCATACCAAAACATCGAACTAATTGACTGCGGACGAGAAAATGCAGTTGAACTTCTTTGTTCACACCGCCTGCAATACATCGACGTCGCTTTCATCAAACCCTTTAGCAGCTATTATGAAGTGGAAATGAGGAAATGGATGCGTTTCAATCAGAGCAAAGTGGTTACACTGCATCAAATATCCATCATGTTCGGTGTAGCCGTTATGAATGCCGCATCTATGAAAAACGCAGTGAATGGCTTTAAGAAAAAGTAGTTTTCACACGAAGTGAAGAGCCACAGTTTGGATGTTCTTGGATGCCTGATTAAACAAAGAAGAGCACCACCAGCAGACACGTTAACTTTCTTACGTGCATGTCCAGAAGCCATAGAGCTACAATCTGTAAATTCGCGAGAACCCGATAATATAGGAAGAGCGCCACCAGCAAGGACATCAGATTTCTTGTGTGTGCCTCCAGAAGCCATAATATCTACTCCGAAAGTGCAAACAAATACCAAAAGAGCGATTCGTAAAAGAGGTAAAATGGCAATTTTTGTCTTCTACCCCGTACAGGAATGAATTAGAAGAATCTTTAACGGAGAAAGCGAAGCAAGTGAAAAGGAATCTCACACAAATAGACAAACCAAAGAGAAGGAATGAAAAAAACCGCTAAAGAAAGGAAAACCAACGGAAAAGAGAACAAAGCCACTCTAAATATTTCTGATTCCGAGTTATTATCCGAAGAAGCGGACGCTGAGTGCTTTATTGTAAGGATTTCTTCAGAAGGATGGGTCGCTTGCAGTTTGTGTCACCTATAGGTGCATAACTCTTGCGCAGGCGTAGATAGCGACGATGATGAAACTGTGTTTTCGTGTGAGCTCTGCCTGTGAGCATTTTTTGTTTAAAATATTTTGTGACGAGAAATACCTAGTTGTTGTACATTTTCGTTTGAATTAATAAAAACTGTTGAGTTTTGAATTAATAATGAGTGTTGGCTATGTGTTTAACGTACCCCGATGTGCCCCATAGGTGTGACGACGGGGAATTGTGCTGACAAAAAAGTAAATAGCAAAAAACGAAAAAGAAAATAAAATAAAATATTTTTTGTAACAATTGTTGGAAATATCATCAAACATACCTTCCAAGAAAAAAATTTAGGGATCTGTAGGAAAATTTAAGTACCCCGTTCTACTCCGGATTTCCCTACTTATTATTTAAGAAAACGATTAACGCGGCTTTAGTTGAAAACGCTTTTATTCTATTAAAGAATTTGAAAACTGGTTACTGGCGAAACTAGCAGTAGAATCTAGTAGTAAGGCTAGGCGGGTTCTGGACTATGAGAGACGAGAGGTGGGATCCGTCTGCGGAAGTTGCAGTGACGTCAGACCGATGGGATGCGAGGAAGGGACCCGCCCCTGCTAGGATTAGCAAGGAGGATGGCTCATCTGTTGCCAATGAGAATCATGGCGGCCATCTGGGAATGTTGGAATACGCATGCGAGAAGGGCCATGTAGGCATTGACGATGCAGAAGGTGGCTTCTTCAGGTATCTGGTGGGTTCTTTGTCGTTGCTGGAGAGCTATTTCCGTCGCAGAAGGTAGCTTCTTCGGGTATCAGGAGGGTTCTTTCACGTTGTTGAAAAGCTACTACCGCGGCGGAAGCTGGTCGCTGCTGGCGAAGACGTGGATGCGTCTACTTCCAGTAGAAGTATAAAGACCAAAAAACTTGTTTTCTCTATGCGAGATTCGAACTCTGGATAGTTGGTTTGATAACCTAAGCAGTAGCATTGCGTGACCGAGCCTTGTTAGATATGTAATGTAAAAAGCTGGATATCTATATAAATGTTTATGCTGGCGTCACAACGAATAGAAATGTTTATGCTGACGTCAGATGCTTACGCTTACGCTATAATTTCTGCTACTATATGTACTTCCTATTACTACCACAGGTAATAAACGAAAGTATGTTGGTTTGAGGACGCAACCAAACTTGCTTGGGGGAGAAGGGAGAAGGGAGGGAGGAGGAGAGAGGAGAGAGAGAGAGGAGAGAGGAGAGAGGAGAGGAGAGAGGAGAGGAGAGAGGAGAGAGGAGAGAGGAGAGAGGAGAGAGGGAGAGAGGAGAGAGGAGAGGAGGAGGAGAGAGGAGAGAGGGAGAGGGGAGAGGGAGAGGGAGAGAGGGAGAGGAGAGAGGAGAGAGGAGAGAGGGAGAGGAGAGAGAGGAGAGAGAGGAGAGGAGGAGAGAGAGGAGAGGAGAGGGAGAGAGAGAGAGGAGAGGAGAGAGGAGAGGAGAGAGGAGAGGAGAGAGGAGAGAGGGGAGAGGAGGAGAGGGGAGAGGAGAGAGGGAGAGGGAGAGGAGAGGGAGAGGAGGAGAGAGGAGAGGAGAGAGGAGAGGAGAGAGGGAGAGAGGAGAGAGGAGAGAGGAGAGGAGAGGAGAGGGAGAGAGGGAGGAGAGGAGGGGAGAGGAGAGGAGGGAGAGAGGGAGAGGGAGGGAGGGAGAGAGGGAGAGGGGAGAGAGGAGAGGAGGGGAGAGGGAGAGAGGAGAGGGAGGAGAGAGGAGAGGGGAGGGAGAGAGGAGAGGGAGAGAGGGGAGAGAGGGGGGAGGAGAGAGGAGAGAGGAGAGAGAGAGAAGAGAGGGGAGAGAGGAGAGAGAGGAGAGAGGGAGAGAGGAGAGGAGAGAGAGAGAGGAGAGGGAGAGGGAGGAGAGAGAGAGAGAGAGAGGGAGAGAGGGAGAGAGGAGAGGAGAGAGAGGAGAGAGGAGAGAGGGAGAGGGAGAGAGGAGAGAGGGAGAGAGAGAGAGAGGAGAGGAGAGAGGAGGAGAGGAGAGAGGAGAGAGGGAGAGAGGAGAGGGAGAGGAGAGAGGGGAGAGGGGGGAGGGGAGGGGAGAGGGGAGAGGGGAGGGAGAGGGAGAGGGGGGAGAGGGAGAGGGAGAGGGGAGGGGGGGAGAGGAGAGAGGGGAGAGGGAGAGGGAGGGAGAGGGGAGAGGGGAGAGGGGAGAGGGAGAGGGAGAGGGGGAGGAGGGAGAGGGGAGAGGGAGAGGGGAGGGAGAGGGAGAGGGAGAGAGGGAGAGGGAGAGGGGAGAGGGAGAGGGAGAGGGAGAGGGGGGAGAGGGAGGGGAGGGAGAGGGAGGGAGAGGGGAGGGAGAGGGAGAGGGGAGAGGGAGAGGGAGAGAGGGAGAGGGGAGAGGGAGAGGGAGAGGGAGAGGAGAGGAGAGGGAGAGAGGGAGAGGGAGAGGGAGAGGGAGAGAGGAGAGGAGAGGAGAGGAGAGGAGAGGAGAGGAGAGGAGAGGAGAGGAGAGGAGAGGAGAGGAGAGAGAGAGGGAGAGAGAGAGAGGAGAGGAGAGGAGAGGAGAGGAGAGGAGAGGAGAGGAGAGGAGAGAGAGGAGAGGAGAGGAGAGGAGAGGAGAGGAGAGAGAGGAGAGAGGAGAGGAGAGGAGAGGAGAGGAGATGAGAGAGAGAGAGGAGAGAGAGAGAGGAGAGGAGAGGAGAGGAGAGAGAGGAGAGAGGAGGAGAGGAGAGGAGAGGAGAGAGAGAGAGGAGAGGAGAGGAGAGGAGAGGAGGAGAGAGGGAGAGGAGAGAGGAGAGGAGAGGAGAGAGAGGAGAGGAGAGGAGAGGAGAGGAGAGAGAGAGAGGAGAGGAGAGGAGAGGGGAGAGGAGAGGAGAGAGACGGAGAGGAGAGGAGAGGAGAGGAGAGGAGAGAGAGGAGAGAGAGGAGAGAGAGAGAGGAGAGGAGAGGAGACGGAGAGGAGAGGAGACGGAGAGGAGAGGAGAGGAGACGGAGAGGAGAGAGACGGAGACGGAGACGGAGAGGAGACGGAGACGGAGAGGAGAGGAGACGGAGAGGAGAGGAGACGAGAGATACGAGACGAGAGAGACGGAAAGAGAGAGACGGAGGGAGGCCGAGAGAGAGGAGAGAGAGAGAGAGGAGAGGAGAGAGAGCGAGGCGAGGGAGAGAGAGAGAGAGAGGGAGACGAGAGAGACGAGAGAGAGAGAGAGAGGAGAGGGAGAGAGAGAGAGAGACGGAGACGGAGACGGAGAGAGAGGAGACGAGACGGAGACGGAGACGGAGAGGAGACGGAGACGGAGACGGAGAGAGACGGAGACGAGACGGAGACGGAGACGGAGACGGAGACGGGAGAGGAGACGAGAGAGGAGAGAGACGGAGACGGAGACGGAGACGGAGAGAGAGGAGACGGAGAGGAGACGGAGACGGAGAGGAGAGAGGAGACGGAGACGGAGACGGAGACGGAGACGGAGACGGAGACGGAGACGAGACGGGAGACGGAGACGGAGACGGAGACGGAGACGGAGACGAGAGGAGACGGAGACGGAGACGGAGACGGAGACGGAGACGGAGACGGAGAGAGACGGAGACGGAGACGGAGACGGAGACGGAGAGGAGACGGAGACGGAGACGGAGAGGAGACGGAGAGAGACGGAGACGGAGACGGAGACGGAGACGGAGAGGAGACGGAGACGGAGAGGAGAGGAGACGGAGAGGAGACGGAGAGACTGAGACCGAGACGATACGAGAGAGACGGAAGGAAAGAGAGAGACCGAGGCCGAGGCCGAGACCGAGACCGAGACCGAGACCGAGACGGAGACGGAGACCGAGACATAGACAGAGAGAGACATTTTTTTTACCTGCCCCTCATGATGCAACACGTACCTAACGCTGGAGAGACACTCCCTTTGATCAGATTTAATGTTTGCGGGTAATTAAATGTCAGACTTGTAAATACATTCTAATGTTTTAATTATTGCCCGGAAAGTCAAGGTAAGACAGGCAATTAATTTGAGTAATAGTGACATTACTGTCAGTCAAGTCAAGATAAATGACTAGCGATTGCTTTGTTCTTGAATTTGCAATATTGCAAATAAGTTCAAATTTCGCTTTTTAAGATAGGGTACCTGGGGGACGCTACAGTACCTTCTAAATGTATAACACTATTGTAAGTAGCTGTAATAAGATCAGTTTTTTGAATAACTAGATTAATCTCATCGGAGTTGTTGTGTGAGTTTGTTATATACGGATGATAAGTTCGACGATCGCATTCACTACCATAACCTGACCCCAGTGAATAAATATTTCAACGCTTCTTCCATGTCGTCTTAATACTTTACGATATGCTCTCGTCGCCGTGTAAATACAGGTAAATGAATAACTATAGACGGCTTCTTGAGTAGTTTATAACCTGGTTGAACGTGTACGTCAAACTCGATGATGGTGTGCGACTGAATATTTTCAGTATGAATTATTTGAACATCTAGATCAGATTCATGGGTGCGGCCTGCTACCTACACGTTAGGTGGGAAGCTAAGCATGAGTCCAATAGAATACATACTCCTGTCTAATCTACACGTTATTATTATTTGCTCTTAAAATAAAGTCGATCGTGTTATGTGGGTTAATTTTACGCTGCATAAGTCTGTTAATCTCTACAATTTCAAATACACCACCTGGAATCGTAATCACTTTATGCTTGCCAGTTTGCGTAATATAGTAAAACTTGTTACCGTCATGAACATTTCGTATGGAATTGCATCCGTAGAATCCCAGCAATCCTAATCCACACTGGTAATTAGGAATTAAGTTCGATTGGCGGAAAATACGCTGCACTGACCACGTTTCCCGCACCCGTCAACTAGAACGTTTGGGACATGACTACAAATAAACAAATAATATTGCAAGCTATTTATTATATAGAAAATCTGGACATAAATGTCCACATATAAATGTAATATAATTCTGCTCCTTATGATAATTATATGTAATTTTACAACCTCTTAAATATCTAATTATTTCAAGTGGTGATGCTAAATCTCCAAAGCTATCATAGTAGATAGCTTCACCACCGCGTTTCCTGAAAGCAACCCAATGAGTACCTCTTCGTCTATTGACGTTAAGGTTCACGATAGCACACTCATTAAGATGCGGTTTATGAGGTAAAGCATCGCACATAAACACTCCTTTAAAGAATGGCACATTTTTACAATATTTATCTAGATCGGAATCGATTAATGCTCTCTGAGGGAAGTTTATGAGTTTTTTGGATACGGTTTCAAGTATAAAGCATGCCCCTTCTTATAAGGCTTCAAATAAAGTCCTCTGCCGCCTCAATTGTTTGGTTATGACGTTGAGCCTCCTCCAATTGCTTCTTCGCCGCCGAATTGTTGTTGACAGCTTTTTAGCTATACCGCTCGCACCACCGGCAAGAGCAACTGCAGCTGAGAGAGCGGCGAATGGAAGGAATCCACCAGTTTTAGGTATCGGAATGATTCTAGGCACTTGCACCTTCTTCTTCCCACCGCCAATCTTAACGGCCTTCAATGAGTTTCTTTAGATTGCCATCTATAAGCATACTTTTGGCAGATTTTCGAATATGTTGTAAAACTCCTCCTCTAAGCAAACTCATCTTCCTTGTCTTCTTAGCAACCATACCTAACGTGGTTTTAACCTTCATGGCGTTCGCTACGGCAAATGCGGATGTTTTCTCATCAAAACTTGAATCCTTAGAGCGTACACGATTCAAAACTTGATCTCGAAGCACCCGATCTGCTTGATGGCGACTTGTTATATCGTTAGAATTATAATAGGCAATATCGTGATAGGTGATATCAATAACCCGGAATATGCAGTTCAACAGGTAATTTGTTTATTAAGGTGTTTAATACTCCTCTCCTCAGTAGGATGTGGACTGATCAGTATACTACCAGCAACTGAATGATAAAGTTTACGAAGCAGCCTCAAGTACGGCCTATGGACGGTCATCATTTCCTGAAAGTTGCGGGAAAGAATGGTCGTCTCTTTCCAGCATCAATTAGAGCAATTATTGGCGGACATTCGTGGTGCGGGAAAACTAATGTCATGATTAGCTTATTGGAGGCGTTTAAAATTTGAAAATGTATACGTTTACTCCAAGTCGCTTGATCAGTCGAAGTATAAATACTTAAACTAATAAGAGGTATTAAGTATAATGCGCTCAACGGCAAGGCGGATGTACTCATGCCTGAAGAGATCGCTAAGAATTCTACAATGATTTTCGGCGACATCTCGGGTCTCAATCAAGATATAATTCACGATTATTTCAATAGAGGGCGACATTCGGGCGTGGACTCCTATTTCTGTCAAACCTATTTGAATATTCCTAAGCAATTGATTCGCGATAATGTGAATATGGTTGTGCCATCTAAACAGGATTGCATAAATTTGAAGCATGTATATAATGAGCATGTAGGTACCGACATTACCTCCGATCAATTTAAATCAATGTGCTCGCAATGTTGGTAGACCAAATACGATTTCGTATGCATTATAAAAGACTTTGATTACGGCAGATACCGAAGCGGATTCGATTGCTATATCTCCTGCTTATAATGCTCGATCAGATGCAGTCAGTCGCAATGGATGTTCGAGATAAGATGATTAAGCGAAAGTTAACGCAAACTCGTAATGCAATCAAACGTAAGCTCGAATTATTGAAGAGAGGAGAACTTGAAACATATCGTTTAGCGGAAATATAAAACTACAGAGGAATCCTAAGCAAATCGCTAACGCGGACATTAAAGTACAACCGGTGAAATCAGAGTTCAAACAATTACCTGACGCAACGTCAACACCTGCTACGTCCAAGTTCAAACCTTCTGTTGCACCTTCATTCGTTGAATCCGGTGTGGAACCAACACCTACTACGTTTAGACAGACCCCTGTTGCACCGTGATTCGTCGGAGCGAATGTTATTGCTGAAACAGATAGCGAAATCATTTGTATTGAAGAGGAGCTCCGAGAAGAAAGTATAATTGCATAATAATGTCCATCGATAAATTGGCAGACATTCTCTATCGCATTTAAAACATGCAACTGCGAATATCAAATTAACCTGGGATGATAATTACCATATGCAAGCTAAAAGACGCAAGGTAAGAGTCTGCGACGTTATCGATCCAACCCTAGATCCGGATGTAGCCACCAAAAAGTGTATTGATAAGTGTAAAGAAGCTCTAGAGCTTAAAATAAAGAGTGATATCGATCACAAAATTATTGGTTGAGCGGGATCAGAAACTTGAAGAAAAAATTAATCATATGTATGGAGATGTAAGTACCCTTAGCAGGGATATTTATAATAGTAGTAATATGGGGCTGGTTCTGGACCAGCTCAAGGTCACTCGCCCTCTGGTGGTGAGAAACGAAAGCGTTTGGAGCTCTTTCAAGGGCAAACTTTAGGCAGGAAATTTAAAATTTTGGAGCTGGTCAAGGTTAAAGCTAAAAATAGAAGTTGCAAGGTAATCATAAATCTAAAAATAGAGTTTTCAAGGTCAAAGATTATTGACCTACGGTGGTGTCATATTACATTTCTTAGAAATATAAAAAGGTCAAGGTGAAAAGCTAAAAAATAGGAAATCTAAGAATAGAATTTTCAGGGCCAAGCTCTTTGGCGGGAAATATAAATTTTTTGAGCTGATCAAGGTCAAAGCTAAAAATAGAAGTTGCAAGGTAATTATTCTTAGAAATCTAAAAGTTTTTTTGAGTAGGTTAGCAGTTTTGAAAGGATGCATGTTTATAATAAAAAGGCTTCTCCGGGATTGCATGATTCAGTAAACTTTTTATTGCTAGAAATGGTGAAAGTAATAAGAATGATAAGAAGAGAAAGAAAGAAACAATTATTAAGTATTGATGAGAGAAAGAAAAGACTCGAGGTGTTAATCAAGGAAATAAAAAAATTGAGGATAGATTTAGAGCTGTATGAGCTAAAAAAATGATGCAACTTCGAGTGAATGTGCCATGAAAAGTATTAAATAAAGGTGCATTGTAATTTGAATGAAAGACGCTTTAAAAAGTAAATAAGTAATTACAGTAGTGCATGTTATATTGCATAAAGAAAAGGCACTTTAACAGTATTCATTTGAAAAAAAAAATAAAGTGTGTGTAGGCATAGAAGAAGAAAATTAATCAAGAAAAAGTGAATTACAAATGAAAAGACAATTTAAAAGAAGTTTCCGTATGGTTTAATTGAATTTTCATATTAAACGAGTTTCTTATCATGATTTATTAAATTATACATATGTAGGAAGAAATTACATTGTAACCTTATAATTATCACATAAACCTTATATTACAAAGAAAAGGTGAATAACATTATCTTAGCTATTGTATGAAATGTAGAAGTAAGCAAAATTTTTATGTGTGTGTGAAATGTTTTAAAATAAATAAATATACTCTTTTTATCATAGCAGTTTAATCGTTAAGTCAAAAATTCTGAATTTTTGTATATAGACTAAACAAATAACAAAGCAAAGGATAGCAGTTAAATAAATTCGGAATTTAAAAAATTTTAAAACAAATATTCTTGTCAAAGTAGTACATAAAGGTTGATATTTACATACATTAATAAATCGTAACAAGCTAGTCCTTTCAAAAATTTCAATTTCTTGCATGTAGACTAAACAAATAACAGCGCAAAAGACAGCAGTTCCAAATTTTCAAAACTAAAAATGTGAAAAAAATTTTGAACCTGTTTGTGGTAAATATATATATATATATATATATATATATATACATAAACGTTGATACTACATATACTAATAATAACGGCTAGTTTACCCAAAAATTCCAATTTTTTGTATGTAGAGTAAACAAATAACAGCGCAAAATATAGCAGTTCCAAATTTTCTCAAAAAAAATGTGGAAAAACTTTGAACTGCAACTAGCAAGTGTGCTTAATAATTGCACAATCAGTAATGTAAGCGCTAAATATAGACTGTCTTGTAACGTACAAGCGTTTTCAAAGCAAAAAATTATCCTGTTTTTCTTTATGCAGTTTAAAGTGTTCTTTTATTGAAAATTTTGGTAATTGCTTGTTCCAAAAATCAATCAATTTTAACAACGTGAATGCTTTTACAAAATTGTTTATGTTTTAGTAAGTAGAAAAAGTAGTTTTGCTTAAAATCAGAATATCAGTTTTATTATTTTTTGGAAAATTAATAAATGAAATGGATAAAATGTCACTTGTAAATCGCAATAATGTTAAAAAAATATTTTTTTTACTGGGAAGTAGGGAAAAAATTTAAAAATTCAGGAGAGCGTTTTGTTTAGGACTTATTCTTATTTATTGAAACAACCACAAGACTACTTAGTACCTAATTATAAACTAACTTAAATGTCTAAACTATCCAATATTCTTAACGCATTGTGTGTATTTTTAATGTTCTGCCGTGCAACTTGTAAGTTGTTGTTCGTGCGCACGCAATTTAATCATTCCACTTTTGCCGCTTCCGATTTTTCAGAGTTAATATATGTCGATAAAATGTTCTGCAACCACCTAACACTTTTTATTTTAAATTGCTGCAAGTCTGTAGGATTCTGAGATATTGCTTGTGATGGTGATGAACCCACTGGTCGCATTAATTCTAAATTTTTTCCTCCATATTGAGGATTGTAGGTTGCTGGTGGTAGTGGTAGTGAAGCTGCAATTCCTTCATATTGAGGAGTGTTGCTGCAGTGTGTAAGCTGCAACTGTGGTTGCGGATGCTACAAAATAATTGGTTTGTTAATAATATTTTTAAGGAAATCACCACATAAAAACAATACATTAAGCAAAATACTTACTTTTCAAAAACCTTGCAAAATCGTCGTCTCACATCACTGTCTCATATAGAGATGATTGGTATCTTATTTTCACTACAAGTGGCTCAACTGGTCTACTTGTTTGACACCAAATACATCTTGCAGTATGTTGGCTTTCTTCTTTTAGTGACAGTTTTGAGCGTTTGTTGTTTGATGCCATTTTGTAATGGTATGTATGTAATGACTGAATATTGAAATAAAATTATTATTATTATACATGTAAATTTGTTAACGTACAAAAAAAAAGTGGAAGTGGTTACTATTGACCTGTGCAAACAAAGGTGATGAATGATTATAATCTAGACATGAAAAGGTATTTCATGCCATGTCAGCAAGGTTAGGTTATTAGATATTACCAGTAAACGTCCACTAAAGGTAATAATAAAGAAAGTGCAATATCTGCATCATTCTGAACTGAAGCTCTTGGGAATACCTTTGTAAACGCAATCTAAAGGCAATGAACTAAAGCGTGTGAAAGTATCACATTAATTTTCATATAAGACGAGTTTGTATGCTGCATAAGGTCAAAAGTTATAAAAGTTTGTGATATTTAACCTTGAATGGGTTTATGACTATATAAACCGATAAACAGCAATAGTTTTGTACCAGTCAGTATATTGCACTCGTAATATTTGTAATTGTAAACCTAAAGTACTTCTATAGTTACTTAAATTATTTTTTTTACATATCAGTTATAATAAATAAAATATTTGCTACAAGTCCATGACTGTGTAATCGTGTGTGCTTCATATTTTGCATTGTTGGATACAGTTTTGAAGGTAACTATGAGTGAGGTTGTACCAAGTAGTAGTGATATTGTTAATTTAACAACACGTATTATTCCATTGTTAAAACCAAAATGAATTTGTAAAGCACATCCGTATAATTAACATTAATATTAAGCTATTGCAAGATATAATTCAAAATAAAATTTATTTAGAACAAGGAAAATTTGCTTAAACTTGAAAGTAATTTATCATTGTTAAAGTGTTATCTTGTGAGACTTAAACGGTTAAAGAACGCTTCAGAGAAAACAGGTAGTGGAATTGTCACTAAAAACGTACACATAAATTAGTTGGTACTCTTAGATTCATGTTTTAATGGTAGGTTACTTACAGGAATTATAGTCAATATAGCAAACATTAAGGACCTCTTATTTTTTACAAAATGCATACAATAGTTTTGCACGAAAGGTTAAAGTAATGCTAAGGCAAACGATGCTAAAGGTCAATGTCGTTTTAGCCTGCAATTTCATGCAACTCAAAATCATGTTATCGAGTTGAAGATTTTGCCATAAAAATTATGTCATCGATATTGCACCAATTTGCGTGAGTGGTATAACAATAACGTTTATTACAAATTACAAAAAATTGAGGAGTTTTCCGAAAGGGATTCCGGTTGGGCATTACACGAAGTTTTACATTTAAAGGTGAATATTAATAGCTATCATAGCAGTAAAGCATGCGGTAGTGAATGTTAAGAACGATGACGAGTATGCTTCCTGTGGGCCGTTGTTTCGGCATTATACCCAGTACAACTTCATTCAGATAGAGTTTACAGTTATCCTCATTTTAGAGATGTTTTGAATTATGATTCAATTCCTTTCCCATTAAAATAGATGATGTAAAAAATTTGAAAATTAAACAATCTCCATTAATTTGTTTTGCATTCAGGGAAAGTGTATTACCGCTAGTATTAAGTGAAATCAAGAAAATAGTGTCAGGAACCTATAAATCTTTTAGTACTTTCGCCTAATTATCATTCTGCGGGTTCTACTGCTGATGCTATTAATACAAAAAATAATACTGTTTATCATTTCGCGTGGATTAAAAATATGTCAGCTCTTTTTTCTAAACAACTATCGAATAGGGAGCACAAGAAATTTATTTGTTATCGATGCTTGAACCACTTTTCTTCAGATCGCCTTCTACAAAAACATGTCACTCTCTGCCATCAACTTAGTCAATGTTCAGCCAGGATGCCTACCGAAGCGGAAATGTTTCTGCAGTTCAAAAATTTCGCATTTCAGGAAAAGGTACCGTTTGTAATTTGTGTGGATTTAGAAAGTATTTTAGGAAAGTGTACAAATTTAACATCACTTGGGGGTAATACTCTATTTCATTCCAAACATATACCCTTCAGCATTGCTTACTACTTAAAGTGTTCATACAATGATTCTTCATCTCGATTTAGGCTTTATAGAGGAAATGATTGCATTCAATGGTTTGTTAAAGAGCTTCAAAGTATTGCACATTGGAGCATCGAAATTATCAATAAAATAATTCCTATGGGTACTCCCAATCAGGTTGAACACTTTGAAAGCACCACGATTTGTCACATTTGCGAAAAACCATTTACAGATAATGATATAAAGGTTAGAGACCATAACCATTTTACTGGAGCATTTCGAGGAGCATCACATCAAACTATTTGGAAAATAGGAAAAATTTATTACCAGAGCTAATTGTAACAATGAAGAAGAATTTTCTTTACTAGTTCGCAAAGGTGTTTCCTCATGAGTGGGATAAATTAGACGAAACCAGGCTACCTCCCAAGGAAGCGTTTTTTAGTCATCTTAATAATGAAGGAATCAATTATGTCAGTTTTGCACATGCGGTTAATGTTTGGAACAAATTTCATATTATATCGTTAGGAGAGTACTCAGATTTGTATTTAAAAACGGACGTTCTACTTTTAGCTGATATTTTCGAAAATTTTCGGCAAACTTGTTTAAGTACTTACAAACTTGATCCTCTGCACTATTGTACAGCCCCCGGTTTAGCATTCGATGTTATGCTTAAAATTACACAAGTAAAGTTAGAACTATTTACTGATATTGATATGCTAATGTTTATTGAAAGACGAATTAGAGGCGGTGTAGCTCAATGTTCTAATCGGTATGCTAAAGTTAACAATAAGTACATGGGTGAAACATTTGATCCCACTTCTGAAACTGTGTATTTAATGTACTACGACGTAAATAACTTATATGGGGCAACCATGTCAGAATTTTTACCATTTGGTGATTTTTCTTTTGTGGATAATTTTGAAACTTTGGATTTAATAAACCATCCTGATGATTCGGAAATTGATTACATAATCGAGTGTGATTTAGACTATCCCATAGAATTACATGAGAGTCACAGTGATCTACCATTGGCACCCGAACATATGGTTCCATCCGTACCTGATTCAAATTCTAAAATAAAAAAATTATTACTTACATTGTATCCAAAACGTAATTACGTAATTCATTACAGAAATTTGAAAGTATATTTAAAATATGGATTAAAGTTGGTAAAAGTGCATCGTATATTACGTTTTAAACAATCACCATGGTTAAAAAATATATCGATTTAAATACAATCATGCGTCAGCAATCTCAAAATGAATTTGAAAAAATTTTTATAAATTAATGATTAATAGTGTTTTGGGAAACTGATGGAAAATGTACGTAAATATAAGGATATACGTTTAGTAACAAAATGGGATGGTCGCTATGGTGCTCGCTTACATATCAAAACCAAATTTTCATAGTTGTACAATATTTAGCAATATATGCTCATCATTCAAATGAACAAGCTGGAAGTATATCTAAATAAACCCATATATGCAGGATTCAGTGTTTTAGACGTTTCAAAAACTTTTTATACAATTTTCATTATGGTTACATCTACCTAAGTTTCCAAATAATGCTAAGCTCTTGTACACAGATACAGATAGTCTATATACGCATTTTCGGTTCCAGATATCTATGAGTACATTAAAGAAGACATTGATAAATTCGATACATCTGACTATAGTCCTGAAAATATCTTTGGAATTCCATTTGTAAATAAAAAGTCCCCGGCTTAATGAAAGATGAAAATCATGGCGCAATTATGTTGAATTTGTAGGACTTCTGCAAGAATGTATGCTTACACTGTTGATAAAAGTTGTAAAAATCAAAGGGTTCTACCCATGCAAGCGTCAAAAGATCACGATAAATGATTATAAACATATTTTGTTTGATGGTAACGTAATAAGGCGATATCAACATTTGATAAGGTCAAAGAGACATGATGTGTTTACAATCAAACAGAATAAAGTAATACTTAGTCCTTACGATGATAAACGATTGGTAAATTTCAATTTCACTGATACTAGACCTTGGGGATTTAACTTATAGCATTTTATTCTCTTCTGTTTCAGAAAAACAATAATTATGAGCAGTCTCGAAAACAAACTGCATGATGAACTATGGTACAGTAGTGATCAAATATACAGAAAGTACCTGAAGCGTTCTTTGATGGGGAAGTGTTCCTCTGAAAGCTTTGTATTGCATATACTACAACATATTATTATTCCTGATGAGTGTTTTAACTGGTGTGCTATAAATTCAAAGTATGCAAATGAAGTTATTATTAAGACATTATTTGATAACAAAATTAAATTGGACAATAGCATTAAAAGTTTTACAAAATTGTGTATTAATGAAGGTTACAATTCATTAACTTTTAATGAAGTTGATAAAATCTTAGATGATATGAATTTACTTGGTAACGTACCGCTTAAAATGTATGTATACAATTTATTATGGGTTATTTATTATAACTGAATGTATTGAGAAAGCAGCATATTATGCTAATTACAAATGCCTCGATATTTTGATTGAAATATTATTAGAACAAAACATTAACTATACGTTTCAACCATGGGAAAACGAGGAACATCACAAAATTTTCAACTGGATATTATAAAACATTCATAAAGGTGAAACAAATACAAATTCCGGTTTAGGATGGACCTGTGGACCAGATTCAGAATATGGCCCTCAAGTAATTTAAATGATTATAGAAGTACTTTAGGTTTACTATATAAGATAATGAAATTTTAGGAAACATATGTAATATTTACTGAACTAAAATAAAATACATTTTTTTATGTGTGTTTTATTTCATCCAAGAGCAAACATCCTTTGATACAAACTATATATATATATATATATATATATATATATATATATATATATAACTAATATAAGTAATTTATTGCACAAATAACAAGTTATTAAACAATATCATCCTTATTTATCCATGATCTTTCATCCAATCCCCACCACTTTACGAATAACTTATTATTCTTGGAACGAAGCACTTTTTCCACCAGGTACACATCGGGATACTTTGTTTTCTGCAATTCATGTTCATAAAAGCCTCCCAGTACAGGTTTTCCTTTCATGTCTTCCAACAAGTAGGTGGTTGGGTTAGTAATGTGAACTTTCACAATCTTAAATAGTTCACTAGACCAATTGGGGGTGTATCCTTTAGCAAAAATACTTTTAAATTTACTGATTCGTACTATGTCACCAACGCAGTATCGATTCCGATCAAATATCTTTATGTGAGTGTAAGCCTCAGCTTTATATGATTACAACATCTTTGGGCTTCATCGGTAGTTCTATGCTTACGATTGTTATAATCCATCGTTATGGTATCAATTGTATCAATCCATTTGTATTTACCTTGCAAGCTGAATGACTTATATAGAGCACCTTTAATGGTTCTGATAACATGCTCAGCAATTGCAGCCTTCTTTGTGCTATAGGTGGAGTAATGGTTGACTCCATAACACTGCATTAGTTTAGTAAAATGCTCATTGTAGAATTCTTTTGCTGCATCTGTCTGCAAATTTTTAGGTTTCCGGCCTTGTTTGAAGATTGTTTGCATGGCTTTGTTAACTTCCTGACCTGTTTTCGTTTTTAATCTTTTAGTCCACAAGTATTTCCAAAAACAGTCGATAACCACTAATATATACTTATAACCCTTATTTTGTTTGGCATATGTGTTAAATTCAGCTAAATCTGCTTGCCAAAGATCATCAAAACCTCTAATTATAGTTCGCCTTCGTTTAAAATTTTTTCGTGCAGGTTTGTGCAATTCGTTAACGAGTTGTAATTTGCACATGGTGCTAATTTATCAACAATTTCTTTAAGTTGATGTAGTTTTTCCTCCAGCGCTAGATAAGCGATAGCGTTTCCTTTGAAAGCTTTCTGAACTGCTTGTAAACAGAAATCAAGGTATCCTTTATTTATAGCACCACCATCTTCTTCAGGGTCAGCCAACTGTGTCAAACGATTTCCATCCAAATCGAACCTTGTTGATAAATAATATTGCTTAGTGATGACATCTTGAGGATCTATGGGATCGGCCACATTGCTGAGTGTCTTATTCTCAATATCAAATTGAGTAGCATCAATCAGTTTAAACTAAGGGATTAGTTTCTTGAATTGATACTGGACATATGAACGTCCAAATTTGTCAAGGGCATTTTAGTTGTGACATGTCGACATCAATGCATTCCCATTTATATTGTTTAAAAAGCGGTTGTTCGGTTTTTCAATGTATCCATCTTCATATAGTTCTTCTGCAATCGATATTATGTAATTTACAACACCTGCGTTTCCCGCTAATTTTTCTGCCTACAATACCTCCAGATCACGAATTAGTTCATGTATATCATTTCAATATTTATACTCAATGGGTGTGTTTGTTAATTCCTTAAAAAACATAGCTCCACCTCCTCCCTTGGTTGTGGTGGGTGATGATGATGATGACAGCAAGGGTTTGATTATTTGTGTATACTTTCTGCTGCGGGTTTCTCGAATCTGTGCACTTACGTCATAATCTCGCCTTACTACATTCGTAGCCTCTAAAATAGTTCTATATTTTTTTCTATCTGTTAACTTTACTAGACTTAAATCGGGTTCATTCATAATAAGCAGATCATATAATCCTGGAGTCCCTTTATACGTGACACCTTTAATAATTATATCGTCTCCTTTAATTGTGATGGGCGGATTACCAATTGTCCATTTGTCAGTTTTGGTATCATAGTGGACTCCATACGTATGATCAATATCACCTTCAGCATTCTTCAAAATACGTTCAACATATATACGCGGCAATTCATTGTACCGCTCGAGAAATTCTTCTGAGATGGGTTCATTACGGGAATCATCTGCGATACTAGGCAGTTCTTCTTCTTCCTCCCCAGTATTAATCTCTCCCACGACGAATGTATCTAAGAAAGATGGAAGACTTGGGGGAGGATTTCTTTGAAAAAACGGAAGCTGTGCTAGTGGACTAGTAGCACCCTTACTTGAATCACCTAATGGAGTGAGGCCTGGGGTCCGTTGAACTTGAGCTAGCGGACTAGTGGGGATAGTAGCGTGCTTTCTTGGAAATATGAATACGGATGGTTTTTTGGGTTTAACGTCAATGACCTCCTCCTTTTAGGTGTTTTTTTATCGATTTTATTTACTATTTCAGTTAGAGGTTCTATTAAAGGCTTATAAGTACTTTCGAATGTTCTTTCATTATCAATGCGAGCAGTCTTAATACTGTTATACTTCTGCTGTATTATTTTACGAGCCTGAATAATTTTTTTCTTTAATATCCTCTCCTTGTTGTCCATTTCGACAAACAGGTACCGGTTCACCTTGAACAGGTAGCTGTTTACACTAAACAGATAGCTGTTAATACCTACACAGATCAGTTACTACTAAACTGCTGAATGCGGTTTAAGGTATTATATATTTGCCTTATATAGCAAAACGGATTTAATGAACAGGCACCCGTTTACCATGAACAGGTAGCTGTTTGTACTAAACAGATAGCTGTTAATAACTAAATAGATAAGTTACTACTACTGAAAGCAGTTTAAGGTATTATATATTCATCAAATCTTTTCCTATAGCGACCATTATTAACTTCAGCATCCTTGTTTATGACCATGAAACCAAACGGATCTACTCAGCACTTTGAACACATGTCCCGAAACAATTTCATGCTTATGGTGGGACTTATATGATCCTCATACGCATGTTTTAAGTTTAATTCATCTTGCTCAAATAATATAATTAGACTCACATTATCACGAATTAATTGCTTTGGAATTTTACTGTAAGTTTGACCCAAATAGAAACAGTCAATATCGTTATGAATACCCATAGAAACATATGCCCTTATGTTATTTTGCTTTTCACAAGCGATATCATCGAAGATAAAAATAGAGTTTGACTTTGCACAATTAGGCTCAATCACATCTTGATTGTCGCTGAAGGTAAAGTAACCTATGTCCTTCATTGGAAGTAAGATTTCCTGTAAAAGTTTGTACTCGTTTTGATTCAATGACTTAGAGTATACGTATACATGTTTAAATTTCAAACCATTTTTTTCAGTAAGCAGACTGATCATTGCGTTTGTTTTACCGCAATTGGAGGGGCCTCATATAATACCACGTATACTACTAGGAAGTAAATCACCATGTTTTGAAGTAATAGACTTTTCATCAACGTCATGATTTTGAATTCGGAGTTTTTGTTTCTGAGCAACTACTTTCATCTTTGTGGATGAAATAAAACTAAACGAATAATTACAACATCTTTATTTATATATTAGACTATATTACAATAATAATTATAATTTTTTCACTTCTCCGGTGAGTGGACTGTACTGTACAATAGCATCATGGAGAATAAGACCATATACAACGATTCCATTATCGAAAGGTGTTAGAGATTCCATTTCCAATTTGATGTCCACTGTTGAGTTTTTAAGGATTCATTTGTTTAGAGCAGTCATTACAAATACTGGACATGATTTGAATTCGGAATAGTTGAATAATGCATCTTTATTTCTCACCATAGTAATCACACCGGAATTCAAAAATTGTGATAGGCGGTATGTTGGTAACACTGAAGTTCAAATGCATTGCTTCATATGGATAATAAGAATTCAGATGTACTTTAAGGTTTCTGATGTTAATGTGATCAAAATTCCGCCCTTGCCGACTTTGTGTACCTTTTACCTTGTTGAATGCAACAATTATCCAACGGGTTTTTCCAGTGCGTTGATGTTTTTATTGGCCATATGTCTGAGGTTGCTTGTTTTAAAGCAGGTAATTAACAACTCCCATGTCGAAATGGAACAGTAATTGAATTTTATTGATTCCTTCAAACAAGTTCAGTTTGCAGCATCACTAAGTGTTAGTGGTACTTTCCATTAATTTTATTTAAGGTTATTGGCATCACCTTCACCATAGTAGCAGTTTGTATCGCTTCTAGATGAATTAAAATCAACTCTTGAATATTCACAATTTGACGATAATCCTCCATTATTCCAAATATGTGTTCAATGGTATGCATACTGTAAAAGATTTTTCACCATTTTGCTCTCAAATTGTACTTGTAATGGTTCTTCATTCTTTGGTGACCATCCCAAATGGGTTAGTGCTTTGCTCTTGTTTGCCGTATAAGAAATATATCCCTTAAGCGTAGATGTTATGCCTGGATTTCTGCAAACATCCACTTTGACCACCTAACTCATAACGAATTTCTTCGAAAAGAAAGTTGGGAAAATTGTTGGTTAAGTTGCATGCTTTTCCTTCATCTTTGAGCTCAAGTTTACCTTCTATTACAGAAAACTATCAAGTAGCCGTAATTAGATCTTGGCTTTGAATTAAGATCGTATTTCTTCGGAAGGTCCATATTTAGAAGATCCATAAAGAAATTGTGAATATCTGATTTAATTATATTATCATCAAAATGTACGTTTTGAAACAGCGATTCGCCATTATCGGTGAGAACTTTTAAACCAATTGAGTTAAAAAGTGTTTTTCTGCAGATGTTAACCGCAATAAGGTTGATAACTAATTAATGACTTACTGTAGGGATGATGTCTTTTATAGAATTTTTGAAAGATGGAATTGGTCCATTAATTCTCAGCCCATTTCTTTAGTTTAAGCGTACTGTGAATGGTTCCTTTCACCAAAGTCTATTAACCCCTTTTGATTAGCAAATTAATTGTTATATTTAATTATGTCGGTGTTTACTTCTAAATATTGAGTATTGCTGGAGTTTTATCTAGACGATAACCTTGGAACTGAAACGTCAATCTCAATAATACTTTTGCAGGTTTCCCGTTTCGATAAGATCCCTTTATAATGTTGCACTCTACGTGTAGATTAGGTGTTTTAGAATTTGGATGTCTAACGCAGATGTATGAAAATATTTGGTTCTAATATTTTAGACTCAAACCCTAGCATGCGGCCAATGCTATTCTCTTTAGTAAAATCAATCTCAAATGAACTGTTTATCTCACATTTAAGTGTATTGTTGTTTGCTCTAATGCTAAACTTTTCTGTGGGTATCTTAGATTTTAGATAATCACCAATTTCATCCAACTCATATGCACCGTGTGGAATATTAATCACTTGCAAATAAGACGGATTTGTTCTAAAATAAAATCTATCGTTGCCTGTATAAATGTTTCTAATGCTGTTGCAACCGTAAAATCCAATCCAATAACGTATTTCTTCCTCAAATCTAGCTCTATCGGTGGATAAAAGTTGTAGCTAACTGTGTTACCAACACCTACTAAACTGAATGTTATTGACATAACTGAGAAAATTTGATGTTGTATTGATTATTTATATAAAAATTGTAGACATAGGTGTCCGCAAATAATTGTATTAAATTCTTGATCTTGGTTGTAATTATAATAAATTTTACATCCCCGAAAGTAGTTAATCACTTCGATTGGTGGTCGAAGATTACCGAAACTATCGTAATACCATGGCTATCTAAGTTAATAATTCCAGATTAATTTTTCCGTGGTAATTTAGGCATGTTATCTCTCATAAAAATATCCCTAAAGTAGGGTATATTTTTGGTGTATTTCTTTAAATCAATATCTGTTAACGGTCTTTCGGGTAATCTATTCAGTTTTTGGAAACAGTTTTAAGTATAATGCACCACCACCAGATTTGTATGGTTTTAGATAAAGTGCACCACCTTTCTTATTCGTGGAGTCTATAGCGATCGATTCCATCATACGATTATGGCGTGATATCTCTTATTGCAATTTTCTAGCATTTTTAGCTTGATTGACTGCTTTAGCAATTCCTGATGCACCACCAGCTAATGCACCGATTGCTGATAATCCTGCGAATAACGGAATAAGAAATGGTAAAACCCACCTTGTTTAGGTAGGGAATTACCTAGGAACTTTAATATTTTTCTTTCCTCCTAAACTTTTACCACACGTTTTGCCGTTGAAAGGGCTGACTTTATTGTGTCTGTGAAATTTCCGTTAGTTTAATTTTTTAGCTATTGTTTTCGTAAATGCAATAAATTTCCACCATTGCATTTACTTCTTCTTCTTCACATTAGATCGACGTTTACACCCCATTCCCAATTTTCTATTTGCTTTCATGATGGTACTGACTGCTAAATCTGCAGTTCGTTCACCTAACGTTGCGTCTAATGATTTAAAGCGCTCCCAAGCTTTTTTTTGGAAAATTTTATCTGCTTTATGTCTACTTTCTAAATCTCGGTAATCTTTGTAACTGATATCATGAAGTTTGCACTGAGCATCTAATTGATTAATATCGGGGTCCGTGTGCGAGTCGTTTCTCTAATTTTGTACCAGGACCACAATACTGGTAACCGGGTAAATGCAATTCAAACGGAAGTTTATTGATTAGGTATTCACTAAACCACCCGCACTCTTTGCTTCTTACTAACATTGTTTAAGTAGATGGATAAAGGGTATTTATACCTAAATTGAGAAAAACAAACCATAGCTATTAATATTTCTTTATTTAGTAAATGCTATACATTAGATAAGCAGGACGATAATTCAATATTCCATTAAGCATACAGTGTTATGTGAATTAATATTATACTTAGCATTTATAACATCTTCATGCTTTATAAATGTCATATCACTACCATGAATTCTTTCTCACGAAAACGACGGTAGTCAACAACTTGTTGTATGAACTTTTCATAAAACACAAGATTGTAAGATTCAAGAAATTCCAATCTATAGCTTATTATATCCTTTAAATTGAATAGTTCTTCAACATTATGGGCATTGAATGTGCAAGAACAGCAGTTGTAGTTTTCTATCATAACAGTTTTCAAAATTCTGTCATATCCTTTAATCCATTCCCAATTGTAATAGATACCAAGATTGCTGGATAGAGTTTCATAATGTTGATCATAGATTATATCTTCTTCTTCGTTTACATTAGGCCAATCAATTTTGTTTTCAATTTCTTGAAATCGGTAAAATTGTAATTCTACATATGAATGCCATCTTAGAAGTTCATTCCATTCCTTCATATCCAACACTACATTATTATTACTTTGATCACAATTATCACACACCATACGCACCACTGGTGCAAGGTTGAGGTGTGTATTGTATCCAATTTCCAGATGTTTTGCATGATGAGTATCGTTCGATAGTTCATAATAAGTACAATCGATTAAGTATTCCTTAGCTGCTTGTTTATACACTTCATCCTTATATTGAGATGATGATGATGTCCAGTCAGTCTTAGGAGAAGAATAACCTTCATCCTGTTTCTCTTCATTTTTACTACTACTGCTACCATCACTATTTTGACAGCACCAACAACAAAATGTTAAATTATTATTCAGATTGTTACTGCATTGATGCGAGGTATCCATATATAACGGTGAACTTCTGAGTTTGGATCGTTCCAGAAATGATTTTATTGCTGCTTGCATGACTTTACTTGCTCACAATTTCACTATGACTAAACACTGTTTAAGAAAATAATTGTAGTTAAAGTATGCCCATTTTACATATGGTAGGGGTGCTACTATTAAAAAGAAAATGTTATGTTTGTTGTTTTGCCAGCTGCACCCAAACTACTTATGAACACATCCTTCGTGTTTAGGAGTGTTTTAAATTCTTTAATTCGTGTTTCTTCTTGTTTGAAATACACATAAAAGCGTTCCGGTAATACACATTTAAAATCACCCGTTTCTATCACTATACGTTCACCGTACTTAGTATTAATTATAGCTATATTCGTTACTTTATACTTTCTCGATATATCGAGCTCGCACGCATTTTTAAATGGTTTGCATAGGTGCTTTGGTTTAACCCTGTTAATTCCATATTTAACAATTGCGAGTTGCAGACTGACTGATCTCAACATACAGCTCGCTGCAATTTATATAAGAAATATGCGTCCTTGACTACATATTACAACATGCTTAAACTTGTTAAATACCTACTTTTGACCTTGACTAGAAATGTAATATGATGATGATGATCAGCTCCAAAAATTTATATTTCCCGCTAAAACGTTTGACCTTGAAAATTCTATTCTTAGATTTATGATTACCTTGCAATTTCTATTTTTTAGCTTTTCAACTTGACCTTTTTATATTTCTAAGAAATGTAATAGACACCACCGTAGGTCAATAATCTTTGACCTTGAAAACTCTATTTTTAAATTTATGATTACCTTGCAACTTCTTTTTTTAGCTTTGACCTTGACCAGCTCCAAAATTTTAAATTTCCCGCCTAAAGTTTGACCTTGAAAGAGCTCCAAAAGCTTTCGTTTCTCACCACCAGAGGGCGAGTGACCTTGAACTGGTCCAGAACCCGCCCCATATTACTACTTATAATATTGAGAATAAGTTGCATTAGCACTAATCTGTTTAAAGCTGGAGGTTGTCGAAGAATTGCATAAATCTGCACGGAAGAATTTCATAAGGAAACGAATCATCGTTAAGCATCGGGATGATTTCTAGCAGACGGATTTAGCCGAAGTTATTCAGTATGTTAAAGAGAACCACAATCATAAGTATATTCTAACAGTGGTAGAGTGCTATTTTAAATACCTATGGACACGCCCTCTAAAGTCGAGGAATGCCGTCAAGTGTGCCGGGCGATGACTTCCATTTTGCAGGAAGGTAGAGCTCCGGATAACTTGCATTCGGATCAAGGACGTGAATCCTATAATAAACATTTTTAAGAGTTGATGAATAGTTATGAAATACATCATTACTAAACGTATAGTGTGACAAAGGCGACCATTGTTGAGAGGGTTATAGAACATTTAAAAACGCATTATACAAACGATTTAGTTTTAGAGGTAAATACAAGTGGTTAGATGTGTTGCAGGATGTTACTTTAGAATATAATAGTAAAGTGTATTTTACGATTAGAGTGAAGGATAAAGATGTAACGGCATCATTATACTTGCCGATATTTCATAATATTAAGGTAATGGGGATAGCAAAACTTAAAATTGGCGATTACGCCTGGATTTCTAAGTATAAATCAATATTTTCGAAAGGCTACACCCCTAACTTTTCCGCTGAACAATTCAAGATTACTAAGGTGAATGTTGATAATCCCGTTACGTATTTACTTGTGGATCTGCAAACTAAACCGTTACTAGGTCAACTTGACGCTGAAGAACTACTGAAAACAGCTCATCCGGATATATTTCTAGTTGAGAAAATGTTACGTCGTAAGGGGAACCAACTATATGTTCGATGGCTCGGTATGGACAAATCACATGATCCCTGGATTATTAAAACAGATTTTGTATAACTTAAATATTTTCATATATAATGAATATTTGTTATGTATATATTTTTACATATGTATAACTATAAATAATTTCTTAATCTAAGTCTATGATATAATAATTAATTTCTTAACCTATAGCATGACAATAATAATAATAGCTAATTTCTTAACCTAAATCCATAGTAGTGGGCATATTGCAATGTCCCTAGAGCACCGTATCGATGCCATTAGGCAACAAATACCTCTTGTCATCCCGACAGCTAAGAGCGACGTTTCCCTGTTCTATACTATAAACGCGGTGGCTTTTCGATATGATGCTGCTTTGTGTGGCGGTTGTAATATCCCCGCTTCTTAGGCACTTTAAATAATAATTAAAGCTAATCATATCTTCAACAATGTAATCCCTAACAACTTTTAACTTTCTTATCTCATATTCCTTAATCCTAAAGCTATACATTTTAGATGTCAAAGTCACCCAACCTCTGATTATTTTACAGCTCATCTCATCCTTCATTAAGCCAATTACTTTACTATTGCACCTTGGAATGTTATATACGTTATCCGCGGGATAAACAGAAGTACCGAATCGCGAAATATTTTTACGTATAAGATCATATGCATTCTCACATTACATCTCGCATAGGACGCTACCGCTATCCATATATAATAATTTCATGCAATCATCGTTGAATTGATGTTGCATGAAATTATATTGGAAGTCGTATATTATTGTTTTAGATATATTTAAAATCGCCTCCCACACATAGTGACTTATTAAAGCAGATTTCCACCTTAGATAACTCGATACAGTTCCTCATCAAATATTTCTCTGCTATGGAAATTCGGCTGGGAAATATAATAATTGGCTCCATACCCACAAACTCCACCTGGTGACAAGTTTAATAATTCTGTGATTTCTCACATTTTCCATAGTTTTGCCAAAATTAGCGTTGTTTAACATTTTGTATACATTTTTCTCGAATGGGCTAGTGGATTCTATCCCCAACCTTGTGTTTAAGTCTATATATGATTTAAGCCAACGTAATTGGTTGAAGCTAATCGCGCGATGAACTTTCTCAAGCACAAGGCTTGCTTGAAGGCATTGTTTCAAATTACGATAATGAATGACGACTTAGTCTTAGAATGCAACGTTTCGAGCAGTTTCCTATTTTTACCACCAGGTGGAGTACCACGTTCAACGCAGAATAGAAGTTTATGGTGATCATGCATCATTTATATGACTTCGCGTGCTGCGTAAAATTTTGATATTGTTAAACGATAAATAGGAAGGTAATTTGTGAATTAAGTGCATGATATGTAGCGTTCTTTCGTCTTAGGTAGTAATGCGATTTTACCGGGGACGGTTTGAGCAGTATCTTTTTAGTATATATGAAATGTGAATTATAACCTGAAAAGTTGTGGGAAAAAACTGGTATTATTTGAAGGGTTTTATACTGGATATTGCATCCTTGATGATCGCTACCTCTAAACCGACCGCTGAAATGACAGTGGTCTCTCACTGCTCTAAGAAGGGATACTCTCAAATATGGCAATGGGTGGATGCATTAAACTCCAATATTTAAATATCGCTTAACGTTTCCATAGGTATTGGATTGTCAAAGCAGTGCTGCAGATTACCTGCAATATCCAACAGCTCATTGGTGAACCAATTAATGCACTCCTCGCCCCTCTGTAACTGAAATTTTGATAAGGAATCGTTCAACATGCAGTGGAGATAATATGCGATGCTGCATACGTTATGCTTCTTATACTTAACAGTATTTCGCGTTTCGTCATCTTTAAAATCCTGCACTAAGCATTACAAGGCGCAATATACAATAAACGGCGCAGTCTGCTTAAACTCGTGGTTCTTAAAATAAACATTCAATCCGGGCTTAGGCATCTCTACAAATTACTACAAATACTAGGTGATTTTTAATACATATGTACGGATGTTAATTTTAGGATTCCCTAGTTCCAGTAGGCCTAATTGGTGGAAAAGCCATGTAGTAACTTATTGGCTTTTCCACAAATTAGCCTACTACTAGAATCTAAAGTTAACAATATATATATATATATATATATATATATATATATATATATATATATATACATATATATATATATATATATATATATATATATATATATATACATATATATATATATATATATATATATATATCTGCTTAAACTCGTGGTTCTTAAAATAAACATTCGATCCGGGCTTAGGCATCTCTACAAATTACTACAAATTCTAGGTGATTTTTAATACATATGTACGGATGTTAACTTTAGATTCCCTAGTTCAGTATAATTGGTGGAAAAGCCATGTAGTAACTTATTGGCTTTTCCACCAATTAGCTATTAACTAGAATCTAAAGTTAACAATATATATATATATATATATATATATATATATATATATATATATATATATAAATTAACCTTTCTTCTTAACCTAACTGTGAACCTACTAATCTGGATAAATTTTTGATCCAGCAGAAATAACATTTCACTATTTCGCCATCCTTAGTTGTTTCATGCGTTACAGTGTCTTCATCTATGTCACCCTCAATTTCATAGTTCTGCTGGATCATTAATAAATTAACATGCTGCTGCGTCTTATCATCGCATATATATATATATATATATATATATATATATATATATATATATATATATATATATAAGCTACATCCTTTCTAATAAGGGCATAAAGGTTTAAGGATATATTCGGATTTTGTTTTAAAGATTTAGGGATTTGGTTTGTCATGGAAAACTGTATACCTTCAAAATTTTGAATTTGGGCATAGTAAGGACAGGAGGATACGGGATCACTGTGGTGGGTAACACGCAAGAGAGCTGGTGCTAAAGCCCATTCGAAACAGGCTTCATTATTATTCTTCAGATTAACAATGCAATTCTTATTTTTTATTTGACGAGGTAAATCTATGTAGTATGATGCTCTTATTAGTATTGTACTATTCGCGTTCACATCTAACCAGATGATTTTCGATAAAGCCCAACCACTATCCTTCTTTACAAATTGAAGCAGTCTCTCCATTAAACAATCCACCACATTCATGTTATATAGCTTTCTTAAATTTTCCTCTTCTAAGTTACATCTTAAAATATTTAAATTTTTTGTTGTAAAACTAAATTCCCTATGCATTAAATTTAGATCATCATTATTTATGGATGGTTTTACAAATTCAGAGCAAAATTCGGAATTTACTTTTAAAATATGATGATAAATGTTAAAGAAATCCATAATCTTAACTGAAAACAACTTAGAACTATCGTGAAAATGTGTTCCCAAAGTCTTATGTCCTAAATTAATTATAATGTCTGAGCTCACCCTGGATTTGAAAGCCGTTACCAAATCCCTCCAAACTGTATCCTTTTTTCCATCGGATCCTCCTTCAGTTGATTTTCTTAACTGCTTTACTAATATTCGGTATCGCTCCAATTTCCTGCAACGCTCGCCAGATGCCTTATATCACCAATACTCAATGATGCATCACCAACGCATGTTTTAGTCAGCCTTAGGTTGGCATCCGAGGTGTTAGTTATTTTGCTAATTCTAGTAGCATCATGAGTATTGTGATGCTTGTAGAAATTGTCAATCGATATTTGCAATTAAAGCCATTTATAAAAAATAAATCATTTAAGATTAAGTTTTGTGGATATGTTTTCTAGAAACTACGTCACACTTCTTTAGAGATAATTTTACGTTTTTGATAATAAATATTGTTGTAGAAAAAATCTAATTCGTAGAATTATTGATCATCCTGATGTAGAAATATATAAATAAACTGGAAGCTACCTTAGAGGGATTTTATTACTGCAAATAGGCATTTATCATCAAATTCTATTTTTTCTGTATCGAGTACTAAATTTTAAAAATGATAGTTTACATGTAAATTTCGAATAACAATGATAAAAATACATACTATAGAAATTATTTTCTTTAGATCATTCTAGAAACTACGTCGTACACTGGATGTTATTTAATTTATTAACAAATGCGTTGCATTTTACAAGTTTCGGTGTACTAATTTAATATATCATTCTATGACAAAATAATATACGTCAGCCCGGATGTTGTTTATAGATAAGCTTGTTTCTATGCAGGCGATTCCATATAGTGTAATATTTTTTAATATAATTTTTTATACATCAATTGATTATATATTTGAAAATGCAATTATTTGTCATCAGAATGCGTAACTTCGAATACTATTTACTGTCTAATTTTACAATTATCCCTGTATCGATTTTTGCAATTTTAATTTCATGCATCCGATATACATTACACCTCTATAATTTCTCTTTACTGTTTTGATTTTATAATTTAACTGTAATTACATATTTATCAGCAAATTCATTGTTTTTAACGAGTAAATGCCTTTTTTCAATATTGATTTTCTATGTCGATTTTATAATTTTCAACCTCATCATGACGTCACCATAAACATTTCTATAAGTTGTGTAACGTCAGCATAAACATTTATGTAGATATCCAGCTTTCTACATTACATATCTAATAAGACTCGGTAGCACAATGCTACCGCTTAGGTTTACCACACCAACTATCCAGAGTTCGAATCTCGCACCGAGCAAACAATTTTTTCAGGCTTTATACTTCTACCGGAAGTAGACGCATCAACGTCTTCACCAGCAGCGACCCGCTTCCGTCGCGGAAGTAGCTCTTCAGCACCGACGAAGAACCCACCAGATACCTGAAGAAGCTACCTTCCGCGTCGAGAAGTAGCTCTTCAACAACGACGAAGAAGTCACCAGATACCGGAAGAAGCCACCTTCTGCATCATCAATGCCTCAACATCCCAAGATGGCCGCCACGTCTCTCATTGGTAAACAGATGGTCCATCTCCCCTGTTAATCCTAACAGGAGCGGAGCCCATCTTCGCGTCTCTCATTGGTCCTCCAAACGCAAACCTTCGGAGGGGGCAAGACTTAACTGCTCGCTCATGTCGCAGATTTGTGTGACGTCACTTCCTGGTCCAGAACCCGTTCCAACCTATGCACGCGTTTGATTGGTGGTCTATGGCAACATGTCTTGGGTCTACGGAAAAGACAGTGCTACGCGTCACGAGGTCAGGGTTATGCGTTACTCCATAACCGTAGGCCATCTCTCAAACTCCCCACGCCTCTTGGTTAGTCGCCTCTTACGACAAGCAGACACCTGCTGTAGAAAAATCCTTACTTCATCAGTACACAGAGAAAACGCCAAAAGGGCTTCAATCACTATTTGATTTGACTTCAAATCTTTGGCATTCTACACTCCCTTGGAGATACCTGATGCATTCGATAATTCGGATGAGGTACTTTCATTTTGATGCAATACTGTCCGACAAATTTCGGCGCTAACTTAGCTGCAAAATAACGAGACGCGTCCGAAATTTATCACCAACCTCAAATGTCGCTAAACGTCAGCGTAAGTCATAAACCTGTTTACTTTTAATATAGGCTTCATTTAACCTTCGCTCAATGTCACTATAAAGTTCTCGGAAAACTTTACTTCTCTCCGTCAACAGTGTTCGTTCGCTACACTCCACATTCTCCAACGCATCTCCTTCCACTAGTTCGCCATGCCTAGATCCATCCAGTACTATCTCTTGTCCAAAATTAACGTCAGGCCCGTAACTTCGTGTGTAGCTGTGCGTATGGCGCTCGCCACTTGCGCTAAATACTTATCCCAGTTTATCTGGTTATCCTCCATATAAGACGCTAACAGTTTCTATCTCCATTAACCCGTTCTGAAGGATTCGCCTGGGGGTGATAATTTACGTTATAAATGATCTTAGCCTTATACGATGCCACCATCTTCTGGAATTCTTTACTCCTAAATTGTGAACCATTGCCCCACAACACATACAGTGGTACTCCAAACACAAAAAAAAACGTTTTCTTTGATATTCTTAACCACACTAGCAGCCGTAGCGGGACGTAACGGAACTAAAAGCACGAAATTTCGAAAATAAACGGTAACAACTAACACGTATGAATGACCGCTTGTTGATTTTGAGAATTCCGAACTTTGCAAGCTTCGTCCCGACGTTTACATGTAACATTTAAAACTTTACATAAGAAAAGTCGTGCTTTACTTCCTTTCGGAAGTGAATTCGTTTGTTTGTGACTATAACATTTGTACATATATTCTGATTACTTATTTTTTTTATTATCATAATATATAGTGTTAATGAACTTTAAGCGTATTATTTCGTTATTGTGTGTAAGTTTACATGTGATTTTCGCCCTAGCTCACAGTACTAACATTATTTACGAATCATATAAATTTAGAAGATAACATATTTTGATTACGTTCATGTTGCTAATTTACTAATAGTAGCTTTTGAGTTACACTACTTTTCAGCGAAAACGTTTATTTGTTGTTTATGATTTTGATGAAAGCCCGTTAACAAATTAGGAGATATTTCACTGCTTGATTGTTTTGCTAGTTTTTTTTAAAACATAGTATTTCACTTATAAGGATTAACGTAAAGTAGATTAGAGTAAATAAAGTCGTTGGCCTATCAGCTGCTCTTTTAGCACGTCATTTTATTTTGAATAGACCAGAGGCTAATATCGACCACAGGAATAATTTAAAAATCGCCGCTCATACTTAAAACTTGACGTGTTCTGATTTCTCGTAATAAGGCCCTGAAACAGTAGTAGGCGACTTTGTTGTGTGTGTGAGATTAAGACTGTGTTTTGCCCGTTCTTGTAAATTTGGGTATAATTTAACAATTTTAATGCTTTCTTCATTAAGGTAAGTGTTCTTTACGGGTGGTTATTTTATTGAATTTGTGTTGGTGTTGTAACTCAAAAATGTTTGATGTGGTTAGATTACTTCAAAAGTACTAGGTTAGGTAACCCTGATAAATCTAACATAAAGAAAGTGTAGCGGGTAATACCGACCAAGGTGATCGATATTACCCATGACTGGTCGATTTTACCCGAATCAACATTGATTGTTGTTTTCAAAATTTTAGATGCCAAAAAGATATATCAGAAAGATAACTCGCGCATCTTGGACCGAAGAATCCATACAACGCGCTGTCAAGGCAGTGCAGAGAAGGAATTCAGCATTAGAAGTGCAGCAAAATGTTTCGAAATTCCTTATGGTACTCTTCAGGACCGCTTGAGCAAGCTATTTCCCAATTAGAAACTAAAGCTGGGTAGAAAAGCAGTTTTCACTCATGATCAAGGAACAAAACTTGAAAATCACGTATTCCAATTATCTAAGCTAAGTTTTGAAAATGGTATTAAAAATAATTTTAATAAAGAAAAAATATGTGTGGCAAAGACTGGCTTCATCGTTTCATCAAACGTAATCCTAGATTGTCGCTGACAAGACCAGAAGTAACTAGTCTGAATAGAGTACTTGCATTCAATCGTGAAGAAGCTGATTTATTTTACAGAAATTTAGAGACACTGGTGGAGGAACGTAATTTCAATACTCATTGTGTATTTAACGTGGATGAAACGAGAATAAGTTGTGTGCATCGACCATCTCGCGTTCTCATATTGAAAGGACCAAAGCAAGTTGGTGGCGAACTAGGTCAGACGACCACCGTAGTTTGTTGCGTAAGTGCAGTGGGACATTATTTGCCCCCTATGTTTATTTAATAAGGATGAAAGAAAGTTTAGGTAGAAATGGACCCATATGTTTACTTTACAGTTATTCTCCATCCGGATGGATAACTGAAGAACCATTCTTCGAGTGACTTAAACACTTTGCTCGCTTCGTGATCCTGTGCTATTAGTTTTAGACAACCACAGTACTCACTCTAATCTAAATGCATACAATTTTTGCTGTGAGAATGGCATCAAAGTTTTATCACTGCCGCCACATACATCTCATCAGCAACAGCCGCAAGATGTGTCATTCTATGGGTCTTTGCAAACTACTTACGTCAAACATGTGATCAGGATATTAAATCCAAAAACTACAATAGAATTATCTTGTCTGACGTAGCACACGGAGGAGTCTTCAATAGAGTTGCTACTATAGAAAAAGGTGTAAAAAGATTCCAAGTCACTGGTATTTATCCTATGGATAAATACATCCCTTCGGAAGAATAATTTACTAAGCTAAACTCAGCAACAGACGAAAACGAAGAACCGGGCATTAGGGAAGATGCTTCAGTTACAGATCCAAGTAGTTTATTTACAAATAATAATCGTGAAATTGATTATCGCACATCTTCACCTAGCTGCAGTTCAAATCCTAAAGAATTACAACCTCCATTAACTCGAAAAAGACGGCACCAACGTAACACTTCTTCATTAAGCGATGACACTTCATCTGATTCGGAAGAATGTGATCTCCAGCATGTTCTCGTTGATGATGTAACAGATGATGGGGGATCAACTGTTCAAATAAAAAACAAATCTCTAACTGAAATTTGTCCGTTACCCCACTCCAAAGACTAGGACCACGAATAAGAGAAAATAGCAATCTAAAATTCTGACATCTACTCCATTCAAACTGTTATTGGAAGAAAAAGAGAAGAAGAGACAAGAAAGGGTTGACAAAGGTGCAACATTTAAGATACAATTACATTCCAAAAAGGACAAGAAAAATGATGATAATAAAAAAGAAACTTGTTCAATTTGCCACGATTTTGGGATTAACAACGAAATTTGTTGGCACTGCTGGTCCTGCGGTATTTGGAGTCACACTGACTGTATAAACATGCAAGAGGAAAAAAACTATGTGTGTAATGAGTCTGAATAAACGCCTTGTACTGTAATTAAAAATTATTAATTTCATTAAATACATAAATAAACAGTTTACCTCGAGTAGAATTTGAATCTACGACCTGTACTTTGCTAGAGTACCGCGCTAACCAACTGCGCTATCGAGATTCAAGCCCCAATCGATGTAAATGTTGTCTTTATGTATGTGGTACTGATGTAAATTCTAAGTATAATGGGATTACAATCAAATTATTTATATTAATGGAATGTGAGCCTGCGATATCGCAAGGATTCACACATACCAAAGCAACTTGACTAATATTAAATTATTATAAGTTTTGTTATGTACTGTGGTCGAGATTATCCTTATGACTGATCGATTATATAACATTATACAACGTTACAAAATAAAATTTTACAAATTGTTTTTACAGGAAGCACCGGACCAGGGCTTTTATTTTACCGATTCACCAGATTTATGCGACGTAAGGTAAGCAAGTTTTTTGTTTGTTTTAAATTTTGCAGTGGAATACTCGCATTCATGCGCTTAGATCCCGATATTTTCGATTATAAACAAACTAGCGCCCCTTTGATAGATGACTGTGTCTTATTGTGAGTTATGTTTTACGAATTATCCTACATCATGAAAATTAATATCACGCCCACTCCTAACAACTGAGCTTATCTGTTCCTTATCTGTTACATCAGATTCTACTGCCAGTTTCTCCCGTAACAAACTGTAACTTCCAATTAATATTTAGAGTATTTAAATTGTCAATTTTTTTTGTTTCCTTCTACTTTGTAATGTGTTTGAACGCACTGTATATATACGTATTTTTTTTCTTTTCGTTTCTTTTTCTGTTTACTCAGTTCTCGCTTCCACGCTAACGAAATTTGTTGTTTTTATGTGTCTTCATAAAGTTAAATTAAATTGATGTATCGTTTGCTTTATATTGTATTTTGGACTAGAGTTTGTCGTATTTAGTTTAAAGTGAATTTCTTTATGAGGAATTAATTTACAGTAGGATTGAAATTATATAAAGTTTCGTATGGTTTAAAATTAAAAACGCGTTTGTGATTGAGATAGAATTCCAAGTTGGAGTTCATATTAAGTTTTTGGTGCCAAGATTCTATTGTAGTACAGTTTACTGATTCACTTTCAATTAAATCATCATTATAGGAGCAGGTAAGATTTGGCTGGATTACAATATGAACTCATTAAACTTCAAGTGCATATGTATTGTACAGTAGATAAGCGTTGCTTACTTGGAAACGTTTCCCTTGCAGTTTGTGTGAAGGCGAAGATATGACGCAATTTTTCTTGATCATTTACGGGAAGGGGCTTATCGTTTGTACCGCGTTTTATAATTTGATTGTATGAGCAGTATGATTGGTTATCGTTTTTAAAATCGAACATGGCATAACTGAAGAATTTTTAAATGTATGTGCTCAGTCTTGGTCTTGATCTGGTGGAGGAAGATGTGGTATGCGGGTGGACACCGCTCTTGCCGTCCATGTTCCCGATTCTATCGAATGTATCGTGAACTGTGAGTCCGTGTCGCCTATGCGCGGTTTTTGTTGTTGATTCACGAGGCCGGAGAACTTTATGTGGTGTATCGTGGTCAACTAGACCTACCTTTTCAAAATCAGGACAGTGTTTAACCAATGCTTCCTGGATTACGGAGTTTTTCTATCGCTTTTGCGGATTTGATGTATTGTTTCTGATAGAGTATTGTGTGCGCGAACCCTGTGTGTTTTATGTATTTCTGTAAACAGCCTTCGATAGACCAAGTCTCACTCTAAATATTTTGTAAATAGACATTTTTCCTTGTAATAATTAAACAGACTTGTAAATAGAGCTACCGAATTAATAGGACTTTAAGCAGATAGTGTGTAAATATGTTTCGTGTGTAAAATCGATTTGTTTTGTGTACATAAACTATATAAAGTCCTGACCAATTAAGTTCAGCTATCGAAATTAAGACTGGGAAACTGCCGTATTAGTTTGCCGCTCGAGGACATTATGCTGGTATCCTGGAGCCGTTGCTTTCGTTGCTGCCCGGTGGAGAAGATAACGCAATATTGTACGTTGTTGTGAATGCTTTACCATATCTTTGTTTGTCAAATCATTTGTTGACGAGCAAATAAACGCAGTTGTTTGTTGTAAGATTTAAGCGCAACATTTAACATTCATTATTTTTTTTAATATTGTGTTTGAATTGTTTTGTTCACAAGTGTTGGGGGTAACGTAACGAAATATAAAGTTAAAGAAGTCATTGAAACACAACAGCTGATTTGCGCCCGCGCTATTTTGGTATTTGAGCCTGTGGATATTTTAAAGATTTGTTCTAGAGTTTCGAAGCATCTCCAACGTGCACCTGGAAGTATCCAACGTAAGGTAAGTGAGAACTTTTGATTGTTGAAGGCTGATTTATCTACGTGTATTCTTACCGATTTCGTCTTAATAACAGTCTGGTGTCCTTTTACTTGACTTTACTCTAATTACAACGCACCCTTATTAGCGACTTTTGACAATACGACTAACCACCTTCAGTATTTTTAAATTCAAAAAAGCGCCCACGCCCTCTGTCCCACCGAGCTAGTCCGGTGCACTCTAATTATCTATTACTTGCCGTTTTAGTTTCATTTTCGACCGTAACAACTTTTCTAGGAGTAGAAGGCCCACCCACTGGGGCACCTTCCCCACTACTTTTTATTCGCCTACGTGGAGGACAGTATTTTCCACCCCTATGGTTTCTTTTCGGTGGCCTTTTTCAACCCTTGATGGTCATCTTCAACCCTAATTAAGGTCCTTTTGGTTAGGGCTGTATTTAGGTATTGAGCTTGGGCTTGGGTGTGGTCTTGGACTTGGGGTCTGGTTTTGGACTTAGGGTTTGGTTTTGGGGTAAGTTTGGTCAACGCGAAAATGTAAGCCAGTGAAGCATTGTACCTGAGCCAAAGGACTTTTTTAAATTGTTTACCGATCCATTGGTTCAGGTACAATCCATAATACCTATTAATGATAATGTAGTAATGGTAAATTTGGATAGACCTGAGGGTGAAGGTGATTCACAAAAACTATTAATGTATCCACAGCCGCTTATACGACAGCTCATGCGCGTTTAGAATTATATAGTTACCTGGAGAAACTAGATCGTCGTGTTGTGTATTACAATACAGACAGTTTCATATTTGTGACTAAACCCGACGACTGGAATCCAGCTTGCGGATATTTCCTTAGCCAGATGACCGACGAGCTGGAGGCGTACGGTGAAGGAAGTTATCTTACCGAATTTGTTAGTGCAGGACCGAAAAACTACAGTTATAATGTGTTTACAACCCGTGATCAAACAATTAAATCCGTGTGTAAAGTGAAATGTATTACCTTAAACTATAAAGCTCTCGTGTTATAAACTTTAATTCGATGAAGGATATGGTGCTTAGTAATAGTAAAGACTCCATTTTTGTATATAATGATAGAAAAATAGTTAGAGACAGGTGCTACAATGTATGAAGTAGACCTGAATCCAAACAATATAGAATAAGTTACTCTAAGCGACGGAGAATTGAAAACTTTGATACTTTTCCATTTGGGTATAAGGAATAAATAATATAACAGATAAACAGCAAAATTATTTTATTTATAGACCCCAATTCCCTGTCTTGATTCATTCTACAGCTCTGCGATTTCGCTTTTCGTGATCATTTAAAACAATAGGACCGATAATTTTAATAGTAATAATATCTTATTAGGATAATTATGCAATATCCAGCAATGTATGCACGCGCAATTGCCTGAACTCCAGGGGCTGGACCACTCTTAATACAGCCAAAAGAACCTTAATTAGGGTTGAAGGTGACCATCAAAAATAGCCCTAACCAAAGCCAGGACCAACCCCAAATCCAAGACCAAACCCAAGCCCAAGCTCAATACCTAAATACAGCCCTAACCAAAAGGACCTTAATTAGGGTTGAAGATGACCATCAAGGGTTCCAAAAGGCCACCGAAAAGAAACCATGGGTGTGGAAAGTACGGTCCTCCACGTAGGCGAATAAAAAGTAGTAGGGAATGTGCCCCAGTGGGCGGGCCTTGTGACGTCAAAAAGTGAAAGGTGAGGTGTCCCCGTTCTACTTCTAGGTATGAATTTTTATTTCGCGCATATACGGTCCGATAGAGTCACACGTGGGGCACTTTACGCCCAGGATTTGGATGTTTGTACTACATATAATGATAGAATATATAAATACGACATACCAAACATTCAGAGTGAGTGTGATTCTACTTTTATAGATATAAATTTTTATTTCTCGCTCGCGCGAATCAATATAATCACACGTGCGTCTTTTTTGTCCTGGATCTGCATCTTTTAATTTTAAATAATGATAGAACAGACACACACTCTAATTGTTTGGTATGTTGTCCGTATTTACATACTCTATCATCTAAAATAAATATATGAAAATGTAGGGCGGAAAATCCCTCACATGCAAAGCTTCCTAATTTCTGATTAACCATAATTTCTTTGAAGTAATTTTACCTTAAATAAAACACAGGAAATGTGAAAAACGTAATTGTATTTCGGAAAAATAAGGCAGCAGAAACTTATCATAAATTAACATGAATAGAAGTTTATACTAATTAATACTTCTTCACCTTTCTTGACCCATTGTTGATAGCAAATAATTTCGAAGTTTCCAAAACCTCCTCTGGCCGCTAGCAACTGTCACCGGTAATGTTAAAAAGATTTTTATAGCAATTACTAAATTTGAAACAGATAGATAAAATTATTCGTAAATAGATATTGAATAACGTTTAATGCATTCATTTAAGTCGTTTAGAAAAACAAAAACTGTGTGATATTTTATTCGATCGAACCTTTCTTCGATTTTTGTTAATGTAGTTGTCCAATATCACAAAATAAAAACTAATTTTAAATAAGTCCTGTGGATTTTTTGGAGTCTAATCCTGGTTCTCGTAATCAAATTATCGGTTTTTTGTTCGAGGTCTAATAGTATTAAGTGATGAAAATGAAGGGTCGCAATTGATATTCTCGGCAATATTTTCTAAAATATTATTAAATGCTTTATCTGATCTAATATCATGTGAATATGCCTTAGTTTCTTGCAGTAATAACATATTTGATAACGCAGTACTCGTTTCCTGCATTATTTTGCTTACGACGTTCATTTGACTAAAACATTATACCATATTACTATGCAAGACAAAAACTTAAAAGATTTAATTTTTAACAGTAAAGAGTTTGCCACATTTCTTGTATCAGAATCTCTTGTATTATCGGAATAGAGCGTATACAAAGCATCAGATATCTTATCTAAATGGTGCTATGAACTTTTAGTGCATCGATTTTGCTTTCCCACATAGTATCCGAATACGGTTTTAATGTTAAAGTAGGAATTTCATCTTTTAATATCTGCCAACCTGCGAACATACAAAAAGAAGAAGAATACCAAAACCAACAGTTATTCTTTTGATGATTTTAAAACACGGCAATAGAGGTATCTTCTGCTCGTCTAAGCCTTTATAAGACTGTCCGCATTTATAATGTTCCATATAGCACATTATATTGTCAAGTTAAGGGTACACGTGGCAAACTTAAACAGACTAAGTGTAGTCGATCCGCACTGCACGAAGAAGTTGAAGCTAGACTTGTAGACGACGTTGCAGCGTTTGAGAAACGGGGATTCACTTTAACAAGAAAAAAGATCATGGAGGTCGTAAGAAACTACGTCAAGAGAAGTAACATCAAGGCACCATTCAAAATGGGATACCTGGTCCTGACTGGTTTGTATCGTTTAAGCGACGTCACAATTTAAGCACCAAAGTCCCTCAAAATGTAGAGTTTGCACGCAAAAAAGCTACTGATCCTTTTATTATTTACCAACATTTTGAGCTCCTGCGGTCCATTCTAAATGAATGAGATCTACATAATGAACCAGATCAAGTGTGGAATTTAGATGAGACGTCAATGCCTATTGATCATTCTAAAGCGAAAGTTGTTGAGGTGCGTGATAAAGTATGTACTCGTGTCATCAGCACGCCTGGTAGGGAGAATACAACGATACTGATATTAACCAGTGCTTCACGTATAAAGGTACCACCACTAATAATATTTAAAGGGTTAAACGTATAGGATCAATGGATGGCACCTGAGAACACTGGATTCCCAAGAACAGTTTATGCTGGCAGTAAGAAAGGGTATAGGGAGGCAGATGTTTTTAGAACCCTTTTACCGTTTTTGGGAGATAAACGTCCTCAACTTATTATCTATCATGGACACAGCACACACATCGATATTGAAATAATCACAAAGGCTATGCAAGATCAAATTATCATTTTAAAGCGTTAAAAGTCAAATGGGACTCTAAACTAATACCTTGGCAACGTCAGCTTTTTGAACAGAAGTTTCCTAAAAAACTATTTTCTCAATTTCTTGGAGAAACCTGGGTTTAGAAAAGCTGGTGACATACCTTTTAGTTCTGAGGTAGTTTCCAAAGATACATTTCACCCATACGCATTAAAGCGATGGGGAGATGTTCAAACAAAAACTCTACAACAAGAGAACACACCGCAACCCTCCAGCACTTCGTTGGCTGCAGCTGAACCTACAACAGTAACCTGGTGTCAAGCAGACGTTCCAATGAGAAATATTAGTCTAGTACCAAGTACAAGTAGGTCTAGTTTAGAAGATTTACTTTTGGAGACGGTCAAGCAGAAACAGTTACCTGAAAAATTAAGCAAGAGAAAAGGTGCGACAGGAGTCGAACTTATAACAAGCTCGAACATTCTTCAGCAACTGCAAACTGAAAAAACTCAAACGTCGCCAAAAAAGAAAGCATTTAAAAGAAAACATCAAACTGCAGATGCAACACCAAGTTCAAGCGAAGATGAAGGGGAGTTTCGCCCATTTATGAACGATCAGACAATGATGAAGACTTTTTACAAGAACTAATCGCAAATGGCGAAGATCAAGAAATGGAAGAACATGGCAGACAGCTTGAAATCGGGAGGTGGGTTATCGTTCAGTATTGAATAAAGAAATCTGTCAAACATTTTATTGCAAAGTTGTTGAAAAAATCAGAAAATGATTGGGTGGTGACATTCACGACAGGTAAAAGTAATGAATTTGTCTGGCCATCGATTCAAGATCTTGATTTGTTCCCGAATATGTCAAGATAATTCCAATAAGGGATCGACGAGGTGGCAAAATGATGTTTAGAAACCTTAAATTTGATGGTTATAATTTTTAAGTGTGAGTTTTTACACAAAAAGTGTGTTGTGTAAGTTTTTTTAGTGTTGGTAAATTAAAATTTTTTATGTTACACTTTTGTGTGTGTTTTTAGTTTTAAAACAATATTTTATGTTACCTATTTTTACTTAGTTTACTAAAACTTACCCTAGTAAGATTTAAAAATATTTTTTTTATGTTCACGACATTATATGCTAAATGTACGTTTTGATAAAACATTATAATTTTTTTAAATATGAATATTTTTGTAAAAATAAAACACTATTTTAAAGCATTTACATTTACCCCATAACCATTCCCTGTGGTAACTAAATGCATAAACACTGGAGACTATTCCGTTTCCCCCTTTTAAGGGACAATTGCGATATATTGACAATATTTTAAAAAAATAATAATTTTGGACGTAGCTGGGTTAACATTTATTTTCAACTTAGAGCACTTGACAAAGAATACTTTGAAGTAGTTATTGCTAAATCCAAATAGTTCTACACTTATAGGCATCCTTTTTACAGACCATTAAAGTCATACTATTAGAATTTAAGATTGCATTTACCCCAACTCACCTTATGTGCATGTTGTGTTTGTTTCATACTTATTTAAAATTTGTCGCTTTTCAAATTTTTCTGTAACCGGATGTCTACCGTCGCGCCCTCAACTTGCCGCCCGTGTGCCCCTCACGCATTTCAGCCCCGGGTCAGAACGGCCCTATCCACGTGTGACTTTGGCGTCCACGAGAAATAAATATTTATATCTAGAAAAGTGGAAAGGCACTCATTTTAATTTTTTGGATATTATATCATTATCTAAAACAAAAAGATGCAAATCCAGGGCGTAAAAAGCTCCACGTAGAGTAGTTACAAAACGTCGTGGTAGTCGAGATGCGCGGCGCGATTTTCTACAATTTGAAAAACGATGTTGTAATCGGGAAACTTCGGTAGCAAAAATGCCATCATAAAAATATACGGCAAATGAATAAATTTAGTAATTATCGATTTTTTTAACGATTGATATCTCAACTGAATACATTTTTATTGAATGATCATTTGTAACAATTTCAATTTAGGTATGTATTGGATTACCTATTTCAAATTTCTAAATATTTATATTTTTAAGAACCAAGAACGGGAATTAATCAATTAGCGTCATTACATTAAAATATGTGTCAGAAAGTGTTATTACAAATACAAGTATTTATTCAGTTCACACTATTACGTTCCACAGCAGTGTGCTATTTAATGATACCCTCCTTGTTTGATCGGAAAACATTTTTGCAGAAGTATTTCAAATTCTAATACCAATATGTAAAATAAATCACAAAATCACAAATTGATAAAACATTTTAAAATGTAATTTTATTAACATCCAAAAATAAACTTTTGATTCTTTTTCTCGCTTCATAAATTCATACGGTTTACAAATAATTTCACGAGCTTGACTGTGAACACTAACTACTCCACTCATGTTCAAAACGTTTACTTGGCACAACATGAAGTAAATAAAGCGAATGACTACATTTATAAGTTGAATAGTTGCATATTTGTCGAATACATGTGACTCATTTGAATCATATGCATATGGAGGGGCGAGTGCCACGACATTTTGAGACTGCTCTACAACTTTGTCGATTCGCGGCATTCGCGCCGCCCAGAAATAAAATTTGTTTGTCTACGTTTCAGTTTTTTTTAACAAATGATAACATATACATCTTAGTAATGTTTTCTGCAATTTTATAATATGTCGGTTTAGGATTACATGTTTTCATTCGAATTTGAATTTTATTTAAGAGTAATTCGGTTCACTGTAAAGAACCGTAGCGGGGTAAGCACGAATTCTAATCCCAAGCTAACTTCACATAATTATTGTTAAGTTGGTATTTATATGTTAACATCTTGTACCATGAGATCAATAAATCTGAATTATTAATATTATTATATTTATTGGAACATGTAATACATACAACAATTATACGACATTACCGTAAAGTGTAGGTACAAGTATATCAACTGAAAATTTCGATACAAAATACAGAAACATGTAACTCCAGCCTTCATTACATAATGCACAACCCATTTAAATGAATGATGAATACACGGCTGTATACTGTATAGATCAATGATGATTAATGGTTAATCGTCATTGGTATATACACGATTATTATTAGCAATTCCAAAGTATGTAATGCTAGCCTTCGTGACATAAGTAGATAATGCTTCAACTATAAATGAACAAAAAACACACTGTTATTTCTTGACAATAACTAACAAAAGTAATTATATATAATATTTACACGTATACACATGATATGAGACTGGTAGTGTTATTGGCCATATTAATTAGAACAACAAATACGAAAACCTTATTGATATCACAAAATATGTTACCAGTCTTTGTCATATGCGTTAACTTTAAATAGAACAAAAATAATTATATGTAGTATGTTGCAACTTATGATATATGCAACAATAGTATTGCCCATAAAGAATGGAGATGTTTAAAAGACGCATTTCAAGACAAAAGCATTTTTACCTGTCGCAAAATATGTAGTTCAAGTACTAACTTAAAAAAAACAAAAACACTAGTAAATGTATTGGCTATTATAAAGAAAAATAATTCAAAGTAACGATTGTTCACATACTGGTATTTCTTTTATTTAATTATAGCTGATAATCAAATTAATTCAGTGTCAGATGAATCACTGTCATCCTAAAAAGTAAAAATATAAAGAGGTACACATATACATTCAAATTCTTACTTGTATATGCAGACGTGCCATTGACTCTGATAAAGAATCAATGACGGTATCATAATTTACCTAAAAATCAAAATTAAAATCTGAAATTGTAATGAAAGAAAATACTTACTTGATGTGCCTGAATCTCGACCGTTGTCTTCTTTTGCCATGGAGCTTCAGGCTTAAAAGGAATATTTTGTTGTTGGTTTTCGTCAGAGAATTTTATTAAAGATTCCAATTCATTTATTTTATTTGTAATGTTAATACCAATGTCGTAACTTGAATCATAATGAGCGGTATATTTCAGCAATATTTTGACAATAAGATCACTCGCATCCCAAAAAACATTGTCCATTTTTCCCACTTTTTCACTTAATTCATCCGTAATAGTACTAAATTTTCTCTATAATAAAATAAGTTAGATCAGAGATAAAAATAGTCTTTTCTTAGGATACTTACGGCAATTATGTTTTGTAAAGCTTCAAAATCTTCGGAAGTAGTTTCAAATGCTGCATCACATTCTTTTTTAACATCTTGTAGTAAATTTGCCACTTTATCGAATAGATTATCACATTGTTCTCTAATAACCTCTTTATACTTCCTAAACATCACATCTGGATCAGTTTTATCAACTAAACAAAAAATCTGGTTAGGCACAATCTGGGAAATGTTAGTAGAAAGAGATTCAAACTTCTTTTGTATAATACGCAAGTCTTTCAAACATTTACGATGTAAACTTTCAACTTTGACTCTAACGGATTGTGAATTTGAGCGCTTTTGTGCATCTACATTAGAGCTATTAGCTTGATGTACAGTACTAGATTCATTTAATAAATCTTGTGAAATAGTAGTTAATTCTTGATTTACACTAATCTTAAGTTTTTCCAAATCTTCTCTTACATTGTTTGAGACTGTTGTTATTGTTGACTTCACTTCATGCAGGTGGTTTTTTAAGATTTTATGAAGCTTTGACTGTTGAATTGCCTCGTCCATTACTGCGGAATTGAGTTCTGCTTTGTTTGTCTTTTGATAAGCTATATCAGACATAACTTGCGTAAAAGTACAAAACAGAATGTCGTTCAAAGTTTTTCTTGCGTTAGCTATTTTTGGATATAGCTCCTCAAAGGGCATAACACAGCTTTGAATGTTTTCCACTACATATGTGGTTCCCGTCTTCTTCATTTCATCCCTATTTAATTCTTGCTTAATGTGTAATTCCCTTAGTAAATCATCTAGTTCTATTTGGAATGCTGATGCATATGCTCTATGATTCATTGTATTGCTTAGAACTGCATTACACAAAGTACGTAAATCAGCGCTCATTCTTTTCATAGCGTCGCTATTAGACTGAGCAATTCTGGACACCTGCTCAACTTTTTCTCGTAAAGCAGTTTTGTCATATGAATCAGAGTTAACCATGCAAGAAAGAGACTTCGTTTCTTGCTGTAAATCCTGAGCATGTTTTTCATAGAAAATTGTTTTATGTTTTGTTTTCTGCAGTCTTATTAGATCAAAATGATTTTCTGGTTCTTGCTCAAAATTACTACTGTTATCAGCTTCTCCAGTATGTTCTTCCACATAGTTAAAAGCATTAGGAACTGAAGAAGGTTCCAAATTTTCAATAAAGTCGTCCTCCTCTTGAGCGATTAACGCGTTTACTCGTAACGGTTGATTAATGTGAGGAGTATTATACACAATTCTTGCTTCAAATGCCAAATTCAAAGTATCTAACGTTGAATTTAGGCTTGATACGCTTGGTGCAATAGTTGAAATGATTCTAATTTTATTGCTACCGCCAAACGCATCTTGTAAAGCATACGTCAATTTTGAGTCCCTACGACATAAACACATATAAAAATGTCAAAATAGACAAAAAAATACCTGAATGGCACATAATCATCTTGTCCAACTGCATTAATAACATCACGTAAAACTCGAAGTGAGTAATCCACCTTTGATGCTTCATTACTAAGATTATATGATAAATTAACAAAATTTATTTTAGCTACATGGATTAATTCTTGTCCAGTTTGATCATTTTCACACCATTCAATTACTATGTAAAAAATGGTATGAGCCTGATTTTTACCATCTTCTAAAATCTGTTTTTTATGATAGCCTGCGTGTAAAAGTCTTAAAACTTGAAGTGTACTATGAACCATCACTTCTTTAACACCCTCTAGCTTTATACCACCAAAGGCTAGATCTTCACAAATCCTATAAACAATAATATCAATTTAAAGATACACCACACGAACAGCAATAAATGTTTCACAAAAGTAAAATTGAAGGTTTATAATGGCTATGCACTCACTGATTTCGATACCTTCGAAGGTGAAGAGATTATTAGTGAATTTTAAAAAATACGATATTAGTATCAAGTTATACACCGACACTAGATAAGATACCAAAATACTTGGCCGCAGAATCAAATTATTTTTATAATTTTGCCAAAAAAGTGTGAATGTCTGACTATTGTCCTACGTCGCTTCTAGAAGATTCCATAGTCCCACGCAATAAGATTACGACTTAGTTTAGTAAATTAAGTGGAAGTGCCATGGTTACGCAGTAGACGCGCTAAACATAAGTTCAGTAAATTGTGCTGTTTGCGAGATAAAAACCAGTAAACGCATAACTTGTGGTCCCCAAGGAAAAGACTTTTATAATAGTAACGCCACTAAACTTAAGAAATTGGAATTGATAGAGGAACGAACATACCTTTGATGTGATTAAGCTGCTACACCAATCAATGGCACTGATGTTAGCTAAAATCTAGGATACCAATGAGGGGATTTTAAATGCCATAACTCTACTTCAGGAGAATAAAAAAACAAGAATCCTTCAACAAAGGAATTTTATCAGAAAATTCATTTATACAAATCAAAAATCCGTATTCTTGAATTGGATACCAGCAATAAGTGCAGTGTAGATAAACCTGGAACAAGTAAAAGTGAAAACCTAACCAATGGTAAAACACGATATAGAATAACAGTAGAAATAAGAATGAAATTCAAGGTGGCAGGTATAGTAAGACATATAAAAGAAATTATGGATCAAAGCGTGTCAGCTGCAAAAAAAAACCTTCATTACATCAAACAAGGTATGTATTTCAGTTTTCGTAACGGATGTTGCATTTGATTTATTTCATTTGTGTTCTTGTAAAAATTAGACAACCCTTATTTTAAGTTTTACTTTATTAATACAATCCACGTGTTAGGAATAATTTTCGTTCTGTAAATACTGATTTATTAAATGGTAGTAATGCAGTTTACAGCTTTATGAAGCATCTTCTTTCAAGCTAACTAAGTGGTTGTTTTCGTTGCTACATTAAATCGTTATCGTTATCGACATCGCTACCGTTGTCGTCATCGTCATAGCCATCGTCATCGTTATCCTTATGGTTAACGTTGCCGCTGTCGTTATCGTTATCGTTATAAATATTGTTATAGGTGTAGTTACAGTTACAGTTACAATTACAGTTACAGTTACAGATACAGTTACAGTTCAGTTACAGTTACAGTTACAGTTAAGTTACAGTTACAGTTCAGTTACAGTTACAGTTAAGTTAAGTTACAGTTAAGTTACAGTTACAGTTACAGTTACGTTAATTACAGTTACAGTTACAGTTACCGTTACAGTTACAGTTGCAGTTACAGTTCAGTTACAAGCTACAGTTTACAGTTCAGTTACAGTTACAGTTACAGTTGTTGTTACAGAAGTTACAGTTACAGTTACAGTTACAGTTACAGTTACAGTTAGTTACAGTTACAGTTACAGTTACAGTTACAGTTACAGTTACAGTTACAGTTACAGTTACAGTTACAGTTACAGTTACAGTTACAGTTTCAGTTACAGTTACAGCTACAGTTGCAGTAACGGTTATGGTTATGTTTACTTTTACAGTTACAGTTTCAGTTACAGTTACAGTTTCAGTTACTGTTACGGTTACGGTTACTGTTACGGTTACGGTTACGGTTACAGTTACGGTTACGGTTACAGTTATGGTTACGGTTATGGTTACAGTTACAGTTACAGTTAGTGTTACAGTTACATTTAGAGTTACAGTTACAGTTACAGTTACAGTTACAGTTACAGTTACAGTTACACTTACAGTTACAGTTGCAGTTGCAGTTACAGTTACAGCTACAGTTACAGTTACACTTACAGTTACAGTTACAGTTAGAGTTACAGTTACAGCTACAGTTACACTTACAGTTACAGTTACAGCAACAGTTACAGTTACAGTAACAGTTACAGTTACAGTGACAGTTACAGTTACAGTTACAGTTACAGGTACAGTTACAGTTACAGTTACAGTTACAGTTACAGCAGTTACAGTTACAGTTACAGTTACAGTTACAGTTACAGTTGCAGTTACAGTTACAGTTCACAGTTACAGTCAGTTACAGTTGGTACAGTTACAGTTACAGTTACAGTTACAGTTACAGTTACAGTTACAGTTACAGTTACAGTTACAGTTACAGTTACAGGTTAGTTACAGTTACAGTTTACAGGTTACAGTTACAGTACAGTTACAGCCACTTGCAGTACGGTTAGGTTACGTTACGGTTACGGTTACAGTTACAGTTACAGTTACAGGTTACAGTTACAGTTACAGTTACAGTTACAGTTACAGTTACGTTACAAAGTTACAGTTACAGTTACAGTTGCAGTTACAGGTTACAGTTACAGTTACGACAGTTACAGTTACAGTTACAGTTACAGTGTTACAGTTACAGTTACAGTTACAGTTTACAGTTACAGCCACAGCGCAGTTACAGTTACAGTACAGTTACAGTTACAGTTACAGTTACTTACAGTTACAGTTAGTTACAGACAGTACAGCCATACCTACAGTTACAGTTACACAGTTACAGTTACAGTTCACCAGTTACAGTTACAGTTACAGTTACAGTTACAGTTACAGTTACAGTTACAGTTACAGTTACAGTTACGAGTTACAGTTACAGTTACAGTTACAAGTTACAGTTGGTTACAGTACAATTACAGTTAGAGTTACAGTTACAGTTACAGACAGTTACAGTTACAGTTACAGTTACAGTTACGAGTTACAGTTACAGTTACAGTTACAGTTACAGTTACAGTTACAGTTACAGCCACAGCTTACAGTTACAGTTACAGTTACAGTTTTACAGTTACAGTTACAGCACAGTTAGTTACAGTTACAGTTACAGTTACAGTTACAGTTCGTTACAGTTACAGTTACAGTTACAGTTACAGTTACAGTTAGTTACAGTTAAGTTAAGTACAGTTACAGTTACAGGTTCAGTTACAGACAGTTACAGTTACAGTTAGTTACAGTTACAGTTACAGTTACAGGGTTTTTTTTCCCCCC
>JARFJB010000344.1:0-137206 GCA_036346205.1 Vesta saturnalis | reverse complement strand
AATTAGGAGACCCATCAGGATTCATTAATTGTGCCCTGTGTTTGCTAATACGAGGATGGCGTTTCAAAATACAAAAGTTCCAATTGCTCGGAAATAAATCAACACGATTGGTTTTAATAAAATTAAAAACGCTTCTTTGGAAGGCTTTTGAGGCCAGAGGAAGTCCAATACTTGTTAGTCGAACAATTATTTATTCTAGCTCGCTTTCCTCTTTGTTCTTGAAAATAGGTTTTCGTCCAAGGTCGTTCCTTATCATACCACCACGTTCAAAATAATTTCTTAGGCTAAGAAGGGAAATGCTAGTTTACTGTTCTATATTCCTTTGTGATGCCCTTGTTTTTCTACTATCTCAATGCCCTAATTAGCACTTAAACATTGGCCTATATATTTCCCCATCTGAAAAAGGCTACTAGATATACTTACAACTTGAGAATATGATAAAGTCTTAACTATATTTTATGCTAAGCAAAACCACACTTACCTTAATATATTTGTTATAATTTAATCACGCGATATCATATGCATACAAAAATTACTGGAAATACTGCAACCACGTGCTTCCGTTACTGACGGAATTTCAAAAGTTGGCCTAAACTATCACCACGCCCTGAAACACTCCACTGCGTTATAAATAAAAATTATTATTAATTTTATTAAATATATAAGTAAGAAGTTTACTTGGAGTAGGATTTGAACCTACGACACGTAATTTGCTAGAGTAGAGCTTACCTTTGTGTAAAGTTTTGCATAAGAGCCGTACAGGTGATGTTACAAAAGTGTATTCACCCGTGTATTGTATCATTTCATACTGTGCGTTAGTTCTAGCTTATTCTGAATACTGTACACAAATTTACGTTTTCGACACCATTATTATTATTGGTTCAGGTGTTAATTAAAATTTAAAGTGCTTAAGGTAGATAATTTTGGGAGTTTGAACCTTGCAAGGGTCAATCCGATTTAACTAGCAAATGTTACAAATAAAGATTGCACTTTACTCCCTTCAGGAAGTGAATTTAATGTGTTTTGACAACTGTATCAATGCTCTGTTTATTTTTCGTTTTATTTTTATCATAATATACCAATAGGGTTGATGGATTTGGGAGTATTATTTCGTTACTGAGTATAATAGTATATGTAACCTCATTCCTTTGTCACCGCGTTATTATTATTTAAGTGGTACGAAATTTAAAAGACTAGATATTTTGATTACGTTTAAGTTACTGGGCGAATTATTTGTTGTATGGAAATTTTGACTTATGCACCTTTAAAGCGCCAACGTACAATCAATTTCTTTCATTGTTTAATTTGAAGATATATTTCATTGAGATCTAGCGCAACGTAAATATAGAGTAAATGAGATCCTTGACCGATCAGTTAGTTTATTGTAGGAAACATCGGACTAAGCCTGTTTTACATCAACAATCAACAATGACAGTCATTTCCATAACAACAGAGGAACGTCACTTACAAAATGTTTATAGATTGTTTTTTATTTAGAATTTACGTTTTAAATAAAATAGTATTTTCGAAACGGTTCGAAACTTAATTTTGACTTACCTGTACATTAAAAATACAATGAATTCCAGTTAAGTATCAAAAATGCCTTTCTATGAGGTAGTTAGGGTGTCTAAATTTCATGGTAATGAAGGAAGTGGTTTAAAAATTATCATTGAAACTCAATTTTTAACTTCTCACTTTGAATGCCGATAACTCCATAACGAAGACAGATAGGAAAAAAATTCAAATGAAGACTAGGGTTATTTTGAGCCTCTATACGTCCTAGCAGTTTTGACCACAGCTTTCTGGACACCTGTATATGTATATATATATATATACATATATATATATATATATATATATATATATATATATATATATATATATATATATATATATATATATATATATATATAGTGTGTGTGTGTGTGTGTGTGTGTGTGTGTGTGTGTGTGTGTGTGTGTGTGTGTGTGTGTATATATATAACTACTGGATCCAGTTAGTAATCACCTGATTTTGGTGTAAATATTTTCGTCGCTAAATATGTGTTAATATAATTCAAAAATAGATGGTTTGTTGAAATTTGACGACTGTAAAGTTGCTGTACCGAAAGCCGAGTTAAGGAGATTCAAGAGTATTGGTGTTCACCATTTAATCACCAAAAGGGTAATGAGCACGGGAATTAACCTATACCGCTGTACAAAGGAAAGGGAGAGAGCTTAAAGTGATCAAGGGCGAGAATTATGCTACATACTTTCCTAAGTAAAATTCTTGGCGATTTTAACAAAGTGTTTTATGTGTATTTTTAAGCGCATGAATACGCTTGCCTTCGTGTAGAGTTTTATAGGTGATTATACAAAAGTGTATTCACCGCGTATTGTATCATTTCATACTGTGCGTTATTTTTATCTTATTCTGAATACTGTATACAAATTTGCGTATTGTGAATAGTTTGTCAAATTTAAATTTTCGACGACAATGTTATTATTCCTCTTGGTGTTAATTAAATTAAGGTAGTTAAGGTAGATAATTTTGGGAAATCTAATCTTGCAAGGGTCAACACGATTTAACTAGTTATCGAGTGATTTATTTGTTTTACGGAAATTTTTATTTATGCAACCTTACAACGGCAACGTTAATTTTTTTCTTTCATTGTGATGAAAGCTTTAACATAATAACTTGAGAGAATTTTCTCTATTAGATTATCTGCTATTTTTGAGTTTTTGATACAATTTTATTTTAAGATGTTTCATTGAGATTTAACGCAACGTAAATATAAGTAAATAAGATCGTTGACCGAGCAGCTAATCTATTAGACGTCATTTTATTGCGTTCGCATGCAAATATTTTGAAGTTTTTCAGGAAACATCGCACCAAGGCGGTTAATTTAATAATTCACCTGGTATTACAACTCCTATATTGACGGTTATACACATTCTGTTAATTCCGATCTACTGTCATTTTTGCCCGTAACAAGATTAATCTTCAGAGTTTATATACAGACCTTACTAACATTTTCAAAATTTAAGCTGAATGTTTATTAAGTAAACTCAAGGATAATGTTGCCAATGAGTTGAGAGAATTAATGTTCGTAAAACCTATAAATGGTTCCTTTAATAACGTTCACAATAATTTGAAGAGCAAACTAAATCGAACGACCTCGTTTCGAGTAACGTAGTAAATTTAATCCTGCATTTATACTATGAAGTAAAGTCACAAATATTGATAAAGTTAAGGTTTTTTAAACGATAATGATTTCTCTCAATTAACTCTACTATCTGCCGTCAGAATTATTGTTTCTTCATAATAATACCGTTTTGTCCCTAAATGTTAATTATCATGGATTGTTGGTCATGAACCTGCCTCTAGACTTTATACTCTACTCAAGATCCTTCAATTGAACAATCCCGTTCGTCCGATAGCTTCCAGAAATGCAGTTACTCATATCTCTAAACTAAGAATAAAAACCCCTTATAGATTGGTGTCATATGATGTAAGTAATTTATTCCCTTTGAGGATTGCTTAACCATACTTCATTAGCTTAACGACTCCAACGTCGGCACTTTATCCAATCGCTCAAACCCTGCTTCAGCCAAAACTCTGTTAAGTTCCGATAATAATTAATCAGGCCTATTTGTGGGCAAAAACCTCGTTTTATGAAATTTTCGATACTACCTAAGTCAGAGGTCCTTTTAAGAATGGCTTAATCAAAAACACTACATAGGCAATAAATGATACGTTGATGGCACCTTTGCTGTTATTGAGAAGATAATCATCCATAAGGATGTTTTCAAAAATGCAAATATTTTCTTATCAAATTACACTAATTAAAAATTCATGCTGGTTTTTACCAAGGATAATAATAGCAAGCTGAAGAGGTCTACAGTTCACAAACTGAGTTCTCGGATTGTGATGCTTTTACGTTGGCCAAATTGGTAGGAAGTTCATCATTAGAATTAAAGAACACCTTACTTGTTTCAAAGATAAGGACGATAGCCTCAAGTACTTATTCGCTACTCATGTATTAACCATGAACCACTCCTTTTATAAAAAAATACATTTCTAACTTCTTCAACTGTGCAATAAGATCAAACAACGTAGTTATTTAGAACAAAAGGAAATTATTGCTGCCTCTATAAACCACCCTAAAGTGAATAAAATTCAAGACTAATAATTAGCAATCGTTATTCTTGAACTAATTATGTCCCCTCCGTTCCTATAAATACCTCTCTATATGCCCCGTTCCTGTTGATCTCAACCTTCGAGTCTACTTTAAGGCTTAGCTTGAAATTTCCTTCATTCATTTCTGCTTTTATCTGAAGTTGTGCACCTACAATGTAATATTTGACGTGCTGTCGGTTGATCCTTAACCATTTTCATTTATTAGTGTAGTACTTAAAAATCTTGGAACACTATAACTGTGGCAGGATCTGTAAAAAATACACCACGTATCACACAAACTTAAAACTCCGAACGCGTTTCAATAGCTAAGCAGTAGACCGCTATTGAAACACGTTCGGTGTTTTTAATTTTTGTGGTACTTGGGTGTATTTTGTTTGTTAGGTATTATTTATTTATTCCCAAGCAAATTGATTATTTAATTGTTAGCTCAACTTTTATGTCAGTAAGCCGCTTTAGTTTTATTTTAATTTAATATTCATCTTTATTTATAGACGGCTGAAGATGACTGACTTATTGAATCGAAACAAGTAGTAGTTATTCCATTTATTATTAATAATTTATGGGGATTGGTTTTGAATTTTATTAATTTTATTGATACTTGTCTACCCCATTTTAGTTCATCATCTAAACTATTGAATCCATTCAGCTACTGAAACCACGACATTTACGAGGGATGTACAGCGATTGTAGTCCCTAGCCTAGATAGCTTTTAAATATGTTCATTTTGTTATTTCATTGACAAACAAACTACCAAATTTGATTAGTCAAGCTTTAATAGTGTCAAAGTTGTACAAGTTGAAAGCAGTGGTCTTGGGAAATGGAAAGAAGTGAGCTTCATTCTGTCATCAAGTACCTATAAAAGAAAGGTTTAACAACTAAGGAAATTCATACAGGTATGGTTGGCATGCTTGGAGATTCTGCTCTTGCCTATCAAGTAGTAAAAAATTGCTGTCGAGCGTAAAATGTGGCAGAACAACCTGCAAACATGTAAAAGGTGCTAGTCGCAGCATTCTGCGTGTACTCAAGAAAACATTGATTTTGTGAATGACATCGTCGATTAACAATAAAACGTGTAACGGAGAGAACAAGCCTTTCAAATGGTACGATTGGAACCATAATAAATGACTAGTGTAAACAACAAAGCATGAAGTGGCGTTATCTAGGATCTCCTCCACGCAAATGTCGTATACAGGCTTCAGCGGGCAATATAATGGCTACAGTTTTTGGGATGCCGAAGGAATTTTACTAGCCACACAATCACTAGTCAATATTATGCAGCATTAGTTACAAAACTTCGTTAATGCATTAACGAAAAGGAAGAGGAAAACTGTCCCGCAGAACTCTCATCAAGACAACGCCCCAGCTTATAAAGAACTTATTTCTAAGAATGCAATTCATGACTCTGAGTTTGAAGTTATGGAGTATCCACCCTACTCCCCATGACTTAGCCCCTAGTGACTTTTATTTATTTCCAAAGCTAACTTTTAGTAAACATTTTCATCTAATGGTTTCTAATTAATTGTTATCTATTTACTATTTGACGTTATATGACGCATGGATAAACATCTACAAGAAATAATTTTTATCTTATTGAGAAAAAATTTTAACAAATTATAGCCAAGCGTTCTATAACATATAGCATGGGATGTAAAAGAGGATTTTCAAATATTATTTCAATCACTTGTAATTTATCAATTTTTAAATTGCAAGTCTCGTGTTACTTTGAAATAAACTTTGTTAGTTATAAATGTGTTGCTGGGGTTTTTACTGGGTTACATAATATTAGTAAATATTAGTCAAAAGTATGCTTGAGTACATTGAGCTTTCTCACAAGTTACCTGTATAAACCGATAGTAAATATAAGAGAGATTTTTTGCAAGTATTACAAAACGAATTTTATTAAAAAGTGATTTTGCATAATTGTGTTTTACGAATGAAATAGAAGCTTGGGTTTGACGCCAGTTGTTGTAGTACAGAAAGATTGCTTTACCCCAGTGAGAGTCGCCACCGTATAGCGGCTATCTAAATACTAATATTTTGTGAGCACGGAAGTTTATTGATTAACGGAAAACTAAACAGGTACCTACCTATTTTCAACATTTTCTTTGTAGTACAACTTTAAATATATCTTTCCGAGATGGCGACAGCAATCCATTTTAAATATTCATTTTATGTGCTTGAGTAATGAAATTGTTATAGTTAGGTATGCCACGACAGTGAGAGCGTGATGCAGTAATTTCTTACATATTAATGTAATTACGAAAGAAATGTACGCAGAATGAAAAATAAATTTGAATATCTCGTTTTGATTTTACTTGAACAGAATATAGTAGAGTACTGCTATTATTGAATCTGCAACAGAGTGTTGAGATTTGCTTAATAATCGTTACACTAATTAGAAGTCATTGGGTGTATTGAATAGAATAAACTTACCAATAAAATATCAGAAATCTGTTTAATAAGCGCGTGCTTATCTGCTGCAAAGTAACGACTATGATTACCTAACATAAAGCATTATTTGAGAGACATAGGTATATTTAAAAATTATATATAGAGAAAACTCAAATCCGTATCAATTTTATTGCAGTTTTAAATAGGAAATTAATATATTTCTACAAGAAAAATTAAAGAACATTTAAGGTCACCGAAAGATGTTTCGAGCTCATTGTCATCTTCCGGAGTGTATAACTTACCTTGCTCTTGTGGAAAAGCATACATGGACAACACAAGACGTAACTTTAATACAAGACGTAAAGAATATACGAGATTTTGTAGATTAGATCAACCAGATAATTTTTTTATACTAGTAGTATTCCTGAACAGGCTAAGATTTGCCTAACGTGCAGGCAGGAACACTGAGAGGGGTTAGGGATATTCTTAGGCTGCCGAGAAATGTTTATGAATAGTTACATTAAATTTGCTTAAATTCAAGTTTGAACGAAAACAGGATCTGCGTAGTGTATTCCACAATTTGTCACCGTGTGAAAAATGTAGATTGCGTCCGTTTTGAGTGATAAGATGGAATTTGAGTGCGTAGTTATGGTGTGAATGGGCAAACCGAGTGTTCCTAGCAAAATGGCCTGCGAAGGTATTAAGGAGTGTGTCTGTGTCTGTGTCTGTGTCTGTGTCTGTGTCTGTGTCTGTGTCTGTGTCTGTGTCTGTGTCTGTGTCTGTGTCTGTGTCTGTGTCTGTGTCTGTGTCTGTGTCTGTGTCTGTGTCTGTGTCTGTGTCTGTGTCTGTGTCGGTGTCGGTGTCTGTGGGTGTGTCTGTGTCTGTGTGTGTGTGTGTCTGTGTCTGTGTCTGTGACTGTGTCTGTGTCTGGGGTGTATGTGGTTTTGTGTGGTTGTGTGGTGTTTGCATGTGTGTGGCGTGTGCGCGTGTGTATGTGTGTGTGAGCGTGTGCGTGTGATGTGTGTGTGTGTGTGTGTGTGTGTGTGTGTGTGTGTGTGTGTGTGTGTGTGTGTGTGTGTGTGTGTGTGTGTGTGTGTGTGTGTGTATAACCGCATGCTTGCCATCTCTCACTTCCCCACTCAGTGGAAATTTGCTGTCATCGCTAAGCCTGGTAAACCTCCACATGAAGTCGCATCTTATAGACCGATAGGCTTGTTGCCCTCTTATCAAAACTATTTGAACGGCTATTGATATACAGAATCAAAGATACTACACCTTCAGAAGACCTAATTCCCACTCACCAGTTTGGTTTCCGCGAAGGATATTCTACGATCCAGCAATGTCACAGTATAGTAAATCATATCAAGGATACCATCGAAGGAAAAAATTATGCATCTGTATTCTTAGATATTCAACAGGCCTTCGACAAGGTTTGGCACAGCGGGCTGTTATACAAAATTAAAAGAAAGCTACCCCATCAAGTCTTCCTCCTTCTAAAATCTTATTTAACCCAAAGACACTTCCAAGTCCAATTGAGGGTTCACCTATCAAATCATCAACTGGTATCCCACAGGGAGTGTCCTTGGTCTCCTTTACCTCCTGTACACAGAGGATATTCTCACTCGAAAACACCTTAATTGCGACCTTCGCAGATGATACTGCAATTATGTCATCTGACACCGACTCGGATCAAGCATCTGAAAGGCTTTAATTACACCTAAACCTTCTTGAAAACTGGCTTGACCAGTGGCACATTAAAGTCAATAGCAGCAAATCAACGCAAATTACTTTCACCAATAAACACACCATATGCCCTCCAGTCACCGTATACAACCAACTTATTCCAACAAAACTGAGGTGAAGTACCTAGGACTTCACCCTTATCAAAGATTGACTTGGAAAGCGCATACAAAAGCCAAAAACAACAGCTCAACCTCAAGACAAAAAGTATGTACTGGCTGATTGGACGTAAATCGCACCTTACACTTGAAAATAAACTGTTACTTTACAAAACCATTATCATACCTATATGGTCTTACGGGATCGAGTTATGGGGATGCAGTAAGCCATCAGATACCAAGATACTACAGTCTTTCCAATCAAAACCTTACGTACGCTAGCTAACGCACCCTGGTTCATCACTAACCAAACACTGCATCTCGATCTCAAAGTCCCATTCATCACAGAAGTGATCAAGAAACATGCTACCAAAAGCAAAACCGCACACTAAACCACCCTAACGAACTCATTACCGACCTCTATTCCCACCAACATGCCGCTAGAAGATTATGTCCCGAAGACCTCACTGAGTAAATCCTGGAGACTCGTCAATGGACCGTTCCCAACTCGTGTCACTCAGCAACCCCGTCATAACATTTACTTATTACTCTGTTAAAAGTAAGAGTAGACTGTAAATTAGAAACTGAAGGAAATAAAAAATATCGACCCCGCATATTTTCACTGCTGTTAACTTGGCAGTGCACTTATCGTGGTATGCCTTTACGATACCTAGATTTGTTTGATCGTGTACCGGGTTGTCCTAGAAATTCACATAGGTAAATAGAGCGTGCTTTAAAACAGATTACAAGCTGAAGTTTAGTTAATTTATATAACCAAAAATGAGATAGATTGACACGTTCTGTTGTTGCACAACTAGAATACTTAAGCTAGCAAACATAGAAAACCCGAGGTCGATAGATAGTGTAGGGCTGGTTTACAGAGTACATGGGAGTAAACGCTTCCATATTTTGTTGGTTGCGCTAAAAATTATGAAAATTGTAATATATGCAAACTTCTACAACCTTGGTAGCTGCTAAAAATAGTATACGTTTGCATCTTGTTCTTATCTTCATTTATACATGTTTTAATTTCCAGTTAAGCTTAGTTTGTATCAAGAATTTTCCTCAGATTTATAATTATGTTTGTTAAGTATAAAAATCTTAATTTAACAATTGAAAATTCACTTTAGAGCTTGTAAAATAAAAATCTAGATGTGAGAGTAAGCACTTGTGAAATTACCATAATTGAAATAATTTTATTATTACCGCAAATAAAGGTTTATTTGAAGAACGTAAATTCTTTTATCTGGATTGCAAGTATGATAAGATTACAGAAACATTTTATCTTAATAAGGATTCTTATTAACAACGGTTTCATTTTTTAATATCACCAATAGACAATGAAGAACGCAATTCACACTGTTCTTTTCCTAATGTTCGTTTTAAATTTCAATACCTTGGAATTGCGGAAAATAAGTTCATCTATTAATTGTGAGTCAGTTCTGTGCGTTAATCCGGAAATATGTGAAAAACAGGAGGGATCCCTATAGATTATCCGTAACGTAGAATCGCTTTAATTAATTTACGTAGTGCAAAATTTAATTTTAGGTTGCCGTGCGGAATTGACACTAACGCTTGTTGTTATTTGTAATTTAGGCATGTGGTCCATTTTCTAATAGTGTCGAGACTATTAAGCCAGTTTCTTGTTTCGCATACTGGTTAATTTATATCAAAACAGATGTAGTACTATACTAACGATAGTTTAATATTTTGCAATGTAGTAAATATGTACAAATAACAAAAATATATTGGCTCTAAACAGTATGTTTAGTGACTTCCTGCGGATAGGTTATGAAGTTCTAAGCTTAAGACTGGGCCAACTAAACTAAAATCAAATCACAGGGTGCCCCATTTAAAAAAAAACATCTTGATGTAGGTATATCAAAACTCAAAAATTTGAAATTTATGTAAATATGTTCCCGAATTTCATATAAATGGCTATATTAGACGCAGCCTTTAGTTTGTCAATAACTCAAATAATATATGTAGTTGAAATTATGAGGGAATTTCGATATCGGGTTAGCGCTTTTATTCAAGCACTACAGTTAAACATGTAACTTTGTCGTTTTTATACATGATATATGACGAAGACGGAAAGAAATTTATTCTGTATCACCCTGGGTGGCGAACTAAAACTTACACTGTACGTTAAAACGTAGGTTCAATTTAAGTACATGCGTTAGAAGAAGATGCAAATGTGCATTTGCATGTGCATGTCTTTACATAAATGAAAAATATCGACTTAAAATAATTTACAAAGCGGTACTTCATTTTTACACCTTTTAACATGTTACAAACACAACTAAAATAATTTGAATGATTTTCTTTTATTTAAAATATGCATTGTGACTATATACACAAAATTTCCTAAAAATACCTAAACAATTAAAAACAATTTCTGATGAACCCGAATACCTACGTAACATATTAATATACAATCTGTAGAAAATCGTTTTACTATATGATTGCTTACGGTTTATTAGTTAATTCGGAACCTTCAACAAGGCTTTAATTTTAAATTATATTTTTACAAATCGACAATTATTATTTTCAGTTATTTTGTAACTTTTAACTATAATGGTACACAAAAATATCTGGTGCGGAACTCCACACGACCTTCCAACCTACAAAATGGAAAATAAAAGAAATGAAATGATTTTAATAACATTTTTTCAGAATAATTATGCAGCATCCTAAGCTCATTACAAAAATAGGCACTATTGTAAGCGCAAAACAATAATTTCTGTCAAACAGAAGTTTAAAACTTCATGATAGAGGTTAATATACATCTGGTTGCTAACTTAAATTAAAAGAAATGAAATGATTTTAATAACATTTTTTTAGGAGAACTATAACAATAATCTATCCACATAAAGGACTAAAATATGAAAATCCAAACGTTCACGATTATCATTCGTAATTTATAAACATCTTTAGGGTTTTAAATCGTGAATTTTATGTGTTTACACAACTTTAAACGTTTCGATAACAATTAGAATTATAGTCCTTAGTAAATTATAAGAGCTTTAAAACATTTATTAAGGATCTAGTTCATATTCACTAAAATAAAATAAAATAAGTTTTACAAGTTTGCTTACAAATGCATCGAACTAACTGTTATAGTTACATTTGCGTTTTATATTTCATAAATTTATTTGACAACTTAATATTTTATAGTGTTATCATTTACTGAGTACGATAACTGTAAGTTATCGTAATAAAAGGAAGTATATTAATTATGAATAATAATCGTTAAAGTTTGCATTTTCACGTTCTTGTTAACATCAGATCGCTATTGACTTTCAAGTATGTAGATTATCCGAGACCCCACCAAAAGATGCCAAAATCGTTATTTATGCACAAATGTCGATAGAAAAACGTCTACATTCATCAGTTCGATGCACATTATGTGAATTTCACCTATTCTTGGCAACCACACGCATTTAGACTAAGAGATGTCAAAATCGTTATGTATACACAGATTTCGTTGGAAAAATTTCCTGAGGCATTAACTCGATGCCGAGAAAGTTAATTTCTTGAATCTTAAACTACCAATTTTGATAGAAAAGATTCGAACGAATTAACTGGATTTCCAAGAAGGGCATTTCATACAGTTTCGTTAACTCGCTCTAGAAATGTTCTATAATATTGGAACTTGGCATAGCTTCGTTAGAGGTCATTGATTTTGGAGTACGTAGGTCATTAGGAGGATTTGCCGCTCATTTTACTATGTAATTTGGAGTGTTCCCAAATAAGGTGCCATTTTGTAAGTATTCAACTTAAGGGATAGAGATTTGATTATATGATAGACTATACTATACTCTAAATCAGTAAAGGCTTATATCTTCATTTATTTTGTTTAATTTCCTAAAACGACCCCTCAAACTTTACGTTTTTGAAAAACTTTCAACGCAATTATTTAGAAATACAACTGAGTTAAAGAAAAATGTCCATTTGCCGAAGTAAATTATACATCCGTGAGGATATAGAATGGTTTTGGTAATTTTCAGTTCATTAGTTTATTAATGGCATCTTATTTCGGAGACCCCTGTTTTCAACACAATCATTACTGAGTAGTAGCGCAACATGCGACAGACTTTACAATTAGCCCGAGACGTGATGATATAATAAAGATATCGTCTTACAAAATAAAAATACACGTATTGTATTACCACAACATAACATATATTTAGTGTAAAAAGGGAATATAAATACCTAGTTTGTCTAACGTACCTAGTTTTGAATTTTGATAAATTCCATTATTACGAACCCATTTCAACCTTTGTTCGAAATTTTCCGTATACTTTTGGTCAAACATGAGGACCACTCTGTTCTATAGTGCAATATGTTCGAAGCATACAGCGGTACTATATAATGATTGAGAAAGGCAGTGTTTATTATATAAAGTACCGTATACAAACGATAGATTGACAAAATTTGCTATACAAGCGTGAAATTAAAAAATCAGTTGTTTATCTGCTGATTTTGACAATATTAAAACTATACTTTATCATCAAATCATTCGGAACAAGTTCTTGTCGAACAATTTTGAGCTAATTTTGAAACAATATCAGTTTAGCAACAATAATGTTTCTTGAAAATGGCATAACTTTCCGAATGGAGTGAAAACCAGATCATACGGTTTTTTTTCATTATAAATTTCCAATTTCCCAATAACATACATTATAATCGAGCTACTTTTTGGTTACAACATATCAATTGGCTAGCCTAGTTTCACATGTCGGTCAAAGGCGTTTGTCCTCTGTGTGATTGACTTAATATCTTGTAGTATCTTATAATTAAATATCTAAATTATCTTATCTAATCGTGTAATAATTAATTACACTATATATGTACATAAACGTAACTGGAAAATATTAACAAACTATCAAGCTCTGGGAAGGTTTTTTATTATATTGTTTGGAGGATCTCGCGTATAACGTGGATACACCATCTCTGGCAAAAATAAAATAAAATTTCTGCAATTTTGGTAACATCCTTTCTTGCCAAAAGAATTAATCCTTTTTATTTTTGAAACATCGTGTCTTTTTGTCCAACGAATGAAATAACAAAATGTCCGCTGCGTTATAGCCAATTGCCCTTGCATTTGGTACATATAATCGTGCGACTTTTTAATTTTAATTATCCAGCTTCTATTGTAACATATGTAATTACTTTATTTTTGTAGCGTCTGCTGTAGTAGAATCTCTTGGAGAATATGGACATCTAATTTCAATTATTGTGTCATTGCCTGTCAAAATTATTATTATTATTATTATTATTATTATTATTATTATTATTATTATTATTATTATTATTATTATTATTATTATTGTTATTTTCTTCTAATGGCGTAATTACCCATTTTAAGACATTTTCGATATCTTGGATCATTGAATGTCCTTAGTGGGTACTTACATTGTGGCCAGTTTAATTATATCTCGTTGATAATATTAACGTCTTCAAAATAATTCAGAAGGTTGAGGAATTCACTTTTTATTAACTATTGCTTTTAATTATTTTTTATATTGTGTTTTTTCTATAAGGTTGCAATGTCTTACGGTGTTCGATTACGTGGCGTATTGACAACATTTGCCCGTATTAAGCACAGTTTGGACTTTCTTACTCAATAATATATGAATGTTAAGTCTTGTATGTCCTATCTTGTCCATACCAATTTGTTTCCTGTGTTCTAATTCAATGTTTTTATGTATTAGTCCTACGTCAGTTATTATTTCCCCATTTGACTATTACTTCCCCACTGATTTTGCCATTTTATTTTTATATTTCTATGGATCCTCACTAATATATCGTCCAGTGTGCACTTAGTACATGTTTTGATCTCACTTTTCCTTCAAATTGTGGTGATTTGGTTACTATAGTGTTTAGTTGTTTAGACGTATGCACAAGTTTTATACATCTGTCTTCATCGCTCCACTTTGTTATACTTTGCAGTACATATTTTAGGAGATCGTTTTTGTGTATGCGTTTTGAGGGCTATGATCGCCAGTTTAGATGAGATGCAAATTAGTACCTTATTTTCATTTTGCAGAACTCTGTTGTTTGAGTATTAACAAGACCTGCGGTTAGTTCTGAGGATCCTCGGAAGGTGAATTGCAATTACATTTGATTGGTTGTGATAATAACTGAGTATATGTGATTTTTTCACTAAATTCTATTTGAATGTGTCAATTGTGAAGACCTCATGTTGGGGTTTAAATTCTCTGAATGTTGTATATATGTCCTTTTGATTTGTTGGGTGATATATTCTATTTGAGGGACGGTGGTAACCAATTGTATATGTTTCTACCTGTATTCCAAATACTATGGTTTATGTTTTCATTTTTAGTTGTTGGGTAACATGATTATAGCAGGTATTGTTTCTGTTTGGTTCCATGCATATTTAGGCAACATTGGTGGGTTTACTATTGTTGAGTGGAGTAGATGGTCTCCCTTGCTCAGAAGTTTGGCTCCATACTTAAGTTAATTTCTAGAAACCTGAGTTCGAGTGGTGGATAGCTTGCAATAATATTCATAGAGTCGGTAGGCGAAGTTTTATAGCGACCTGTAATTAACAGCAATGCTTGGTTCCATGCAACATGAATTTTTTAATATGTGTTTTGCTGCATTGTTGTACACTACGCTTCCATACTCAATTCTTGATTTAATTAAGGCACTAATTATCTTTTTAGTGAACTTTGGTCAGCACCCCAGGTGCAATTGCAAATTAACCCGCCGTTGTCGCTACCACTACTGTAACGTGGTTTGTCGCACGTGAGCGTTTTGCTCACACTTATCATCTGAAACATTTTTAAAGGTAAACTACGGGTAAATAAGGAATGTTTGTAAGGTAAATTGTTTATTTTCTAACAAATTAAGTTTAAGTATAATATCTTATGGATTATATGTATAGATAAATCAATATCAAGTATAGTTTATTTTCGACATTTATTCTTTATCGAGTCGTGTCAAGCATTGTTCGCATACAGATATCGCATGTTCGTTGCACAGGTACTTCGGACATTTGCAACATTCTTTTCGTTTTCCTGTTTTTACGGCGGAGCATATACCAGAACTCCTAGCACTTGTACTTGGCTGGTCCTCTTCTTTATCTCCTACTAGCATTCTAACAGAATGCTTTAGTTGAGAAGGTAATTGATAATCTTGATTGCGCGTGCGGTTTTATTAGCTCTAAAGCTAAACTGCTTAGATAGCTCCGTCTTTCTAGCTTATCGCCCGTTTATCCCTCCAACATTCAACAAAAGAAGAATAAGGTCAGCGGCCATCTACAACTGATCCTTGCTACAGAATACTGCGATACAAGTTGATCCACCGTGTCTACCCCACCTTTAGTTGAATTATAAAGGTTATTACTTCCGGTTTATTTTGATTGATTTCGTCGTCGTTATGCATCGTGGAAATAGCATTACGTTTTTATTTTTTAGGGACATAAAAACTAACAGCCCTGTTTTCAAAAATGCAAACATACTGCTATTTACTGGTCGTATTTTGGTGTTTAGGAATATTGGAGGATTTTTTTTTTGTTTTTTCGAATGGTACCAACAACCGTCGTTTTGCATTTTACTAAATCAAGTGCTAATGGAACGGACGTAAAGTAGTTATCCATTGTAATATTTCTACCGCTATTTACAACATGTGTAGTTAGTCTTTTTACCACACTAGCAGCTTTGTTGTCAAAGCGGTATATACCCTCTGGTTGTTTCCCTGGATAAATTTCCAAGTTTGAAGTGTAGTATATAGACGAATCCACCAGTGCATAAATCTTTATGCCGTACTTCGAAGGTTTATTTGCTATATACTGCCTAAATCTACATCTGCCCCGAAACGCAGGTAACATTTCGTCTACCGTTGTGTTTTCCCCAACCTCGTAGTTCTCTAAATATGATCACACAAATTCTTGAAAGACATCTCTAATTGCAGCCAGATTGTCTTGTTGTTGTCGTTCTTTCCTAGTGTCCGTGTTATCAAAACGGAGAGCTTCGAGAAGCACGTAAAATCTCCGACTTGACATCGTTGCACGAAAACACACCGGAGACGTAACATCATCTGCCCATAATTCTTTTACATTTAGATGGGATGCCTTCTTTACGCCTGCCATATAAAGTAGACCCAAGAGAGCTTTCAATTCCTGAACTGTTGTATCTAAGCAATCCCTTTCGCGAGAGTAGTTCTGTCGCGCCTTCTTCAAGTACAAATTAGTATACTGTGTAATACTCTCTAGCATATGTTCAGAAAAAAACAACTGCCAAGAATCCATTATTGTCGATATATTTCTGTCAACTCCTTTTATACCCGGCATAATTGTAACCACATTTTCTTTTCCTCTGCGTACCTTAGGTCGTGGAGGGTGCATACGCCAGATAGTTGTTTTATCTTTATCAACGTAACTTAGTCCAGTATGATGTATCACTGCTTCTTCAGATTCTGAAGTAGATTCTGAAGACTGTTCAGAATCTGTATTGTGACTGCTGTGTTCCGATGGAGCATAAGATTCAACTTGATCTAGTCGGTTTTCGACGTTCGAATCACCAACATCAAATATAAGATGGTCCCCAAGCCATGGAGCGCTTACTAGAGCACAGTATATAATTGCAGAAATACTATTCAAGATGTGTAATACTCATAGCCATAAATACCTTCGGATGTTCCTTCGAATGACTGTAGTGCGAGCTCGACCAGCTTCTTACCACGATTCATTTTATGGATAACACACAATTCTACACACAATAATTATACACAAAAATTTAAATTACAGCACACAAACGTAACGAGATAAGAAACGAGATTTAATGTAACGCGGTTTGTCGCACAATGAGCAAATGCTAACGCTGCAAACTCCCGGTAAATAAACACTTCATAGAAACCATACTAAACAAACAATAACAAATAACCGTAATAAATTCTTTCCAGGAAGGTTATAAACTCAGGTAGCGAAAAGGGCGCGACTTGAAACTGCCTTGTAAACAAAATAATGATAAATTTCTTGAAGTGTGAGCAAAATGCTCATATAGCGACAAACGGCGGGTTAATCTTATTTAGGATTCTTTTACATTTAGCAGTAAGTTCTTCTATAACTTTCCAAGTAAGTTTATTATCAAATGTAAGTCCCAGAAATGTGTGGTGTGTTAATGGTACAACAGAGTTGTTTAATAATATTTCTGGTTCGACGTGTTTTTTCTCAGACGGAAGTAGTGCATACACCTGTTTTAGTTGTTGATCATTTTAGTCCCCGAATTTCTGCAGTACGAGCAATAACATCAACATTTTCTTGCATTATTTTCTCATCTGTTCAATTTCTGTGCACGTTACTGTGATTACTAGATCGTCCACATACAGCATGGCCTTGCTATTTTGAGATATACCATCCGCTATTGTAAACATTGTCGTGCTAAGCACTGACCCTTGTGGTACACCATTTTTGTTCGTATAGCGTTTGAATTATCTTTGGTAGTCTTGTTATCGCCATACCGTGTCGAATGCTTTTTCCAAGTCAAAAATAACCTAACACATGTTGAGTTTTTGTAAACGCTTATTTTACTATATGATCCATCTGTAGCGAATGATCAGTTGTAGAATAGCCCTTTCTAAACTCCGCTTGATATTTGCTAATTCTGTTTTCTTTTCTATTACGACTATTAGTCTATAGTTTACCATAGCTTTCAAATATTTTGCTTAAACAGGATGATAACGTTATGGGCATGTAACCTCACAGATTGGGTTTAGCTTTGTTCTCTTTTGGGAGTGCTATGACTGTTGATAATTTCCGCCCGGAGGGTAATTACACCAACTTATTGTATATGTTAAGCAACATCTGTTTACTTTCTGTGGGTAAATGTTTTAACATACTATACGTGATATTATTATTTCCTGGTTCGTATCTTTGGTTTTAGTTAGAGTCCTTGTCAATTCCGATAATACAAATAATTTATTATATGGTTCTAAGTCATCTTCCTAATTTGTATAGTTGCCGTTCAGTGTTTATCTTGGAATTACAAGATACACTTTTGAAAAATTTGCAAGGTGGTTGAAGGTATTTTGAGGGTCATTAGTTAATCTTCCATCAATATTGACTGTAGTCAATGACAGAGGGTTTGCTACAACCAATAATAGCATTGGATTTGCGCCACATTTGGTTGATTTTGGTGTTAGAGTTTATTCAAGACGTGTATTGGCGCCATGAGTTTCGCTGTTGTTATAGCCTCTTTCTGTCCTTTCTGTCTTTTTAAAAGCAATTAAATTTTCGTTTGTTCTGTGCTTTTTGTATATTCGCAATAAGCGTTTTTAAATTTGTTTTATATCCTATTTCTGCTGTCCACGATGGTACTGGAGGCTTTTTTAATGCCGTGGATTTTTGGTATTAATACTAACGTAGCTGACATAATCGTATCTGATAGTGCTTGAACCATGTTATTTTGGTTTTCATATTTCGCCGTACTTAGGTATTCACCAAACTTTTCCCAGTTCGCCTTTTCTATATTCCATTTTGGGATGTTTGTATTTTTGTTCCGATACTTATCATGATAGGAAAATTATCGCTGTGGTGATAGTTTAAAGTTTCCATAATGAGTTAATGCAACCAATGGTGATGCGAGAGAAAGATCAATAGCGCTAAAACCTCCTGATGCTTCATTGATGTGACTTGCTGTCCTTTATTAATGATCTTTGATTTATTATATTTTCTAAGAGTGCGGGGTTAGTGTATATTGATCCCCAGACTGTATTTGGCAATTAATGTCCCACAAGGGTATGCGGCTCCTTCCGTGATGAATCAGGAAGATATAAATCGATTATCGTAATTTAAAGTTATTATTAGTTATTATTAATTTATTATCGCAAATCTGTTTTGATCACAATTGCTTGAAGCCTAGTGATTAAATTTCACTTTCCTAACATCAGTCTTATCAGTATCATGACACCACCATGACTCGTTGGGCTGATCCGACAGGAACATATTTCCTATATATTGTGTAATTCCCATTCCATATATATATATATATATATATATATATATATATATATATATATATATATATATATATATATATATATATATATTTTTAACTAGATAATAGACTTAAAAACACAACAAATATATATCACAGATATGCGGTTATCACAGATTATTTTGGCTTATATGAAGTTACGTTGGGATCCTTCCTTGAATTAAGTATTACTCCTTTAGTCCTCCCCTTTTTGTTTTGGCCTTTGATCTAAGTCATCATTAGGGTCAGCATCTCCATCCGCTGCGGAGAGCTCTGAATACTCTCATCCTGTTTCATTAGGTTGCATTGTCCAGTTTGACAAGCTTTGCATGAGCAGAGGGTTTTGTACTTTTGGTTTAATAGGTGTTAGTTTATCAACTTGTGGGTCTCGCTTCATGATAGCGTTCGTTTGATATTGAATTTTTATCATTCATATGCTTCGGTACTTTACTTTTTAATGCGTCACTCTGAGAAACCTTCTTTATAGTTAGCATTGTTCGGATTTGTTCTGTTCGCTCTATCTGCAAAGGTTTCACTTTTACTACGTAAGATTGACTGTAAACCATGCTTTTAGCTTTTTTAAAACTCAAATTATTTGTAATTTTCAGTTTTACTGTTTTTTTCTTTCACCAAGGTAGGGCAGGTAATTAACCTAGCATTGTGTGGTCCTTCGCAGTTTTACACTTTGGGAGGTTCTACAGCTATCTTCCTTTTCGGTGAAGTCTTCCACAGTCACACATAGTCTGGTTTTTTAATTTTCCAAGTGACCAAATCTCTAACATGCAAAGCATTTCATTGAAACTGGTATTATTCTTACCTTTTGTTTAAGTATGCTGCTTTAATTTCACTAGGCGGTTTGCTTTTTTGAAGATTAGTTTTGATTACGTTACCATCCACATTTTTGTTATTCTATAAGCATCAATAAAGTGTTGCTTTAATTCCTGGGCAATTTCTTCGATTGAGCATGATATAAGATCAGTACTTGTAATTATTCCTGTTGATTTGTTAAGTATCGTTTGGAGTTACGACAACTTTTTACCTTCTATAAATTCCAGTTTTTTAAGTTTAACAGTTGTTCAATTGTATTGACTTTCATTAACATTCCGGGTCCTTTTTACGAATCTCAACATTTGCCCCAACGCAATCAAAAATCCTCTTTGAATTGCAAATGGCGACATAGTTCTGTAATCGTCTTCGGAAATTTTGATGACATAATACTTCTCACCAATTTTTGATTGGTCTTACTCAGACTTTATGCGTTGCTTATTCTTTGTTTATTTCTGTTATGTTTACTTTTGACTTTCACTGTGACATTCCTCCGATCTTTCTAATTCGTTACTTTTTTTATCTTTATGACTAATCTCATTTTCACTATGGCTTATCTCTGTTTCCGTTTGTTTCTTTTTACACTTTCACTCAAATCATCTTTACCTTTCACTCGTGTTTAATATTTCCCCAACCTCAACCCTTCAATAGTGGGAGATCGACAGACTTTGCCGGTTCGGGAAAAGATAAACTTTTTTCGTCATCCGGAGCGTTCTCTACGCCTGAGTTTGCGCTATGTGTAACACAGAACCGAAGTCGCTACCAATTCTCCGTCTTTGCCGTCGTCTGGACGGCTGAATTCCAGCCCAAACCCCACACGCCCTGGATTGTACCTTGAAACTTTCCATGGTATGGATTTTTCCTCCAGTATGCCTTTACAGCTACCGGGCTTATGTTCAAAAGAAGCGGTGGATACAACGGAGCCCTGCCACCAAGACGAACACATAAAATTTTGCGACCAGCGTTTTAATATATATATATATATATATATATATATATATATATATATATATAAACACACCCCTGGTCAAAGTAAGGAATAAATTCAATATCTCGTAAAGCAATTTTTTTCAAAAATTCGGACCGTCGATTTTATATTTTTTCGGGCATATTTTGGAGTGTCTCAAAAAATTTTAAAAATTTTTTTTCAAATTGCAACCCAATTTTTATTGCATTTTGGATTGCTCTTCTAAACATTTGTACTAAACAAGTACAAGCGTTTTGGAGTTATTCGATTCAAAATTTAAAAATTGAAAAAGATAATGAAGAAAACGAAAAAAAAATAATTTTTAACATTTTATTATATCGAAAACAAAGATTCGTAAACAAAAAAATTTTATTTCAGCAAATCGACTTCGAGCGATTTTGAAAAAATTGTGCTTTACGAGATATTGAATTTATTTCACTTTACTACCAGGTATATATTGTTATATATATATATATATATATATATATATATATATATATATATCTTATTATCATTATTATTATTATTATTATTATCATTACTTTATTATTATTAATCCATCTGGACTAACACCTAAATAATATAATTCGTCTCTACCTATAACGATAAAGAAACCACTTTCGTTCACAGTTTCAAGTTCACTGTTACACATAAATGTGTGGCAAGAGATAGTTTAGCAACAGGTTCATGAGTAATTCTATAAACGGTGGATCTTGACGATATAAATGATGAATAGAGCAACACTTTTGGACTGTTCACGCATGAAGTAGGGGCATTTACATATTTTCTGAAGTTTGAAGCCATCAACTTCGTCGACCTTTCGTTCATCCATACGTTATTGGAACTTTACCCACGAGTACGAAATTCAATATCGCTTATTCCAGTTTCTGTTCTTTTTATTTCTGCAGGAATAATTCCTTCTGAGATTTATATAATTCTGGCTTCATGTCGGAATTTTCGAGATTTGCTGTTTCTCCATCTAACGGACCATAATCTTCGTCTTCAAATGTTAGAGCTTTTTTTTTCTTCGACGTTTTCGCTTGATTTTAGAATTTTTTTAAGGATATTTTTTTAGTAATCGTGCTAGGACTATGACCAATTAACGCTTTATGAATAATTTTATTAAATTAACCTTTCGTTACGTGTAATATTGCTGCAGCTTCACATCCGGTTTCATACGCCCTCTTTCGAGAAAAGTTAATCCTTTTACCTCCTAGAAATTTACATACCACGGAATTGCATTGCTCTGTGTAATTATTTGTCATGTTGAGGATTAAATTGTCGGCCTTGCATACAAGTCGACATACACAATACATGATATTCTGAAATAATCCGCATTCCTTCATTGCGTTGACAATATCGGTTCCATTTTGTTTTTCTCCACTACAAAAGTATTGCGCACATTCAGTGTGACCGCCAAATATACTGACTTCTATAAAATTGCAACACCTAGAATTTGTTGAACGATTTTATTGAAATTTTCGTCAACGATGTCTTTCATTAGAACAAACAAACGATTAAAATTTGAAAAAGATCTAGCTAGTAGTTTTTTTGTTTTTCCTTTGTACTTAGTAACAATAAATTTGAAGAAATAAACCAATCAGTGTGTAATTAACTGTCAATTTTGCAAATTGTTTGTTCACAATTTCGTTCTGAACTTGGGAACAATACCAAGAGTACGTCAACATCAACATTTTTCCCAAATTGACTGATTTTGAACCAGACCGTATTATTGGCATGAGAGAGGCCGGACTTTCGCTAAAAGAAATTGCTTGTCGTGTAAACGGAAATGTTATAACGGTATTCAGATGTTGGTCCAAATGGTTCGAGGAAGGGGTGCAACAACGTCGCCATGGATCTAGATGTCCCGCAGGACTACAGATCGCGAAGAACATCGCTTAGACATTTGGCCACAAGAGCCAGATTTTCAACAACTCGATCGGTTGCAAATGATTGGATGAGAGGTGTAGGACCCAGAATGTCAATGTGATCTGTTTATCGCCGGATAAGGTCTTATGGACTGCGTTCATATCGTCCATTTTATGTCTTCCTCTTAAACCACTTCACCGTCTACGCAGGCTAGAATGGAGCAACGAAAGAGCGGATTTGGCGCAAGAATGGCATTGAATTGTGTTTAGTAACGAGTCCCCATTTTGCTTGTGGGCCCACGATGGTCGTAGTAAGGTCAGACGGATGGGTGGAGAACGTAAAATCAACATTTTTGTGGAACGCAACACACCCTCACACAAGGAGTAATGATATGGGGTGCAATATGTTACGGTAGCAGATCACACTTGGTCTTCATTGAAGGCAACTTAAACGCCACTGGTTATATTGTCAATGTGCTAGAACCCGTTGCGCTTCCACATCTTCCATATCTTCATTCAACATGCATGGGATGAGGTCGGTAGGCGACTGGGTAATTTACCACACCCTCCAGATAAGTTACACGATCTCCGGTTACGGACTCAAGAAGCTTGGGTTGATATACCACAGGCAGCTATAGATCACTTGATTGATAGCATGCCACGCCGTCTAAATGAGTGCATTACAAATCGTGGCGGAGCAACTCATTATTGAAAAAACATTTTTAGTTTTTGTTCTTTTGTTTTCAAATTTTAATCGTTTGTTTGTTCTACTGAAAGACATCGTTGATGAAAATTTCAATAAAATCGTGCAATAGATTATAGGTGTTGCAATTTTTATGGAAGTCAGTATGTGATCAATTTGTTGATTGCTTCGTAATTTAAATAAGTGAATTAATATGCAATATAGAATGGACTGTAATTTTTCAAGTGGACTTACCCTTTATATTCTGCTTCATTCACAATGGCACATATAGGATTAATTATAGGAAGGAAGGATCAACTTTCTTATATATAAGTGGTAATTCAAATTAATTTCTTTATTTTATGTGATTTCGTACAATCGCAACTACACTCAATCTACCCGTCACCGGTACAAAACGATACTAAAAATACTAATCCGATGGGATTTCCAAAATTTTTTTACAACGGCTACTGTGCTGGTGAATTACATTATTTGATACCATCTCCGGCTATCTTTACGAGAAACACTCGGTTCGCTCATTCACATCATCAGTATGCAGTACAAATCTCCACTTGTCGTACCAAACGGGCGCAATCCACATTTTTCTACACGGCTTCTAAACTCTGGAATGATCTCCTAGTTCCTATTTTCCTCTCACTTATGATATGAGAAAATTTAAGGTAGCTGTTCATAGGCATCTATTGGCAATTCATTATCCCTCTATCCATCCTCCTAATGTTCCTGAGTGCTTTAGCACGATAGGTCTTATTTAGCCTGTTCAGGTCCACAATCATAAAAAAATTTGACTATAAAATCACTTTCTTGTGTAAATACCATGTTCACTAGTGAGTAACTAAACGGTTTGTGTACGTCGTGGTTTAGAATTTGCTTAAAGAAATACGCTATGTTAACGACTCTTCTACCTTCGACGGTTTCTTGCAGTACTGGTGTTATCATATCAGGCCTGTTATTTTATTTTTTATGTTACATTTCCATCCTCTTCCATACCGATGCAAATGAAGTTGATGGAATTGCGACGTCTTTACCTAATAGACGATGAAACTGGTAGATCAGGTGTGACAGTTGTGTTCCTGAGGGTGGCATTTTTCTGCAACTTGTCCTTTCCGTTCTAATTTGGCTTTTGTATTCTAGGAATTATAAAATACAAGAAATATAATGTTTCGAATATATTTTAATGTAATGCTAGGTAGGTAGTATTTTCTTGTTAGTTTCTCTAAAAACTGTATGAAAGTTTACCTTTGCATTTTTTCTTTTTGCTTTGACGGTAAGTGGAAGAGGTATACATTTTGCTAGTATCCATGATGGTTAACGCTATATAACGAATAAACAAAATTATAAACAATATTGTGTTTGCCATTAATTTATTATAATTATTCCATATGTCCGAAGCCATTCCGTTGAAGAAAAGTTGTTTTTGCGTGAAGAATGTTAAAATAAGTTTAATAACAAAAGTAACATATTACCTGAATGAATATTCGAGACAATGATGGTGCAATTCATTTTTCAATATTGGAAATAAGACTATCATCGTTTTTAAAACCAATATTTTAAGTTTGTGTAGACGATTTGGAAACAGAACCTAATAATACATAAACAGACTTCAATATCTTCAGTCATCATTAAACGAAAAATCTTTACCATTTTCGACCAGCCACTTCATGTTATAGGATTGTGAATATTCATTCGAGTTTGTATGATTTGTGAATTTACGCTCCGCACGATTTCTCAAACGTTCGACAATGATAAGAAACACCAGTTCATACATTTATTTTAATCTACAAAATTTTAATCTATTAAGTATACAAAATATTTGCATGCACACCTGCTTGCTGTTGATGCTAACAAAGCTGGTCAAGCTTTTTATCGTCAAAGCGAATTATTCGTGCAATTACATGAAATCTTTGCAGGGATATTGTTTCTATGCCACAGACTGCCTGTTGCCTCTCCATGAGATTTATACACTCAAGCTAGAAACAGTAGGCCAAAATATGATTCTAGTTCAACTAACCTTAGTTCTTGAAACATGTTGCCACAAAGTCTTTTGCCTTCTCAATTTGACATTTTAAAATTAGGTTTACAATTTTGGGTGTAAAATATAAGAAGTACTCGGATTTTATATCAATTATTCGCGACGTAGCATACCTTGACCTAGGAATCAACGAAATAATATTTGCTACTGATAACCTTCCTGATTGATGTGTCTTTTCAATCCATACTATATTTCCATCTTTTGAAGTTAGATGATTATCCGTATCAGCTTCATCTGAAATCATACCTTCCACTTCATTATATGATTCGCTGTTATATATCTCGGTTTCTTACAAATGGTCATTATAATCACTATCAGAAACACTCAAAACTTTCGCATGTTCACTGTCCGCAAGCGCTCTCTTTCTACACATTTTCAATAATAAATTTCAGTGGTTAGGTATTTCTTAATAGAGTGATATTTACTACGAAACTAACACACCGATGGAAAAGCTGAGGGCCATGCATTTCCTTCTCTCCTCGAGCTTTCCGAGCTCCTTCAGTCACAATCATGGATTTCTGGCATACATACATACATTACGTATATGTGAATCGTGGGATTAAGGATGGGTGGTCAGGATAGGATCGGATAGAACGGAGTTAGGGTTCTCAGGGGCAAATACTACCCCAGAATTCGCCTAAGTAACCGCACATGGTGTACATATACGCAGTGATCATGCCGCTACATCTGTATGAGAAAACCCCTGAAAAAGCCTCTACAAGGTATACGATAACGGAATCGGACCCATTGGTTCCCGAATGCTAAGCAGGTCGTGTCACCAATACGCTACCAGCTCGGTTAACACACAGATGCTTACTGGCTGCATTTATACGCGGAGCCACAGACAAGTCTCAACAGGAATAAAACTTGTTTACCGGTACTCAAATAAGGTATGTAATATACGCAATATTGCATAATAATGTGGCAATATTATGTAAGTTATTTATATTTATGAAAATAAAACAAAACTAATAAAATACATTCGTCTATGATAATAGTCTGCTTCTCGTTCTTCTAACTTAAACCACACAAATTACCGGGTCACATAGACCCAAACACAGTGAGTGTAACAAATGATTTAAAAAAACTAATTATAATTTTCTAGTATCAATCTAAATACACCATTATTAGAGTAATTAAATAAAAGTCATGCAATGGCAACGAAATATTTATATAAATTAACGAATTATGCACATTAGAAGAACGCTATTGGGTCATATTAACCCACACACAATAGGAGGCTTAAATTAGTAGAAGTATATTAGTATAAAAATTGAATATAATACTTTATTGACAATGGCCAAATGATAAATGTACAAATACGATGATGAATTATCGCAAATTCTTTTTACTTTTGAAATCATATATATTTCACAAAATCAATGACTTTACAAAAGTTTTAAGGTCAGATGTAAAACAATAATTAACGCGAGCATTTTTATAACTTGGCAACACCAGTAACTTCGATTGTTTCTAAAAACTACAATTCCCAATGTGGTTAAAACGTTTCCACTCAACAAAACATGTCACTCGTGCAACGAAACTGTGCGATTTTCATTTGTTTCTCTCATTGTAAATGAAACATTAATTTTGTGAGGGCTGTATATTACAATTTTACTGATCAAAAGTCAAATTTTAAAAATGTATGAAATTGTACAAAGACAAAAATTAATAAATACCAATTTGATAAAGGCTACTTTCTGAAATAACTGAAGTGTGCTGAGTTAAAAGATAGCCAAAACCTCTTACACTTGTAATATATCCATCACTGATAATTTGACAAATAAGAAGAAGTTACTTTCGCATTGAAAAAACTTTTGTATTGATTAAATTCTAATTACTTAAAAACAGGTCATACGTATAACTAGTTGAAATAATTACACATGGGTAGTTAAGCGTTTAAATAAATTTCATGCAAGTAGGTTTTATCCAGATAACATTTGAGTATTGTAAAATTGATCTTTACTAGTAGAGGTTTTTGTTCCATTAAGTGATAGAAAACGAAGTTGGTAAATGAAAATTATACGACACTGGGCGTTTTCAAGATTATTATTCATAATTAAAAATACTCGATGTATAATAGACTGAATAACTATGTAGCAACGGATATATTTAGGAAATTTAAAGAAACTGTCAGCAATCTAAATTAGACAATGTAATTTAAGATACATCGTTCAGATAGTTAGCATTTCTCTTAATAGATAAATTGAAATATTCCTTTTTAGTAGTACAACCGTTTAACTGACAGCTTTGAAAAAGATTCTACTTTTTGCCCATGGTGCAGTGTCAGAGTTACTAATTAAGTTTTTTGCTTCACTGACTCTTCATTTGTTAATTATTATACTTGTCCTGGTGCAAGTTTCTTTTCTTATTGTATTCTGTTTAACAGAAAATCGTTTCACATCCTACCCATTACTACTTTCGGTAAATTTTAACTTTTAAAATTGTGGAGAAAATCATAATTTGTTGTTTTGGTGTACATGTTTTATACCCATACTACCACATAGTATGAATTAAGACACAACTTCCTGCGGGCGCAGTTTCACATACGTTTGTGCTCCTGTGTGCTTAATCTTTGTTTGGCTCTCTAAACCAAAATATATAAAGGATGAACATCACCAACAACATACCAAACATTGTTCGCCCTGCAACCATTCGCCTAGATATGGCTCTCACCCCATACACACATTTTATATTTACATCAAAGTAGTTGTTGACTTTAGTTGTAAAAAGAAAAGTTTTGTCCTAGTTTTTGCAAAACGAAGATAAGTTACTTGCAAGTCCTTTCCGTAACTGCATATTTTCAACAATATCAATGGTATTTTCTTTCTTACAATATTTACAAACACAAAAGTTAGCCAAAGCATGAGAAACAAGTTCCGTATTTACAATAACATTACCCAAAACAACATTATTCCATTGTTTATCTGCCAAAGGAGCCACCAATCTTTCTTTTCCAGGCTGAATCTGGTTTGTATGTAGGCGTAGGGCTAGGCCTTGCAACACTTTCAACATCCAAGTGAGTTTCCTCACTTCTAGATGTACTGGTCCTAGGATCACTATCACCGCACTCACGTTCATGGGGCCACTCTTTGTAGTATACTGGTTACCAACAATGTTCTTTGGTTTCCCCATGTTGAAAACAACTAACAATGGAAATTTTCACAAAGCTACACAACCTTACCAAAGCGCTAGATAATCAAGTTACCAAGTAAATGTTGTTGTTTTAGCAGTAAAAAACTGTAAGTGGCTGGTGAACAAAAATTGTACAGGTTAGCCAACATAAACAACACACTGTACATATCAGTATTAGCTAGCATGTATGTAACTTTTTACCGGATTTTTGCCAATTTAATGTGCAACACTATTTTTCAGACCAATTTTTCCATTCATTAGCGTTTACAAACATATGTGTTATACATATATCGATGCATTGAAAACTAACCAGAGAAGAATAAAAATACATTTTTTTGTTTTTGTGATTTTTAACGTCCGTCTCCCTTAATCACTTTTACCCAGAAAGAGTCTTTACGACACATGTTTTTGAACATACCTCAACTAGGGATAAACTTATTCTACACGATATCAAAAATTAAATTAAGTATTAAAAATTTGTAGTGTCTCCACTCAACATTCCTGTACATATATCAAGCAGTATGACATCTAGTTTCAAACTATAAAATATATAATCTTGAGAAAGGTAGTAAAGAAAGACTACCGAAACGTAGATACTACAATATTAATTTCACTTATTACACGAGTTCAAGTCCAGAAATGTCTTTTACCCTAATAATAATACTGTGGATAAATAATTATATATATATATATATATATATATATATATATATATATATATATATATATATATATATTCATATACAACTTCTTGATTTCACGTTTTATCTCCTTCAACACATTATTTCTTCTCTAAAATAAAATTACAATATGTTTCTTAAGGATTTTCTCTTCTTCCTAATCCTATTTTGATAGTGCTTTAAAATGCATGTTCAAATATTAATGTAGGGAATGCCTTGTGTTAAAATCAAAAGATCAAGTACATTTATAACTATAGTTTCTAACGTTTAACGCTTGTAGAAAATTTTGAATGACTACGCCATTTGAAAACTAAAATAAAATTTCAAAAGAATTTTATGGAAAAAGATTATTTTCTCTTTGTAGTACCAGTATGATCATCGCCATTATGTCCATTTAAATTTAATGTATAATGTTGGAATGTTATTAAATTGTTACAGATTTTCCATTTTTACCACTTTTATCCATTGCTAGTAGCTCAATAATAAAGTTGAAATTACGTATATATGCATTTTAATAAGATTTTATTTATTTTGCGGCATCCTAATCGAAAATTTTAGTTAAACGTCTCTATTTATACAATACCACTTCTAGTACCTAGATTAGCTTGAAATGTTATATCTAATAGTTTTAAGTGTCTTTCATGCGTGTACGAAAATTCAATTTAACAGTTCCATTTAAACCAGTTTACTTGAAAAAATTGAAAACTTTGTAGGTTAATATAGGTAGGTACTATCGCGCTCAAAAATACTGGTAGAGCAACATTTTGGTTGTGTGCATTTGGTTTGACGGCACATACAGCTTGCAAAAATCAGCTTACAATTCAAAAATACTGGTTTGGCTTAACTTGCAGCTTGCTAAAACTAACCATAATTCAAAAATACACGAGAGACTTCGGCATTACTGTCAATATACACGCATCAAACTAGCTTGAAACACTATTGCCGTGTTTTGCTTACAATGATAAGAACACGTTTTACAGTTACAGTAGTTAAAATTCCTATAAAATAACAAATATCTAACCAAACTCAAAATCAGGCCAGACTATTATTTTGCATACAAGGAATGTCTTATCGGAAATACCTCTGACAAAAGGGCTCTAGATCTATAAACAACGTTGAACGCAATATTTTGTTTTAGAAAATGGACAATTGCCTGGGGACAAATAATCAAGCTGACTTTCATTTCAAATTTTCATTTTGCACAATTTGCACATAATGAATTGCGTTAGCAGGTTATGACAATGAGATATCAAAGTGACAGTTTCTAAGAGTCTTGAATCTATCAAATTTGCCACTTTGACAAATGCTTAACCCCTACTTGCAAATCGTGAGATGTCCGATTTACATACAAAATTTGAATTTTGGAAGTGTCTACAGTAACAAGCTGTACCAGAATTTTTGAGCGCGATAGTACTTCTGGTGGTGCTAAATATCCCAAAACGGATCTACGATTTTGCTGGAATAGCCGTATGATAAATTTCATTACTGTAGCTCATATGGTCTGACCATTATCGTATTTACACGGACACGCACAGACACACAAACATACACCAAGCGCGTAAGCCAAAATGGTCAAAATGGATTGAGGGCCCTCCAAACCTTAATATCGGTGAAAATCTTGAGGTTGAATTTTTTCATGATCGCATGATCGAATGTAAAAATTGCAAGTTTGTAAAATATAGAGTATAATCGACTAAACTGGAAGTTATCAAAATGTTAATAAACTACTCACTTTGTATTTATTATGGCATACACACTTACAGCGTTTTGTTGAAATGCTTTGTACATGAAAATAGAATGAGGACACTTGAGGGTAAACGACGGCCGTTTCCATTTCCCACCCCTATTTTAACGGGGCCTTTTTCAACCACTAGACGGACCTTTCAACCCTTGATAGTATTTTTACCCCTAATTGGTGACATTTTGGCTGGAGGTTGGTTTCTTTTCGGGGCCAATTTTCAACCCTTTATAGAATGTTCAGCCCTTGTCGCATTTTCAACCCTAATTAACAGCCATTTTTGGCTTGGGTTAGTGTGGGGATGGTTACGTGACATTTTAGCCCCTAAATAAGGTCTTTTTGGTAGCCTCTGAAAGGTAGGCAAATGCGCGCGCATGGTTTTCTGAACGGTGGGCTTGCAGACCACGCCGCTTAGTTTCTGATTGGTGTATGGACTCCGCACACTGTTATGATCCTTTTGGCAATATTAAGAGCCTTTTTGGCAGTCCAGCCGTCTGTTTGGGACGCGGTGTCCTCACGTGACCCTAGGGTATGGAGTATGGACAGTAAGTTAAGGCCTTTTTGGCTGTGCAAAGGCGTGACTAAGATAGATAAGGACCTTTTGGTTTCGTTAAGGAGGGGCTAAGGCTAGACCACACCCACTATTTTACCAGATCGGTTGCACGTATGGTCGAGCCTCTGGCTTATGATTAGTCCTCAGCCCTACCACTCAGCCGCTGTGCTCTGATTGGAAGACTAAGTTCCTGCATTCTGATTTATTATGGCGGGAACGTTGAATTTGTATTCTAATAACGGGCCCTAATGCTAACTTGTAAGGCAGGTATAATCCTTCGCAACTTGGTCTCGGGCTTTTGCCCCTTTGTTGTGGTCCTCTTGGCGGAACATGTGAATTTGTCTCCGCATTCTGCATACATACAAATCACTGTAATGGTTATGGGGAAATTTGAAATATGGGGTCTAACACGAACTTTTAAAATCGGACGTGTGCCTCTGGGCCTCAACCCTCTGCTACGCACAATATATTTTGGTTTGTTTTCGCCTTGGTGGGAAATTTGAAATTGTACTCAATAAGGGGCCCTAACGCCTAACTTGCAAGACAGGTATAGGACACCGAAACTTGTTCTAGGGTCTTCGCTCCCTTGTGAAAGAATTAATAGCTCCAATAAAATCAGCCGAAACATATCAAAAAATCACTCTCGATCGAATAAGACATCAATCAATCAAAGAAATTAACCAAATCAGTGAAATCAATCAACCTCAATAAAATCAAACAAGAAGCTAAGCTGTCAATTCTTCATATCCTTCAGTTAACGATTCTCCCACTGTATATATCTAGCTCCTATGAACGACCGCTTACTTTGTAGATAAGGCTAACCGACACTCAGAGCCGGCACTCTCCTTAAAAGTGAGGGTACCGACGTGGAGAAACAGTCGATCTCAAGCAATTCACTCTCAACAAAATCAAAACTTACAGCTTGCAAAAATCAGCTTACAATTCAAAAGTACTGGTTTGGCTTAACTTACAGCTTGCTAAAACCAACCATAATTCAAAGATACATGAGGTAGCGTTCGGCATTACTGTCAATATACGCGCATCAAATTAGCTTGTAACACTATTGCCGTGTTTTGCATACAGTGATAAAATTACGTTTTACAGTTACTTTAGTTAAAAATGCCTATACAATAACAAACATACAAGGAATGTCTTATAGGAAATACCTCTGACAAAAGGGTCCTAGATCTATAAACAAGGTTGAACGCAATATTTCGCTTTTAAAATGGACAATTGCCTGGGGACAAATAATCAAGCTGACTTTCATTTCCAATTTTGAAAATACACATATGATTTGAAACCAAGACGGATTTCATTTCGTAAGGCAACTATGGGACCCTGTGTTTTATTTTACTCAACGCTTTTCACTATCATTAGACAGCCATAATAATAATAATAATAATAATAATAATAATAATAATAATAATAATAATAATAATAATAATAATAATAATAATAATAATAATAATAATAATAATAATAATAATAATAATAATAATAATAATAATAATAATAATAATAATAATAATAATAATAATAATAATAATAATAATAAAATACCACTTAGATGTTTTAATTGTCAACAATTTGGTCACGCCTCTCTGAATTGTCAACTACCACAAGTGTGTATCTGTGGCAAGAAATTGCATGAAGGTACCAAATGTGAAGATCCTCTAACATGTGTAAATTGCAACGGTCCTCACTCAGCTAGATCCACTCAATGTCCGAAATTTAAAACTGAAGCGGCAATACAAGAAATAAAGGTTAGAGAGAAAATTACGTACGTAGAAGCAAAAAAAAGGGTAATAATACCAACACCAACGATAGGACGGAGTTACGCAACCGCTACTAAAGAATCGCAACCAACCTTTAATGTCTCGTCATTAGCTAAAGAGTTGGTTCCTCTAATATTAGAAGCTATAACACCATTGCTACCAAGAAGCACAGATAATATTCAACAACCTCCTACAACGTTACAAGTTCCGAGTTTTGTAACTCCCTCTAATCGACCCGTAACTCCACAGTCTGAAAGCCTATCAGACGTAAGAAAAAGAGGTGCCGATGAGATCTACTCCTCCAGTGATGGAGGTGCCTCTCAATCGTCCTTAACTAGTAAAGAGAGAGAAAATCTTAGAAAAAGGGGGAAAGGTTGGCCGAAGGGGAAGCCCCGGAAACCACCTAAATAAATATAGTCATTAGTCTTAGATTACTGTGATAGCCTAACTGTGATATTTATGTTTATTGAACTAGTCTTTTTATAGTTTTTATTTGCCTAGTCATTTTTATATTTATTTATCTAGTCATTTTATCTTTTATTTGTTCTGTTTATCTATACAATATTTGTTATGTATCCCTTATAGCCCGTAATCTATTTAATAACCATAAAACTTAAAATGGATACATTTATACTGCAGTGGAACTGTAATGGTATAACCAACCGGTACTGCAATTTAAAATTATTAATAAGGGATTTTTCTCCATTATGTATATGCCTACAAGAGACACATTTTAAAGTAAACCAACCTTATGAACTAAAAGGTTTCTCAATCTATAGGAAGGACTTTGTACATCACGCTCGCGCCTGTGGAGGCGTTGCAATTCTTATTAAATGCGGTACTAAAACAACTGTCATAAATCTCGAATCTCGACTTCAAGCAGTAGCGGTTCGCATAACTTATCCTATAGAGCTTACTATATGCAACATCTACCTACCTGAGTTTAATTGGGAACTACAAGATTTAGCTCAACTTATCAGGCAGCTACCTGCACCGTTTATCCTCCTAGGTGACTTTAATGCTAACAGCCATCTATGGGGGTCCGGTAGGAAAGATACTAGAGGCGACCTTGTTGAAACCTTCATTGAACAAGAAGAATTGTGTTTATTAAATACTGGATCAGCAACCCACCTTACAGCTCGAGGAGGCAGTTTTTCAGCAGTGGATTTAACATTGACCACTCCTTCTGTAGCGCCACGACTCACCTGGAAAACCGCGGACCATCTTTACGACAGTGACCATTTTCCCATCTTTATCTCAACCAATTGCCAAAAGAACAAACATGATTTTTTCCCTAGAAGATGGATTACGAGTAAAGCAAATTGGTCACTTTATCAAGAATCTCTTCCATCTACTCTTTCATCACAGTCCGTAGAAGGTGACATCTCTTTGTTGGTCTCTTCTATCCTAACCGCTGCTTCTAAATCTGTTCCTCAAAGTAAAGGAAAAACTGGTAAATGTGGAGTGCCTTGGTGGTGTGACAAAGTGGCATCTGCGGTCAAAAACAAAAAGCAAGCATTTAACCGATTCTGCAGAAATCCAACATCGAAAAATCTAGTTCATTTTAAAAAAATGAGAGCTATCGCACGACTAGTAGTACTCGAAACTAAAAGAGAATCATGGAAAAAATATGTAAACACGCTTACCTCTAGTTCATCAGCCACTGAAACATGGAGGAAGGTTAAGGCTATAAGTGGCACTGGCCAAAGTACATACATTAAACAATTAATTGTAGAAAACACATCTATCACCACCACCTCTGATATTAGTGAAACGATGGCCACCCAATTTGAAGCTGCAAGCAGAACTGAAAATTACGATAGAGCTTTCTTGTCAACCAAAACACAGAGGGAAGTTAAGAGAGATTTTGCCACAGATCATACGTTAGACTATAACTTACCTTTTTCCATGTGTGAGTTAAATCAAGCAGTAAAACGTAAAGTTATCTGCAGCGGGTCCAGACAACATTAATTACGATTTTATAAAGCACCTAAACCATGGACTAAAATCTTTCCTTTTAAATATATATAATCACATTTGGTCAGATGGTATATACCCCAAGACATGGACAGAAGCTACGATAGTTCCCATATTAAAAGATAACAAAGATCCCACGAACCCCAATAGTTACAGACCAATCAGTATTACTTGCTGTTTTAGTAAAATTTTTGAAAGAATGATCAATCTCAGACTAGTGTTCATCCTCGAAAGCAGGAACTTACTTACTCCACATCAATATGGCTTTCGTAAAGGGAGATCCACACTAGACTGCATGGTTCACCTAGAAAATGCTATACAGGACTCATATAGGGAAAGGTCTCACTTGGTAGCAGTATTTTTTGACATACAGAAAGCCTATGATATGACATGGAGGTATGGCATTTTACAGAATTTGTATAGTTGGGGCTTTCGTGGAAACCTTCCTAGAGTCATTAAATCCTTTTTATCTAATCGCAGTTTTAGAGTAAGGATAGGGAGTAGCTTGTCATCGTCCCGTAATCTTGAAAATGGAGTACCACAAGGGTCGACGTTGAGTGTTACTTTATTTGCAGTGGCGATTAATAATATATTGGAAAACTTGCCCCAAGAAATTGGGAAATGTTTATATGTGGATGATTTATGTATATATGTTAAAAATCAAACAATACATCAAGTGAGTTCAACTCTACAATTAGCTATAAACATCATACTGAGAAATCTGGACAGTGCAGGTTATAAACTCGCCCAGGACAAAACAGCCTGTATTCACTTTTGCAGACTTAGACGCCCTAGTTACATTAGTAAATTATCTTTTAAATAAACAATTAATGGAAATATAAAGTTATATTAGTAAATTATCTTTTATAAACAATTGAATGGAAATATAATCTAATTACAAGAAAATCCAGAATAACAACATAATCTTTTCATTATCATATGTACTTTTGATTATTATAATTTATATATATTAGTGACTAATGTTGTAAGACTAGTTCTGATTAAACTGTTCAAATGCAATAAAGTTTTTTTAAAACTTCATCAACATTTTCACAAACTTAATTGGCGCAGTCGGTAGGATTCGCTGACGTTTTAATAGTTCAATACAAAAAACGGTCGGTTTCAACCGTCTACAGCGAAGAACTAAGAAAAGAAAAGTTGAACAGCATTTTGAAAATTTTCCAAACAGAAGCCAGCATCGCTAGAGCCCGGAAAATTCAAGAACAAGAATTCAGACTCAAGTCTACAGAGCCCGTACAACGAGAGCCCAGACAACGATTAAGAAGTAAATGCAGTTTGCAATCCTTTGTACAATTGTGTCCATCATACTGTAAGTGACTTACTTTAAAACTATATTATTTCTATATTTGTAAAAATTTTGTAAATTTATCATAATGCCAATACCCGAATTGAAAGAGTTCCATGTTCGGTTAATCCCAGAATTTAATGGAAACCCCAAACTATTAGCAAATTTTATTGACGTTTGCGATAAATTAATAAATACATTTTATGACGTTGCTAATCCACAAAATTTTCAAAATGAATTTTTGATATTAAGTATTAGAAATAAAATCACCGGACATGCAGCTGAACAATTAGCAGGGATAGTTATCAAAACTTGGGTTGACGTAAAAAAAGCACTTCTAAATTCTTATGAAGATAAAAGAGATGATTTAACATTATTAATTGAAATTTCTAATTTAAAACAAGGAAATAAAACATTTCTAGAATTTTATAATCATTTGTCAAACTTAATTAATCTATACTGTGCTTATGTACAAAACCATTATGAAAATCCTATTACAGAAGAAGTATTAAAATTAAATGTTAATAAATTAGCTTTAAGAGTTTTCACATTAGGTCTGAAGGATCCGATAGGACCATTAATTAGATCCAGAAATCCAAATTTCTACATTCAGCATATAATTTATTAACAAATGAATTCAATGTTGAATATAACAAACCTATTCAAAAAATAATTACGTGAATACAACTAAATTCCAAAATTTCTCACCAATACAAAATAAACCTTTCCTTCACAACCAATAAGAATAAACCATAATTACACCAATCAAACCCCTCAACAATTTGCTCCTCAGCAAAGGGTCCAAAACGCAAGATTTATTAAACCCACTCCTATGAGTATTAGTACTAGATTCACGAAACCATTCACCAACCACTTTCAAAAAAATCCAAATTTTAACAATCAAAGAAATTTTGTAAGTGAAGAAATTTATAATAATGATATTGCAACAAGTTCCAATACTGAAACTCAACCACTAGAAAATTCAAATAACTCTTTTTTAGACCAAACCAGCCTCGATTTTCAAGAGAACTCTTAAATATTAATTGTAATTCAAAATTACCTTATTTAAAAATAAACCAATACATAGTTCTTTTGGATACAGGATCCTCAGTAAATTTAATTAATAAAGATTATGTTTACAATAATATTCAATTATTCAAAATTTATAAAGAAAAATTTTCATTTACCACTGCAACTGGAAAATCATTTGGCGATGAATTTATAATTATAAAAATTGAGAACATACCCATCAAATGTTATTTATTTAACTTTCATAGCAATTTTAACATTTTACTGGGAATAGAAACCCTAAAATTGTTAAAAACACAAATAGATTTAATAAATCAAACAGTCAAAATTAATAATAAACAATTTAAATTAAATTACTTTTCTTCAAAGGAGAACTGTTGTAATAAAATAGAAAAAAATATTAATTTGCGGACGGATCACCTAAATGATATCGAAATTAAAGAATTAACAAAATTATAAAATCTTATGAGGACCTTTTTTTAAATAATAATGAACAATTAACACACACTAATGTTATAAAACATCAAATTAAAACCACAGATGACAACCCTATTTATACAAAATCATACCGATATCCCGAAATTTATAAAACTGAAGTAACACAACAAATTGATAAAATGCTAGAAAATAAAATAATTCAAGAAAGTTATTCTCCTTGGTCTTCGCCAATTTGGATAGTTCCAAAAAAAACTGACGCTTCAGGAAAGAAGAAATTTCGAATGGTCATTGACTACAGAAAATTAAACCAAAAACCATTGACGATAAGTTTCAATTCCAAATATAACTGAAATTTTAGACAAATTAGGGAAAAGTATATATTTTACTACTCTAGACTTAGAAAGTGGATTTCATCAAATTGAAGTAGACAAAAAAGACATACAAAAAACTGCCTTCAGCACAGAAACAGGGCATTACGAATTCTTAAGAATGCCTTTTGGCTTAAAAAATGCACCAAGCACCTTTCAAAGATTAATGAATTATGTTTTACGAGAATATATAGGTAAAATATGTTTAGTATACCTTGATGATATCATCATATTAGGCACATCATTGCAAGAACATTCAGAAAACATAAGAAAGGTATTCCAGAAGCTTAGAGAAACAATTTGAAAATACAAATAGACAAATCTGAATTCTTCCGAAAAGAAGTTGCGTATTTGGGGCATATAGTCTCAAGAGAAGGAGTGAAACCCAACCCAGACAAAATTGAAGCCATACAAAATTATACATTACCCAAAACAACAAAAGAAATTAAAGGATTTTTAGGATTATTAGGATACTATAGAAGATTTATATCAAACTTTTCAAAAATTACGAAACCTCTGACTAACTGTCTAAAAAAGGGTAATAAAATTGATATCACTAATGAAGAATATCTAAAGTGTTTTAAAACTTGTAAAATTTACTAACAAATAGTCCCATACTTCAATACCCAGATTTCACTAAAGAATTTATTTTAACCACGGACGCTAGTAATTATGCTCTCGGTGCAGTACTATCACAAAATATTAACGGAAAAGACCTTCCAATAGCTTACGCGTCAAGAACTCTTAATGGACATGAAATTAACTATAGTACCATAGAAAAAGAGCTATTAGCGATAATATGGAGTACTAAATATTTTCGTCCTTATCTATATGGAGTCAAATTTATTATACGAACAGATCACAAACCATTAACTTGGTTATTCTCTTAAAGACCCAAATTCTAAATTATTAAGATGGAAAATAAAACTGGACGAATATAATTATGAAATACAATATAAAAAGGGAACTACTAATTTAAATGCAGACGCACTATCCAGAATAAAACCAAAACTTCGAATTAAAGAAATATCAGGTAACTTATTAGATAGTGGTAATAATATTGCTCATTGTATTTCTGCGGATAAAAAATTATCAAAGGGTATCGCCTTACAATTAGATAAAAAGTTCATTTGCAAAAATTATTTGAATAACTTAAACAAATTAGAACCTGGAGATATAGTTCCACAAATTCAGAACAACCGATTAATATTCCATTTAATAACAAAAGAAAATTATTTCGAAAACCATCTATAAACCACATAAAAATTGTTTGTTAAAACTAAAGAATTATTGCGAAGAAAATGAAATAACAAAATTAGATGTACCACGGTTATGTTCAGGATTAGACAGAATCGATTTTAAAACAATAAAAGGTTTAATAGAAGAAATATTCTGCGACACAAATTTAGAACTAACGATATACAATTTCGAAGAAAAGGAAATATTTATTTCAGAAACTGCCAGTATAATAGCAAATTCAGGGTCAGATGTAGATACCATTCATTCTGCTGAAGAGAATGAAATAAATGGAATCACCTACATTGAAGGAAACGTAAACATTGGTAAAAATCAGTGTATTATTTCACAACATGATGAACCTACTGATATAAACATTATTAACCTTTTTCAAAACACAAAAAAAAGAATAATAGTAAAATTAAATCATAATAACATTAACGAAGAAATAGTTAAGTTTATAAAGGAATTCATAGTGCCAAATATTAAATATTACTGTTATTTCAATCACGATTTACATTTAAAATTCAATAATATAATACAACAAACTTTCGCTAATAGAACGGTACATTTAATAAAATGCTCAACGATTGTTGAAGATATAGAATTACAAGACAAGCAGATAGAAAAGGTAATTAATTACCATGAAGGTAAAACAAATCATAGAGGCATCAACGAAACTTACCAAAGTTTAAGAAACCGTTGCTATTGGCCTAACATGATTAAAACAATAAGCAATTACATTAATAAATGTGAAATTTGCTTAAAAAATAAATATGAACGTGACCCGATTAAAATATCTGATAATTTAACGCCAACACCAAATACACCATTTGAAATAATTAATTTAGATACATTATCCTTAGAAAAAAATAAGTTTCTAACCATAATAGACCAATTCTCTAAGTTTGGGCAAATCTATCACTTAACTAATTGTAATTCCATTGAAATAACTAATTTATTAGTAAAATATTTTGCAACCTTTACCGTACCTAAACAAATCATTTTCGATCAAGGAACGGAATTCAACAATCAATTAATTAAAGAATTATTAAAACTTCATAAAATAAAACTACATATAACCTGCGTAGATAATCCAAAATCAAATTCACCCATAGAAAGGTTCCATTCGACCATTATAGAACATTTACGAATATTAAAAGATAGACCAGAATTTCAAAAGGAAACTTTATTAAACAAGATTAATTACGCCCTTATAGCTTATAACCATTCAATTCATTCATCGACAAGAAAAACTCCACAAGAAATTTTATTTGGAAATTCGGAAACTCCAAATATGTTTCAAACTAATAACAGCACTAACCAAGATATAATAGAAAACCATAAACAAAAACTAAAAACAACATTAGACTTAATTAAAACATATATGATAAAAAAAAGGAAAACGTTATAAACCTCGCCCAAATCCTAATAAATTTCCTCAAGAAGCTTTTCTAAAGGAACATCCCGTAGATCTAATAAAATATCAAAACCCATTTATAAAAAAATCAATATAAGGAATTATAATAAAAATTTAGGCGTAATTAAAGATCAATATGATAAAAAACACAGAATTGATAAACTTAAACGTCCTCGTCTTGTTTCAGATGGACAAAATATTCCCATGGAGAAGATCTCCAAAACATAGACAAAAACATTGGTATAAATATAATAAAATTAGGAAAAACCAAAATTTTTTCAAACCCGTATTATATATACTACTCTTACAATTTAACCAATATATTATTTGAATATTATAATTTAAAAAGACAAAAGGAATCATTACAAGACATATTGCAACACGCCACAGCCGACAATCTCAAAGAATTAGAAACACATAAAAATATTCTAAATTTTAATTTTAATAGATTAATGAACAAAATAAGCATCATATTTAATCACAGAAATAAAAGGGGAGCTATAAATGGCCTTGGATCCATAATAAAGGCTATCTCTGGTAATTTAGATGCAGCTGACGGTGAAAGGTACGAGAAATTATTTAAACAAATAAACCAAAATGAAAATAAATTACAAAAGCAAAATTTGGAAAACATCAGAATCAACAAGGAATTAACAATAAACTTCAATAAACAATTAGAAAACATTAAATTTAATGAGGTAAATTTAAAATTAAAAATCGAACAAATAGAGTCATTCGTAAAAAAACAAATGGAATGGCAACAGATATTTTTAATAAAAGATGTCTTTAATCAGATAATAAGCATGAGCATTAATTTGATCGAAATAATAGAAGAGATAGAAACGTCATTATCATTTTGTAATATTAATTTAATTCATAGCAGCATTATTTCACCGAAAGATCTCTTTAATATCACAAAACTAATATTTGACGAAGCTAAATTATCGTTTCAAAATTTCTGGTCATTCTCAAAATTAATCAAAAGTCATTGTAAAGTATCTGGCAATATGATAAAGTATTTATTAGAAATACCATTGTATTTAGAAACCAATTATGACTTATATCAACTAACAGCAATTCCAACAATTGTAAAAAATAAAATTATAACACTAAATATTCCCCAACAACTGATATATAAAGATAACTACAAAATTTACGACATAAAAACCTGCATATTTAATAATGGTTATTACTGTAAAACAAACTTCATTGAGAAAATGAATGTATATCACAATTGTTTCAAAATCATTTAAATTTAGAAAATGTAACTATCATGAAGTTGAAAGAGAATTCCACATATATCAAATAGAAAATCACCATACATCATAATCATCAGTCCTGATACAAAATTAACGTCTATCGAATGTCCAAACTATTCCAGAAAAATTAAGTTAAAGGAATTTACAAATTCAATAATAAAAATAATTGTAAAATTAATGATATATGTTTTTCAAAACAAATAAATGGACAAGAATTAATCTTTGAAAATTTTGAAATCGGAAAATTAACAAGTACAATCAACACTACTTCAATAATAAAATTAAACGATATCAAAGAAATGAATGTCAAATATAAGAATGTTCCTGTAATACAAGAGCTAGATGTAAAGTCTAACCATTATGTAATTATTTATGTACTAATCCTTCTTTTATTAATTGTTATAATATTTTGTAAATTAAGACCTAGAATAAGGAAATTACTAATTAAGAACAATGTAAATGATAATGAAATGAATTTAACGAATCTTCATTTACCTAATGAAGCTTCTTTTTAAGAAAGGGAGGAGTTACATTAGTAAATTATCTTTTAAATAAACAATTAATGGAAATATAAAGTTATATTAGTAAATTATCTTTTATAAACAATTGAATGGAAATATAATCTAATTACAAGAAAATCCAGAATAACAACATAATCTTTTCATTATCATATGTACTTTTGATTATTATAATTTATATATATTAGTGACTAATGTTGTAAGACTAGTTCTGATTAAACTGTTCAAATGCAATAAAGTTTTTAAAACTTCATCAACATTTTCACAAACTTAATTCCCTCATGCAGACCCAAAATCTACATTGGGGACTCTCGCATAAAGTGTATACAGAATTCTCGTTTCTTGGGTCTAATTTTTGATGCTGCTCTGCGATGGCACCTACAGATTGATGACATTATACTTAAGTGTCGTCGTACTCTAAACATTTTACGATGTTTAGCTAACACCAAATGGGGCGCAGATAGAGAAACACTCCTCAAGGTATATAAAGCATTGATCTTGAGTCGAATTGACTATGGTTGCATAGTATACGCCTCCGCTCGAAAAAGTACTCTAGATCGCCTCAATAGCATACACCACTTAGGACTGCGATATTGCACAGGAGCTTTTAATACCAGCCCCATTCAAAGTATCTACGTGGATGCAGGGGTCCCTTCTCTTGCGAAAAGAAGAGAGCGAATGCTACTTTGCTATTTAGCACGCATAAAAGCTCAACCGTCCCATCCTAGCCTCAACACCTTGTTTAAGAGGACTCGCGCATATGCAGAATGCCCGACAAGAACTAGGCCAGTCAGAATACGTGCGCACGAGATGCTCGATAAATACCAAATAAATTTACCAACACTCTTAAAATCCAATAATCTGGAAACACCACCATGGAAAATTAGATTACCTTTTGTGATGAATCTTGATAACTCATCAAATAAACTCAATATAAACCAGTTTTCCAATGAAATAGTAATATATACACTAGGAACCAAAACTGAGAAAGGTGTTGGTAGTGCAATTTACCTAGAGAGCAATCCCCACTCTTGGTCTCTTCCCCCAGAAAGTTCCGAAATCACGGCAGAAATCTACTCTATATATCAGGCACTACTATATTGTTATATATCTCGCCAATCTACAAGGTACCTTATCATAAGTAAATCCAAAATAGCTATTCAACGCGTTACGAATAGATTTACAACCTGTCCATTGGCCCAACTGATCCTCTCACTACTACAAGAAATATATAAATCCCCAAAGCTAGTTACTTTTATGATAGTGACTGATTACAGTCAACTAAATAGTATGCATGTAGCTTACGAAGCCGCAACCAGTGCAGCGGAAAAGGAAGATGAAATAGAAGCAAAAATACATACTTATGAAGCGACTGCGAAACTACTAATTGCTATAATTACTAAATCTTGGCAAAGTGAATGGGATGGATCAGACACTTTTCTTAGAAAAGTTAAACAATCGGTACTGCCTTGGAAAACAATTAAAAATGCTACAAGAGAGGAGCAGGTAACGCTAACCAGATTACGCATAGGACACACGAAAATTACATCTGAATATTACCTTACGGGAAGTGAGCCACCCAGATGTAACGAATGTAAGGTGCCTATAACTGTAAGTCATTTGCTGATAGAATGTGCTTTATTTAAAAATGAACGTCAACGTAATGGCCTCAAGCAAAGTGTTGAAGATATACTCAGCAATGACCCGGAAGAATTACATAAATTAATAGCGTACCTTAGAAACACAAATCTGCTAAAACAAATATAGAGCAACATAGGAAGCGCCAATGACCTTAGATGTCGACGCGCAATAACACAAAAAAAAAAAAAAAAAAAAATAATAGTAATAATAATAATAATAATAATAATAATAATAATAGTAATAATAATAGTAATAATAATAATAATAATAATAATAATAATAATAATAATAATAATAATAATAATACCTAGGGGTTGGACTACCTACCAGGCGCGTCTCCAGGTGGCGGATAGAGGAATAACCTTGCGAATGATCGTAAGTGATGCAAGGCCAACACCGAAATATGAGCTCGTGGCGTTAAACCGCCACTGTTAGCTCTAGAGAATAAGGTGTCGCGGACCAGTCCACGTGGGGCCTCGTATCTAACGAGGACAGGGATGGCAACCCTGCGTTCCCCCTAGCTGGAAGTACACTTTTCTTATACTAGTCTTGAGTGGCTTCTTCCTTTAACTCTTCCTGTCGGAGCACCCTCGCTCCAACTCTTGTTCTCTTCAGGCTCTCAGTGAAAGCTTAGAGACCTCTTCTTTTCTCTCTACTCTTCCCAGGACATGCGCCGTCAAAAGCGTATACGGGTGTGGCTAGCCCGGGATGTCCTAGCTGGGGGCGGCTGAGCGCTGGCCGTCTCCTAATACCGCAACTGCGATCTGTGCTTCAGAGACTCTAGCAGGGCGTGGCTAGGGAACGTTGTACAGCTAGTAGTCGGTGGTCTTGGCTTCACCGCCCGGGCTACGAGGAAGGTAACCTCTATAAAAAATCCCCCAATCCCAAGGTCGTTTGGCAGTTTTAGGTGCTGAAGGGATTGCGCGAGGGGAAGCCTGAGCGTGGCCAGGGGGAAGCCTGGTCCTTAGCGGTGAAACGCCTGTGGGGAAAGAGGCGCCTCCTCACAGTATTATGCCCTGCTGTAGTATGCCTGCTCTGCTTCAGTTGACGTTCTATCAGTGCCTTCTCGTGGGAACAAATATGTCCGAATTAAATCCCCTGAAAGAGGACTCATCCTCAAAAATGAGCGTTGGAGAGGAACAACGTAAAAATTCCTTAAATAATAACATAATGGAACAGTTGACGTCGGGTAACACCCCTCGGTTTCTGATCATTAGGAAGCAAAACTCTGGAAATTTTGAAAAAGATAATCCGTTTGAAATAGCTAGGACACTGTATAATTTGTTAGGTGATGTAAATTCATGCAAAAAAGTTAGCACAGGTTTATTGATAGACACACGATCTAATAAACAAGCGCAATGTTGTCTGAAATTGGAAATGTTTGGTAATACTCCTGTAATAGTTGAACCGCACCTTACTTTAAATACTGTAAAAGGTGTCGTAACATGTAAGGACCTGTTAAATTGCACAACCAGTGAAATCTTGGAAAACATGAAAAGCCAGAAGGTCATAGATGTTAGAAGAATCACAACCAGAAAAGATGGACAAACTATCAATACAGCAAGTTTAATTCTAACCTTTTGTAGTCAAGCCATACCAGCGAATGTAAAAGTAGCTATTTACAGACTTCCCGTCAGACTCTACATTCCACCTCCTTTAAGATGCTACAGATGCCAAGCCTTTGGGCACACGACGGCAGCATGTAAGAATACGCAAATTTGTATATGCGGTAAACAAGTACATACTGGACAACCATGTGAAAAACCACTCAAGTGCGTAAATTGCAACGGAGACCACACTGCCAGATCTAAGGAATGTCCAAGATATATAGAAGAAGTTACTATTCAAGAAATAAAAGTAAAAAATCGAATCACGTATTTTGAAGCGCGTAAAGAAGTCACAGCGCGAACTCCTACAGGCCCAACGTATGCAGCGGTAACGAAAACCGCAATTACACCTAAACACATTAATGTGAAAGACATAGTGTCAGAATTAGTCCCCCACTTAATTGCGGAACTAAAAGAACATTTCTCGGAAATTAAGGAGAAAAGTATGCCATCAACTAGCATGATAGAATCAGAAAAACAATATATTCCGGAATCTAACACAGAACAGATGGAAACTGAGTCTAACGACAAAAGAAAAAGAAACACTGTAGTATCCGATTCATCCTCGCAATATCTCGACGAGGATGAGCTAGACGAAAGCAGACTCAACATATTGAAATCAAAAAAGAAGAAAGGGTGGCCTAAGGGCAAACCCCGTAAAGCATCTTAACCTGTGATATTAAGTTCAGATTACTTACAACTGTGATATTAATTTAAGACGACCTAAACTGTGATATGAATGTGTGTTTGTTTTATATAAATGTATAGTAGTCCTTGTCGTATATTTAAACCTATATATTTAATATAAAATTTATTTAAAACTACTCAAACAATGGAGCAAATCCTGCAATGGAACTGCAATGGATGTTCCAAAAGTAAGGACGAATTACGTCTACTAATCACTGAATACAATCCATTTGCCATCGTATTACAGGAAACTCATTTCAAAGTGAATGAAAAGTTTCACTTAAACGGCTTTGAGGTCATAAGATATGATGAGCCTCATGACGAACGTGCCAAAGGAGGAGTCGCCATATTGGTAAAAAGTACTTGTATATATAATAGCATCCAATTGAACACGACGATACAAGCTGTAGCTGTATCGATTAAACATCCTGTTACTATAAATATCTGTAACATCTATTTACCAGACAACAATTGGACGATACAAGCAATAGATAACCTAATATCTCAATTACCCACACCGTTCCTCTTACTAGGAGACTTCAATGCTCACAATCCATTATGGGGTTCAGCTAAAAAAGATACCAAAGGCAAAGCATTAGAATCACTACTGATGCAAACCAATTAATTCTAATAAACAACGGTAAACCAACACATCTAAACTCAAGAACAAATGGTTTCTCTGCTATAGATCTTAGCATGTGTTCTCCACAGGTAGCAGAAAAATATGAATGGAACCCAATAGAAGATCTACATGGTAGTGATCACTTCCCATAATCATAACATCCTCTATCGCGCAACAAAATTGGATTACAGTTCCCAGATGGAAGATAAGTAAGGCTGACTGGTTGCAATACAAGAAGTATGTTACAGACATAGACAGACAGCAAGACATAAATACACTAGTCCGAGACTTTACAAATAATATAGTTAACGCGGCGGAAAGGACAATACCAAAAGGTACTAGTAGAGTGACAAAACCACCGGTTCCTTGGTGGAATCCGGAAGTGGCATTAGCAATAAGTAATCGCAAAAAAGCATTAAAAACATTTGTTAATGAGCCCACTATGCAAAGACTAATCGAGTACAAGAAAAGTAGAGCCATAGCAAGAAGAAAGGTATTGGAGAGCAAGAGACAGTCGTGGGAAAGGTATGTCTCAGTATGACACGAAAAACTCCTCCAACAGAGATTTGGAAGAAAGTAAATACAATAACAGGCAAACGAAAACAAGTCAAGCCAACAAATATTCTACATGGAGAAGTTATAGTCACTGACACGTACAGCATAGCAGAACAGTTTGCTGAATATTACGAAAAAGTGAGCTCAGCCGATAATTATGATGATCACTTCAGAAGAATTAGATCCATCACAGAAGTACCCCTCGACTACGCAGAACAAGAAACTAAGGAATACAACGCACCCTTTAGTAAAGAAGAATTAAAGGCAAGTTTAGAAACCGTTAAAGAAACATCCCCAGGATTGGACAATATACAATATGCCATGATAAAAAATTTACCAAGAACAGCCGTTGAAAATTTACTGTATATATATAACAGAATTTGGTCAGCAGGCGCCTATCCCACCATTTGGAAAACATCACTTATTGTACCAATACTGAAGGCCGATAAAGACGAATTACAAACCTCTAGTTATAGACCAATATCCTTATTAAGCTGTCTTGGAAAGCTCTTGGAGCGAATGGTCAACACAAGGCTAGTGAAACGTTTAGAAAAGAAACACCTGATAAATAAATATCAAACCGGGTTTCGAAGATACCATTCAACCATTGATAACATTACATACGTTGCAACCAATATGCTAGAGGCATTCAGAAACAGACAGCATAGCACCGCTATATTTTTCGACCTCGAAAAGGCGTTTGATTTAGTTTGGAGATATGGGGTAATAGAGAAATTGCACAAATGGGGCTTTAGAGGAAATCTAATAAAATTCATAAAGTCGTTCTTATCGGACAGGCACCTCAGGGTAAGGATAAGTGACCACCTATCTAGTAAACGACCTTTAGAAATAGGCATCCCGCAAGGATCCCCAATCAGTGGGACCTTATTTCTAATAGCAGTGAATGACCTTACCAGAGCGCTACACCCAAAAATAAAAGTTGTTTTATGTAGATGACCTAGTCATTTTTACAACGTCCAGGAGAGAAGAACCGCACAATGGATTATTACAAGACGCCATAGAGACAATAGTCCAAAGAGCCCAAGAAAGAGGCTTTAAAGTATCAGCACAAAAAACGGTAGCCATGCACTTCTGCAAGCTTAGACGGCCCCATTATTTACCGACTTTTAAGCTGAATGATACAGTAATTAAATGTGTACCCAACCACAAATTCCTCGAGTAATTCTTGATAGCGCTATGACATGGAAACAACACATAAATGATCTAACCACAAAAGCACGCAAAACTATGAATATAGTAAAATGTATAAGTAATAAAAATGGGAGCAGATAGAGAAGTGTTGATAAGGCTATACAAAACACTAATACTATCAATACTGACTATGGATCTGTAGCGTATGACTCAGCTTCGAAATCCAATCTAAGACCGCTAGAGGTTATACAAAATTTGTGCATACGTTACAGCATAGGAGCATTCCCAACAAGCCCATGCAGCAGCTTGCAAGTAGAAGCAGGACTTATGCCACTACAATTAAGACGAATGTGGAACCTACTGAACTACACACTAAAAATACAACAAAACCCGCAACATTATATGCATAAAAAGTTAAGTAACATAGATCAAAACGAAAACGGAAATAGAAATAATCCTATAAATATTAGAATAGGTAACGCTCTAAAACAATTAGGAATAAATTCCATCACACCGTTAAATCGACACGATATAAAAGAAAAGATTTGGGAGAAATGGCAAGCAAGCTGGTCAGCACAAAATAAATTTTGAAAAGCATACCCCAAAAGTAATAAATAATAGAGTGTATCCGCAAATGTCTAGAAAATTAGCATCGCAATAACAAGACTGAGAATAGGACACACGAAGTTAACTCACTCATACATGCTCGAAAAAATACATCCTCCTACATGTACCAAATGTAACAAACAACTCACAATAGCACACATATTTGAAGAATGTGAGCAACTAACAGCGAGTAGAAGAAAAGCAAATGTGGATAATGGAATTAAAATAGATCTTAACATCACGGAACAAAAGATCAAAGATATTACAAACTATCTAACTGAGATCGAAATAATGAATGAAATATAATAAGTAAAGTAGTATGACGAAGAAAATACGTGGCAAATAACCAAGAAGTTTAAGCCAAAAAAAAAAAAAAAAAAAAAAAATAATAATAATAATAATAATAATAATAATAATACTGGGGGTCTTGGCTTAATCGCCCGGACTGCTGGAAGGAACCACTATAAAAATAACCTAATCCCAAGGTTGGCCGTGCCGAGGGATGAATGGCTGGGGTAGACCAGTCGCTAGCGACCAAACCTCGAAGAAAATGGCGAACTTCGTTGTATATAGCCTTACTGTAGTATGGAGCACTGCTGCAGTGGACATACATTTCTTCCAATTTCGTGGGAACAACATGGACGTTTCCTTATTTCAACAAGAGGACCCATCCTCTGAAATGGGAGCGGTTGGGGCACCGCTATCGCTGAGTAACCCCAAACCCCTGTTGTCGATGGCAGGATGGCGAGCCAGGTGACGGATCATCCCGGTATCTGGTCGTTAAGAGAAAAGATGGGCTCAACTTTGACAAGGTGGGTCCATTCTTGATAAGCAATGCGTTGTATAGTGTATTTGGAGACTTGAAGATGGTCAAAAAGGTAAAGGAAGGGATACTGATAGAAACACGAACAGAGAAACAGTCCAAATTTATACAGAATACTAACATCTTTATGGGACTGCTTGTAGATATCGTGCCTCATAGCACGATGAATAGGTCACGAGGTGTTATCTTCTGTCCAGACTTGCTTAACTGCACAGAAGAGGAGATAAGGAAGGAAATGGCAGATCAAAAAGTGATTGAGGTGCGACGACTAAAGACGCGAAGGGACGGCATATTAAAAGACACACCGAACCATGTTGTTACTTTCGATACGCCGGTTTTGCCCAAAAAGATAAAGGTCGCTTTTTATTCACTAGAAGTACGGTTGTACGTTCCAGCTACGTTAAGGTGCTTTAAGTGCCAAAAGTATGGCCATACATCCATTAGATATACATCAGAACAAGTATGCATATGCGGAAAATCGATGCATGAAGGACTCCCTTGTGAGGAGCCACTAAAATGTGTGAATTGTGGAGGCAACCACTCTGCGCGTTCACAGGTATGTCCTGTGTATAAGCAGGAGGTTGCCATCCAGGAACTGAAAGCAAAGGACAACCTAAGCTATTTTGATGCAAAGAAATTGGTAGTGGCGCGTACCCCTATACAGGGGATATCATATGCCCAGATGGCAATAAGGAAACCGGAAGTCGGTCTCTTGGTAAAGGAGCTGATTCCGGAATTGGTGAAAGCATTAAAAAATGAATTCGTTATCCCTAAGGAGACGACACCAAAAGCAAAAACTGGAGAGCCCAGTGTATCTGTGATCCCCAAAATACAGCGTGCTCGAGCTGAGTCGGAATGCAGCTCTAAATCTGCGCTGGCGGTAGTAGAAGCCGAAAAGAGAGTACGGAGCACGTCCACTATAAGTGAGACGTCTGCTTCCGACCGTATCGAGGATCTCTCTTCGCAGCAGAAAAAGAAAAAGAAAGGATGGCAAAAGGGGAGACCCCGACTGCCACCCAAGACGCCGGATGTGACCTCCCAGCAATCCGCTGGTGGGGGATCACAAAAGTCGTAAGTCTGTGATAAAATTAGTGATAACCATCTGTGATATTTTTGAGTAAAGCATCGTTTGTCTAATCACCTGTTTGTCCTTTGTTTCATATACTTACGTGTTTATTTATTTATATATGTGCTCTTTTAACTGTTTTGTCTTATTTAATTAATTATCTATTATATCAATGGATAAAATCCTTCAATGGAACATTCGAGGGATTATTTCAAAGTATTGCGACGTAAAGCTCCTTATACAAGAGCACAATCCAATGTGCTTGTGTATCCAAGAGACTCATCTCAGGCAGGAACAACCATACGTTCTTAAAGGGTACAATGTGGAACGAAAAGAACCGCAGTTGCGCCAGAGAGGCAGGGGAGGAGTAGCTATACTGATGAGAAGCGATGTAATATATGATAGATTACCTATCACTAGCCAACTACAGGTGCTGGCAGTCGACATAGGCGGTAAGCTTAGGTTCACCCTTGCCAATATATACTTGCCTGAATACAACTGGACCGTACAAGACCTCGAAGAAGTTGTACGTCAGCTACCAAAGCCGTTGATGTTGATGGGCGACTTCAACGCACACAATCTGCAATGGGGATCGCGGAAAACCGATTCAAGAGGACGTGTGATAGAGGGGTGGCTGGAGACAGATGATCTGGTCTTACTCAATACAGGCGAGCCAACTAGCTTCAATACCATTTCCAATACCGTAGAAGTCATAGACCTTACTATCGTGTCTAGTTGCTTAGCAACACGTGTTACTTGGCGAACAATAGAGGATTTACACAACAGCGACCACTTCCCTATCGTCGTAGAGACATGCATCCCGATCCCGGTGCAAAACACTGCGAAGAGATGGAATACAGCCAAGGCAGACTGGGAACGATTCTTGTTCAACTTGCGCGCACCCGATAGCGTAGACGTAAGTTCAATCACCAATGCTATCATGAAAGCTGCCGAGGTTAGCATTCCACTTACCAAAGGCAAGCTTCCAAGGCGTTCTGTCCCATGGTGGAACGGCGACGTCAGCCAAGCTATCAGGGACAGGAAATCTGCCTTCAACAGATTCCGAAGAACCCCCACCATGGAAAACCTGGTAACCTTCAAAAGGCTGAGGGCAGAGTGCAGACGAGTGGTATTGAAATGTAAGCGCGACTCGTGGAACCACTACACGTCAACTATAACACCAACGTCCGACGTACGAGAAGTATGGAGGAAGGTTAGCGGCATGGATGGCAAACGTAGAACACACATACTTACTAGTATAAAGACGTCCGACGGAAACATTGTAGAGGACAATGGCCAAATTGCAAATGTTCTTGCTCATTGCTTTGCTAGTGTAAGTAGCTCTGACAACTACACCCAAACTTTTAGAGACAGTTTGCCCATCACGAAACCGGACTCGACTTCAGTGCTACTCAAGAACTTTGCTACAACTTAGCCTTTACGATGATGGACCTTGATACAGCGATTGATGCCCTCAAACTGTCAGCACCCGGCAGTGACATGATATCCAACGAAATGCTTAAGCATCTAACGTGCGACATGAAAAAAGTATTGCTAAGCTTATACAATACGCTTTGGCTAAGTGGTACATACCCTGAGGAATGGAAGAGCGCCATTGTTATCCCTATTCTTAAGCCAGGAAGAATCCCATGGTCCCCAGTAGTTATAGGCCTATTAGTCTTACTTGCTGTATGGGTAAACTACTGGAGAAGATGGTAAACGCGCGGCTTCAAAAGTACCTGGAGGAGAACAACATACTCGTTGAATATCAGACCGGCTTTAGGAAAGGCAGGTCCACCACCGATCATCTGGTGGGGTTAGAGTACCGCATCCAAGAAGCCTTTCGAAAGAGGGAGCATGCAGTAGCTGTTTTCTTCGACATCAAAGGTGCGTATGATATGACCTGGAGACAGGGTATCATGCGAAATTTACGAAAATATGAGATCAGAGGTAACATGGCGTTGTTCATCGAATCATTCCTGAGTAATAGGAGGTTTAGAGTGCGTGTTGGAAACACACTGTCCGGAGAAAAAGGACTTGAAAACGGCGTACCACAGGGTTCTACCCTAAGCTGTACCCTCTTTGCCATTGCCATCAACGAAATCTGCAAAGGCGTTGACTGTGCGGTAGCAAAGTATATGTACGTAGATGACGTGGCCTTCCTGACAACGGGAAAAACTATTGGAGTAGCTGTAGGGCAGATGCAGACAGCGATAGATGAAATAACAACCGCTACAACAAGAGTCGGATTCCAGTTCTCGGATGAAAAAACGCAATGCGTCCATTTCTGCAGGCTGAGAAGACCGCACTACGATCCGCTCCTGTACCTGAACGGGACCCTTATAACTTGCTCCGACAATGCCAAATTCCTTGGCCTGATTTTCGATAGGAAGCTTACGTGGGGGCAGCATATTAATGCTCTAGTTAGTAAGTGCAAAGCCAAAATGAACTTGGTAAAATGCCTTGCACACACTAAATGGGGAGCCGACCCCAAGAGTCTGCTCAATATATATCAAAGTCTGATCCTGTCGAGACTAGAATATGGCTCAATAGTCTACTCATCGGCTCGGAAGAGCATACTACGCAAACTAGATGTCGTACATCGCTTGGGCATTAGATACGGAATAGGTGCTTTTCCAACCAGCCCTGTTAGCAGCCTCCACTGTGAATCAGGCATGATTCCCCTAAACCTCAGGAGGAATATGCTGATGTTGACGTATGTAACGAGACTAAAGTCTACACCAAGTAACCCCAACAACCAGTTACTTGCAGAGGCCGATAACCTATATGAAAGCAGACCAACAATTACTCGACCGTTTTCCATAAGGGTAAAAGAATATTTAGAAAGGGTAAATTATGAAATGGTAGTAGAGGGACATGAGCAAAATCAATTCGTAACAAATATTGCTATAAAGAAAATGATCACAACACAGTGGCAGCAATCCTGGGACCAAAATAACACAGTACTTCGATCCATAAAGCCAGAAGTAAAGATAGGATACGAGGTAACGGGCCTAACAAGAAGAGAGGCAATTATAGTGCATAGGCTAAGAATAGGACATACGGCGCTCACACATAAACACTTGTTAAGTGGGGAACAGCCACCAATGTGCGACGAGTGTCAAACTACGCTAAGCACTACTCACATAGTATGCGAGTGTCCAACGTATTCCGAACAGAGAAGGATCTGGGATCTTCAAAACAGCTATGCTGAAAACCTGAAACAAAAAGAAAAAATTAGTAAAACGTTAAACTTTTTAAAGGCAACCCACCTGATTGACCAACTATAGAGGTGAAGCCTATGGTTATGTATAAAGCTTAATATACCTACCTGTGCATTGTTTTACTGGATTTTTGTTACTCATCTATACACCTTTTTTCATTTAATGTTCAGTTCGCATAAGTACAGGGTATGGTGCTAATAGCCTCAGCAGCTGATGCACCGAGGAGGGGTTTTAGTGGGTATGCCAGTGTGGAGACTCCCACACTATCACCGCAATCAGTGTGGTTGTGTTGTCCATAAAGGATTTCCCCTCCTCCAAAAAAAAAAAAAAAAAAAAAAAAAAAAAAAAAATAATAATAATAATAATAATAATAATAATAATAATAAATATACAAAAAACCCTATAATACAAATTATTTTACCAACAATAAAACATTTAAATGACCTGGGTTATACAATAAAATTTATATGGATCCGAGTCATATAAAGATAGAGGGAAACGAAAGAGCAGATAAAGCTGCACGTAAAGCAGCACAAGAGGCTCAAAACCAAACTACCGAAACAGTAGATATAGCAAACCACCGCAACGTGGCGGCCTTCCTGAAAACCAAACTAAGAATAACATGGCAACAAAACTGGATAGAAGCACATAACACCCTTAAACTCGTCAAGCCTACTGTTGAAAAGTGGAACATACCTTCAGGCCTATCCAGAAAAGAAAGTAGTGTTATCCACAGAATAAGAATTGGGCACACCAAAATAACGCATAAGCACCTAATAACGAAAGAACCTTGCCCAACCTGTACACACTGCTCATTACCATTAACCATTGAACATATACTCTGCTCTTGCGTAACATACGCCCTGATGCGTAACCTATATTCAATCTCAGGTACTCTAGCTAATAACTTGAATAATAACATACGAAATACCTTAGAATACCTGAAAGTTATAGCGATATTTCATCAAATATAATATCAAAAACAGCACTAAAGACCATGGCAGTCGATGTGCTATACCATATAAAAAAATAATAATAATAATAATAATAATAATAATAATAATAATAATAATAATAATAATAATAATATTTGAATGGACTCGAATATCTGATCTCCATGGGAGCGATCATTTTCCGCTGCTATTAACAACTCTAGCAACCAAGTATACATGGACTCTACCAGAAAAGTGGTGTTTGAAAAAGGCTAATTGGAATCAGTTTAAGGGTAGTATAAAGAATGTGGACATGCAGCAAAACATAAATAGTGTAACAGAAAAATTTACGTACAATATAATACAGGCTGCACAACATTCCATACCTAAGAACAACAAGAAAGTAAATAAGCCACCAGTTCCCTGGTGGAGTGCACAAGTAAAAGAGGCTATTCAAAACCGAAAAGCGGCATTAAAGACATTTTCAAACAACCCAATAATGGAGAACTTAATTGAATACAAAAAATGCAGAGCAATAGCACGACGCACAATATTAGAGGCAAAGAGAAAATCATGGATGCGGTATACCTCAGAAATTACAATAAATACGACAATTTCGGAAGTATGGAACAAAATTAAAGCGGTATCTGGTAAATTTACAAAAACACCTCCTATAAGGTTAAAAGAAAAGATAATCTAATTACAGAACCAGATCTAATAACACAAAAATTCGCTGAATATTTTGAAAGAATTAACAGTTTAGAGAATTATAGTGAAGAATTTAGGAAAAATTACATGTAAGAGAGGCACCATTAAGCTTCACAGAGGAGTGTGTAAGTCAGTATAATGAACCGTTCAGTATGGATGAACTAACTTGCACACTTCAGAAAACCAAAGAAACCACTCCAGGATAGATCAAGTTACATATTCCATGATTAAAAATTTACCTGAAACAGCATTGACAGATCTATTATTATTGTACAACCGTATATGGTTTGAAGGAATATATCCAGAAAACTGGAAAACTTCCATTATCATACCTATAATTAAATCAGAAAAGATCCTTTGCACACATCAAGTTACCGCCCAATATCGTTAACGAGCTGCATTGGAAAGATATTGGAAAGGATGGTAAACGAGAGACTAATGAAATATTTGGAAATACATAAACTTTTAGATACATACCAATCGGGATTTCGTAAAGGATATTCGACGAGAGATAACATTTCCCACTTGGTATCAGCAATTCAAGACTCTTTAACCACAGAAACCATACTACGGCAATATTTTTCGACCTTGAGAAGGCGTATGATTTAGTATGGAGGTATGGAATTCTGCAAAAAATACACGCATACGGAATAAGGGGCAACATGGCAAATTTTATTACAGAATTTCTTACAGAAAGGTACTTCCGCGTAAGAATTGGCAATGCCATGTCAAACAAACACTGCCTACAGATCGGTATACCCCAGGGATCACCTATTAGTGTGAGCTTGTTTTTAATATCTGTCAATGAATTGACCAAAACACTCCATCCCACAGTAGGTAGATGCATGTACGTGGACGATTTGGTCATATTTGCATCTAGTGAGGGCGATCGGTCACAGAATGCTCCGCTACAATCAGCGGTTAACAATATCATACACGAAGCAGAGAAGGTTGGGTTTAGAATATCTCAAACAAAAACAGTCTGCGTGCACTTTTGTAAATTAAGGCATCCACACTATCGCCCAAATATATTTCTAAACCAACAGCAAATAAAATGTACATCGGAACATAAATTCTTGGGAGTCATACTTGACCAAACTCTTACGTGGAAACCGCATATTGATTACATAATTGTAAAAGCACGCAAAGCGCTAAATGTAATTAAATGCTTATCACACTCAAAGTGGGGAGCAGATAGAGAGATCCTTTTACGTGTATACAAAACCTTGATACTATCGTTATTTGATTATGGGTGCACAGCGTATGGTTCAGCTGCAAAAACAAACCTTAATACATTAGATGTATTTCAAAATTTATGTATACGTTACGCAATAGGTGCGTTTCCCACGAGTCCTGTAAGTAGCTTACACGTTGAAGCAGGGATATTACCTCTTAAGTTTAGAAGATTATGGATAACCCTAAAATATGCCAAAAAAAATAAAAGACGCACCTTCTCATTACATTAAACAGGTGATACTTAAATCAACCAGACAAGAATCTACGAGAACACAGAATGAAACAGTGAAAGACAGACTACAAGATGCCCTTACAAAGTTAAATCTAACATTAAATGAAGGAATTAAAGAAATAAAAATAGAGTGTGGAGTAATTGGCAACAAGAGTGGGAAAAGGAAAATAGATTTGCAAAACTACATTCACCTACAGTGTACAACAGAAAGCCTTATCCACCAATGGCCAGAAAATATAGCATTGTCCTTACGAGAGTGCGAATAGGACATACAAATACTACACATTCCTATATACTAACGAAAACACAAAAACCCACGTGTATTAAATGTGATAGCCCATTAACTATATTTCATATATTTGTGGAATGCGAAAATTAATAGATGACAGACACAAGTTCAATATAATTAATGGGATAAGGAAAGACTTTGATATAAACAGTGACAAAATACAGAGATTGTTTCAGTTTTTAAAAACCATTAATCTATTTGATAAAATATAAAGAGCATCTACATAAATACACAGAAGGAAAAGTAAACATACCGAAGATGGCAAATAACCATGAAGTTACGCCAAAAAAAAAAAAAAAATAATAATAATAATAATAATAATAATAATAATAATAATAATAATAATAATGGGGAGTAAAGTCGAACCAGCACCTCCACGTGGTACTCCTCGGGTAACGCTAACGCTGGTCGCACTTGTGTCTTTGGTAGTTTTGGTCCTATGTCAATTGTTTTATGTCTTGGGGACCTGACCCGTTATCAAAGGCGTAATCCAAGGTGTAATACGTACCGTGCCGAGGGATGAATGGCCATACGTTAGTTGGTCGCGAACGGTGTCTGTCGGGTACCAGGCATCCCCCGACAGTATTTTTTGCCTTACTGCGGTATGGACCACTGCCGTAGTGGACCATTAATTGTTCCGAACTCGTGGGACTGATATGTATGACGTAGCCTATCAATCTGTAGAGGACCCATCCTCTAAAATGGGCGCTGATGTAGGACAGCGGAAAAATCCTCAAGCGGGTAAGATCACCAGCCCAGTCTCCCGCTCCACAACGATGAAATTCCCCTTGATCTCTGAGGAGTCATCCGAAAGTTTGGGCATTACAAGTAGGCAGGAAAAGGAGGTTCCCTCGCCCCGGTTTCTGCTGCTGAAAAGGAAGGATGGCGACTTCACTAAAGTGAGCCCGTTCCTTATCTCAAAGACCTTGTTTGGAGAGGCCGGGAATATTCCCAGCATTAAAAAAGTTAAAGGAGAGTTATTAATAGAGAGAGCATGCAGGAATCAAAGCAAAAGGTTATTGGATATGAAAAGGTTATCGGGTTATGAAGTGGACGTTGCACCTCATCCAACTTTAAATCGTTGCAACGGAGTAGTGTACTGCCTCTGTTTGTTGAATTCGACGATGGAGGAGATTAAGGAGGGACTAGCTCACAGATTTGTCCTCGAAGTTAGACGCATAAGGAGCAAACGGAACGGTGAGTGGATTGGTATACCTAACCACATAATCACTTTCGAAAGGAATGATCTACCCAAAACCATTAAAGCGGCAATGTATCCGCTATTAGTGAGACCATATATACCGGCTCCCTTACGCTGTTATAACTGCCAACTATTTGGACATTCGGCCATTAATTGTAATCATACTAAGGTTTGCATATGTGGAAAACCTCCTCACGAGGACATTCCATGCGAAACACCAAAGTGGTGTCCAAATTGTAAAGGTGACCATTCTGCTATATATAAAAAAGAAAATAAAATTCAGGAAGTTATGGTCTTAAATAAAGTTTCGTACTTACAAGTCAAACAAATGGAAAGATCTGCAGTGACAAGCCAAGCTAGTTATGCAGCGACTGCGGCATTATCCAGTGGAAGCACTTCGAGAACTGAGTCTATACCTGAAATTAGAAAAATTATTCAAGAAGAAGTATCTAAACTTACGCCTGTAAACGCTACAGCCGGAGATGCTTCGCTGTGTGACATACTTCCTGACATCAGGAACATGATTAGAGAGGAAGTCTCTAAACTTAACCCTGTGGTCGCCCAACTGGAAAACACATCTCCGAGAGATTATGCCTGAAATTCAAAAATGATTAGAGAAGAGATATGTAATCTCAGGGAAGAATTTAGTATCTCAAAAGCACCTACCCTATTTACAAAACCTTCCGAGAACCCTATGGATGAAGAAACACGTGGTGCTAAAAGAAAGAGCATTCTGACAGAGCCACATCCACGGAATCTAGTTTAAACTCCGTCGATGAGGATACTTTAACGGCAGCTAAAGGGAGAAAAAGAAAAGGGTGGCCAAAAGGCAAATCGAGAAAATAGCTGTGATAGTTACATCAATCTGTGATATTTATCTGTGATATTTGCATAGTTTGTTCATTCGTTCGTTATTTATTTTACTTGTTAGTATTTGTGATGTCCTTATATACACACTTCATTGTTATTTATTTATGTTATTTATTAAATCCAATTTTTCAATCCTACAATGGATATAAATAAAATTATACAATGGAATTGTAGGGGTATAATAATGCGTTACTGTGACATCAAAATGATACTAACACAGCATGAACCAATGTGTCTGTGCATTCAGGAAACACACCTTCAACAAGGACAACCGTATGCACTAAGGGGATATACAATTGAACGGAGAGATGGCGAGTTGAACGCTAGAGCTAGTGGCGGTGTTGTTATATTGACGAGAAGCGACGTATATTCTGCGCCAATAAGTCTCAACACGCGCCTTCAAGCGGTGGCTGTGCGAATTTCATATCCCATTGTCCTATCTCTATGTAATATCTACCTGCCCAGAGATGATTGGGATTTAAGAGATATTGAGAATCTTGTAGATCAGCTCCCAACCCGTTTCTACTTGTAGGAGACTTTAATGCTCACAATCCTCTGTGGGGCTCTCAATCTAGAGACGCCAGGGCCGTCGACTGAAAACTTTATAGATCGTGACGATGTTCTTTGCTGAACACTGGAGCTCCGACGTATTTCAACTCTCGTTCACGTGATTTCCACGCGATTGATTTGGCCTTTTCCTCACCGATTCTGGCACCGCGCTTCACATGGATACCTATGGACGACCTACATAATAGCGACCACTTTCCCATCTGCATAGATACAAAAATTGCGAGACGGCCGATTGTGTCTATGCCTAGATGGCGCGTTGATAAGGCAGACTGGAACATCTTCGGGAAAAATGTATCCACATATATCAACCCCGAGCTTAGTCTATCCCAAGGGTGGAAACCTTTACCAACGATATTCTACAAGCTGCCCGAAATGCTATTCCTGAGGGAGGTGGCACGCCGATGGTGCGTAATGTGCCCTGGTGGTGCCCCGAGGTTAGGGATGCCATCAAAGCAAAGAGGAGGGCATTTAATTTATTTCGTCGATGTCCCACTGAAGAAAATGTGATTGTTTTAAGAGAGCCAGAGCCAATGCTCGTCGAATAATTCTTCAACGCAAGAAAGCTTCCTGGAACAAATACCTCTCCTTGATTAACCCCAGCACGTCTTCATCGGAAGTCTGGAAGAGGATAAAGCTTCTAGTGAATGGCAGAAGAACTACGTCCATCACTCGAATCATTACTCGAGATGGTATTACCACCGACATGCCGGAGTTAATCGCTGAGTCAATTGCTGAACACTACGAATCAATTAGCAGTTCTCAAAACTACGAACCAACTTTTCGTGACAACAAGATAGAACGGGAAACTCCTCTCGACTTCACTACCGCTGACCACCTAGAATATAACGTACCCTTTTCGATGGCGGAATTTGACGAGGCTCTACGGTTTTCTAATTCTAAGGCGCCTGGATCCGATACAATTCCGTACGAATTTATCAAAAACCTTCCTTTGACTGCCAAGTTGTCCCTTCTGAATTTGTACAATCGCTGTTGGTCTGAAAATACTTACCCTGGGGAATGGAAAGAGTCCATCATCGTTCCCATCCTCAAAAACAGCAAAGATCCACAGATTCCTTCGAGTTATAGACCCATCAGTCTTACTTGTTGTATGGGTAAACTTCTTGAAAGGATGGTCAACAACAGACTTGTTTGGCACCTGGAGTATAACCGGTATCTCGCAGACCATCAGGCAGGATTTCGTAGAAACCGATCCACTCAGGACCAACTGATATACTTGGAGAACGCAGTACAGCGTGCGTTTAGGGACAAGAAACATACGGTGGCTTTGTTTTTCGACCTCGAAGAGGCGTACGACATGACCTGGCGGTACGGAGTCTTACAAAAGCTGCACGGCTGGGGACTCAGGAAATTTGCCTCTTTCTAATCGACTACCTGAAAGAGAGAAGATTTAGGGTAAAATGCGGAAACGCGTTCTCGAAGCCTAAGATTTTGAGAATGGCATTCCTCAAGGCTCGCCCTTGAGCGTCACACTATTCGCGATTGCAATAAACGATATCGCATCGGGTATTAGTCCTGACGTAAAGAAATGTCTTTACGTGGATGACCTGGCAATATTTTGTTCAGATACAACTATCGGGAAAATAACTAGACGTCTCCAACCGGCTCTAAATAAAATTATCCAAAATGCCGAAAATTCGGGTTTTAAATTTTCGCGAAATAAAACCAAATGCATGCATTTCTGTCGTTTAAGAAAACCTCACTATGACCCACTTTTACACTTTAAGGATTGGCCAATCCCTATCTCAAGGTCGACCAAATTCTTAGGTCTAATTTTGATGATAAACTCAGATGGAATGAACACACAGACTACATAGTGGATAAATGTAAATCTGTTCTTAATATTCTTAAGGGTCTTGCTGGAACAAAATGGGGAGCAGATCCCGACACCATGCTACAGTTGCATAAGTCACTTTATTGTCTAAGCTGGAATATGGTTGTGAAGCTTACTCCTCGGCGCGCAAGTCAACTCTGGCTAGATTGGACCCTGTCCACCACGCAGGCATGAGATGCTCCATCGGTGCATTTCGCACTAGTCCCATCACTAAAATATTATCAGAGACAGGTTTCCTTTGCCTATCTCGTCGACGAGACCAGATCCTCTGTAGGTGCGTCGCTAGGATTTGTGCTCAACCGGACCATCCGAATTATCGGATTCTCTTTGGAGATTGTCGTGAATTTACCGATAGGCCATCGATTACAAGACCGGCCGGGGTGAGAGCTTCTGAATTATTGAACACGCTGGACGTTCACCTTCCAGAAGTATTACCGTTAGGTCACGGTGAAGTTCCGCCTTGGATGGTCCCTGAGGTAGATACTTGCCTCCAACTCACGGCTTTCAGAAAGGAAAGCACACCTGACTTAATTTATAAGCGACAGTTTGCATCTATAATGGACGCACACCGTAACTCAAAGGTGATTTACACGGATGGATCGCGAACTGAATCGGGGGTAGGATGTGCCATATGCATTGACGGCATAGCACATGGATGGAACATGTCCAATATGTGCACAATAATTGGTGCCGAAATGTATGCCCTATGGCAAGCCCTTTTGTACTGCCATATGTGCTACACAGTGACACGTTTCGTCATAATTAGTGACAGTTTGAGTGCTATAAGGAGTGTGAGGAGCCGTTTCTCTCGGGATCCGCTTGTCCAAAGATTACAGGCCTTATACAAAAACGTGGTGGAAACTGGAAAAAGTGTGACGCTACTGTGGGTACCTGGCCACGTAGGCATAGAAGGCAATGAAGTGGCCGACAAGGCGGCAAAACGTGCTACGACAGGAGAACAAGTGGATGTTCCGGAGGTGAGACATGTAGAGCTAAAGGCAGCCTTGGATAAGTCGATTGGATACACGAAGCCCTGGAGACCACCTGTGCAATTGTCTCGAACGGAACGGATTAAAATCCAGCGCCTGAGAATAGGACACACGCAACTAACTCACGTCCACCTGTTACGCAACGAACCTCCTCCGGCATGCCAGAGCTGTGGTGATCAAATATCTGTTGAACACATACTGTGTATATGCCCGGGACTGCAGCATCTAAGGATTTTATTTAAGTTGGTTGGGGAGAAAGAAGATTTACTTAGGCAGTCGGAACATATTAAAAATGTTATTAGATTCCTAAAAGCTGCAGATTTGTTTGATAGGATCTAATAAGTATAGAGGCCAATGACCTTAGTTGTCGACGCCAAAAATAAAATAAAAAAAAAATAATGTTTGTTTGAAGTATGTAATGAACGTAAATTTGGTGTATTACGGTTTGTATGAAAAAATGAATTTCACGTTTTAGGTAGTCTCTTATCCATTCCTTTAATTTATTTTTGTAATCTGAGATATGGTCTATTTGTAGCAGGTACGTTGGTATCGAGTTGTACAGCATGGGTACTACGCATTCTAAGCATCTTTTTCCATGTTTATTAAAATATAATGGTACTGCGAATCTGGTCCGTCTAGTTTGGTAATGATGTTCCAGCGGCACTTTGTAAATGTTGTCATCGTCATCGTGAATAATAAGAATAATAATAGTAATAATAATAATAATAATAAATAATAATAATAATAATACCTCCCCGATGAGATCCACCTTGACGTGGTGGGAGGCTCAGTAGCCACTGTTGCCAGCAGTGGTCAAGCAAAGAGATCTCAAGTCGTTTGTCTTCGTCTACTCGTGCTCTCTTACTGTAGTTAGTTTTAAATCTTAGTCTTGTTTGTTTTTCTTTCTTCCTGTCCCTTGTTATCTGTTTAAAAATATTTAAAATAAAAAAGGCTTTGGCCCGCTGGCAGGTAGCGATAAAATGCACCGATGACGACAAAGCTATGTTCATGGATTATGGAAAACTACTTGAGCCCTTCAGGGCGACCACACCTTACGGTGCAGGGGTTCGGATTGTCCCCAGTACCGGTCGGGAGCGAGGCGGAGCGGGCAGGCCTCACCCGACCGTTATCAAGCGGCTGCTCGGCGTCCATGGTAGGAAACCAGGCCATGGAGCAAGTAAGAGCTTCTGGAATTAATGACGACTCTGGCGTGAACATGGATAACGAATCAGGAACTAACGTCGTTGTGACTGCTCAAGCTAGCACGCAACCGACCTTTACCTCTAAAGCTAAAGGAGGTAGAACAACTGGTAATCCAGATAGAGGAAATAGTTTTGTATACTATCCAAAATTTTGGTAGTAAAACCAACGGAAGTTGGAACATTTAATAGAATAAGTCCCTTTGTTATACAAAGGAATATAGATTATTTAATTGGAATGGTCGCAAATATAAGCAAAATAAAACAAGTTCTTTTAATTGAATGTTAAAACCAGACTCCAAGCACAGAAACTTTTAAACTTAAAAACATTTAATGACACAGCTGTCGTGGTAACACCTCCAACACTTTAAATTTCTCCAAAGGTGTCGTAACCTGTCACGATTTAAAAAACGCAACTGAATCAGAAATCAAAGAAAACATGGAATCACAAGGAGTAATTGATGCTAAATTTATGACGATTAAGAAAGGAGGTGAATTATTAAAATCTGGTTCAGTATTACTCACCTTTAACAGAGTATCATTACCCACGGTAGTAAAAGCTGCATACCACAATTTACCAGTGAGACCATACTACCCTAACCCCTTACGATGCTTTCAATGCCAAAAATACGGACACAGCTCAGCAACGTGTACAAAAGACAAAATATGTCACTGCGGTTACCCAGAACATGGCAACGAACCCTGTCCAGTTCCACCAATATGTGTTAATTGTGGAGGACCACATCTTAGTAGGGCGAAAACTGTCCTATATATAAAAATGAAACTGCTATACAAAAATTAAAAGTAGACAAAAGAATAACTTACCAAGAAGCCAGACGAGAGGTTTTGACTTCAAATCCCACACCTTCGGCCACATATGCATCAATTACTTCACAAAAATCACTTTCATCACCAACAAATTTTAATGTAAAGAGATTGTCTCAGAATTGGTTCCTGAAATAAAATCGTTAATTAGAAATGAAGTACATTTTGCTGTAAAATCCATTACTCACATACAAAAAGAAAATATAAATCACTCCACAAAACATATATCACCCAAGAGTGATGCAAATACTGAATTATCAAACGTAGAATTAGAATTTTGTACACCAGATACACCAAAACGAAGAAGATCGTAACACCAGCACCTGATAGTGAACAATCAGACACTGATAAAAGAATTCGTACGCGTAGTTCGATACGCGCAGCAACACCAGAAGCAGACCCTGGTTCTGAAGGAAATTCTGAATCAAGTACATCTGTTGTTATAAACACTATTAGAAGAGAAAAACGTAAAACCCAAGGCTGGCCAAAAGGAAAGCCAAGAGGACCAAAAAAGACTAGCTGAGTCATTCTTATTAAATTCAACTGTGATAACAAGTCTTATAATTGAGATTTAAGACAAAACTGTGATACTTTTATTAGCTGTGATATTTTTATATTATTTATTTTACGTAAGATTCTATTTACATCTTATTTATTTATTAGCACTTCTATTAGCTGTGTTATTTTTACATTATTTATTTACCTATAAGATTCTAATTACATTTTATCTATTTATTAGTTTATTTTATATTTATTTATTTCAAAGATTGGTGCTTGACATATTAGAATACTCTAAATCAAAACATTCGATCACAAAGAAAACATTCTGCAATGGAATTGCAATGGGTTAAAACATCATTATTGTCAATTAAAAATGATTATATGCGAATACCAACCCTTCTGCTTGTGTTTACAAGAAACTCATCTTAAAGGAAATGAAAAATTTCATCTAAGGGGATACCATTCTTACAATAAAAATTTCGTTAACAACGAAAGGGCTAGTGGAGGTGTAGTTATTTACATAAAAAACAACATACCACATAAGGTCTGTAAACTAAATACACAAATACAAGCTGTTGCAATTAAGATTGAATATCCAATTAATATAGTAATATGTAATATATACTTACCATCCTTTAACTGGACATTGAAAGATCTTGAGAGCATAATTGCACAACTGACACCGCCTTTTCTCGTTGTAGGAGACTTTAACTCTCACTCTAAGGTCTGGGGTCTACATACAGACGCTCGAGGTCGCTTAATAGAACAACTCATGGAAAATAATGACCTAGTGCTACTTAATACCGGTTGTGCCACACATCTTAATGCAAAGTCTCGTAATTTCTCGGCAATAGACCTCACATTCGCCTCATCAACCATAGCATTAAAAATGACATGGCTAGCACACAACGATTACTATAGTAGTGACCATTCTCCAATATTCATTTCAACTCAACATGAAATAAATGAGAGAGCGTTACCGAAAAAATGGTTGATAAAAAGAGTAGACTGGGAAAAATACAAAACAATATTAAACTCAGATCAAAACAATGAATCATTGGAAATAGAAGAGCAAGTAACTTTCTTCACTCAAACTGTTTTAAACGCTGCAACAGAAACAATTCCGCAATCAGGCACAAAAGAAAATCTATTTCTGTACCTTGGTGGTCAGAGGAAATTAAAATCTAATCAAACAGAAAAGAAAATTGTTTACCATATTTAAAAGAAAACCATCTACTGATAATATGATTAATTTTAAAAAGCACGTGCTAAAGTACGCAGAGAGATACTTATTGCAAAAAGAAATTGTTGGGAAGAATACGTGACCACTATCAATGTTCAAACGAATAGCAGGAAGTGTGGAAAAAGCTAAATCAATAATTGGCAAACAAAACGAAAGCTTGTCCTCACTTTTAATAGTAGAAGGGAGAAAAGTTACAAAAGATGAAGATATTGTTGAAGCGCTAGCGCAACAATTTGAAAACAACAGTAGCTCAGAAAACTACACGGAAGTTTTAAAAACCAAACAGCAAAATGAGGAAGAACTAAACTTTAATACAAATAAAAAGTATGACTATAACACACCATTTACCCTCACATGCACACAACGCACTTGCAGGATGTAAAAATACGGCTCCTGGACCAGACTCAATAATGTACATAATGCTCCAAAAACTTCCAACACGTAAAAACAGCACCTGTTAAATATATATAACAACATATATAATAAAGGAGCATACCCATCTCAATGGCAGCACTCCATCGTAACACCCATACCCAAACCCGGAAAAGATATTACGAAACCCATCAACTATAGACCTATTTCACTTACCTGCTGCATGAGCAAAGTTTTGAAAAAATGTTGAACGAACGGCTTATATGGCTTCTGGAATCACAACAACTCATATCGGAACATCAAACTGGATATCGTAAGTTTCATTCTACGGCTGATACGTTGGTCTATCTGGAAAACCACATTTTAAATAGCTTTATACAACAAAATCATACAGTAGCTGTTACTTTCGATGTGTATAAGGCATATGAATTAATGTGGAGATACAACATAATTAAAACCTTACACAATTGGAACTTAAAAGGAAACTTGCCTCAAATTATACAAAGTTTTCTATCCTATCGTAGTTTTTGTGTTAGAATTGGGAACACTATGTCTAAAATCCACGTGCAAGAAAATGGTATACCACAAGGGTCTGTACTAAGCTGCACCTTATTTATAATCGGCATCAACAACTTAATATCATTAAAACAGGCCTCAATTTATAAATGTATCTATGTAGATGACCTAATAATATTTAGTCAAAACAATACAATTGATTGTATACAACAATTACTGCAAGAAGCAATTAACGAAATTGTGACACTTGCCGAAAAAATTGGCTTGAGATTTACAGAGGACAAAACAGCTGCAATACATTTCTGCAGACTAAGAAAAAAACATGATGAACCACAATTGAAAATCAACGGAACACCCATCGCTCTAGTCGAACATATAACAATACTTGGCGTTACCTTTGATAAAAAACTGTATTTCAAAGACCACATAGAACACCTAGTTACCAAATGCAAGAAAAGACTGAATCTAATTAGATGTCTATGTAACATAAATTGGGGTTCGGAAAGACGAACGCTCCTACAGCTGTACAAATCATTTGTACTCTCTATAATGGACTATGGTAGCATAGTATATTCTTCTGCAAGAAAGTCGTCGTTAAAACTGCTAGACACTATTCATACAAGAGGCATACGGATGGCAACGGGAGCTTTTAGAACAAGCCCAACACTTTCAATATACGCCGACTCCGGAATTCCACCGTTAAATGTCAGAAGAAATATTCTTCTACTTAATTACCTAACAAAGATAATGTCGTTAAAGCAGCACATTAACCATACGGAAAATGAAAATAACATCATGGAAAGATACCATATACGCACAACAGCAAGCAGACCTGCACTAATTAGAGCTTCAGAAATTGCAAAGGAAATGAACATTACAATTCCGCGATTACTATACTATGACCACGATGAATGCCCACCCTGGGTAGTACCTACAACGACATTTATATTGGACCTAATGAACTCTAAAAAAGAAAACACTCTTCCTGCCGTGTATCGTACACATGTGAGGAAAATTATATCTGACCACTTCAGCTATGTAAAATCTTTACTGACGGATCGAAAACCGAAAACGGCGTAGGAAGCGCGATTTACGTAAATGGCGTATGTTACAATTGGTCATTGAGTAAGATTGTTAGTGTGTATAGTGCTGAACTATATGCACTTTGGCAGTCGCTTCTAGTTTGTCAGTATTATGACAGTAACGATTTTATGATATGTACTGATTCGCTAAGTGGTACGCAAGCAATAAGTAACATAACCCCAACTAAAGACCCCTTAGTAAACATGATCAAGAGTCAATTGCACCATCTAAGAAACATATCTAAAAACATAGTAATTATGTGGATACCAGGACATATTGGTATATTTGAAAACGAAACCGTAGATAATGCGGCAAAAAAAGCCACAGACATGGAAGCAGATGATGTTGCAGTCCATCCAAACGATTTTAAAGACCACCTGAGATATAAATGTTTTGAGAAGTGGAACTCATTATGGAATCAGTCCAATACATATTTAAACAAAAGCAAAAAATATACAGGTCCCTGGAAACTTAAATGGCAACTAACAAGGAAAGATCACGTTGTGCTAACCCGAATTCGTATAGGACACACCAACATGACCCACAACTACTTATTAGGCAAGATGGAAAGAAATATGTGTATTCCATGCAATGTCTATATGACTCTGGAACATATATTTATCGAATGTCCGATATATACACAAATTAGAATAAAGATAGGGATAGAAAACACTATGCAAAGTATTCTGAAGGAAAATAAAAGATCAGTTGAGCGAATTTTGCAATACCTAAAAGAAACAAATCTTTATAGTTATATATAGAAACGGAATGTAATACGTATATGTTTGTTGAAATGGCCACAAAACCATTGCAGTTGGCGCCATTTACAAAATAATAAAAAGAAAAAAAAAATAATAATAATAATAATAATAATAATAATAATAATAATAATAGGGGAGTAAAGTCGAACCAGCACCTCCACGTGGTACTCCCCGGGTAACGCTAACGCTGGTCGCATACGTCGGGTGTCCACGTCCCTGATTGTTCTCTACCGACTGTCTGTGGTTTCTTCTGGTCAAGTTCTATATGTGTGTTCGTCCTGGTGACTCAGCGCAACCATGAAGTTAGTAGTGGTTCGGCAGGGCTCCGTTGTGATCGCCGTTTCTTCTTACCACCCTGCGTAGCTGGCCGTTAGCTTTAAAAGGCACCTTACAGCCGTAGCAGCCCTACGGAGGTAATGGTATGTGTGTATTGTCTATGATGGAAAGTTCTTTAGGGAATTACTTGGGCGGTGGGGGATCTGGACCGGATCCCTTCGGAGCCGTCCTGATGACCGGTCCAAAGACGGAGAGTGTGGCGACTCCCGTCGGCTAAGTGCCACTGAACCATGCGTGACAACGGTTAATGGAACTGGAATTGAGGTTTTGGCGGTTTCCTCTAGAAAACCACTGAGAGAGGAAGGCAGGAAAAGGAGACTCCTGGTCCCGGTTCCTGCTCCTTAAAAGGAAAGAAGGAGATTTTACCAAAGTAAATCCTTCTTAATATCGAAAGTTCTTTTGGTTTGATTGGAGAAGTAGATAAGATTCAAAAGGTAAAAGGAATGATATTGATACAAACTAGGTCAAGAGCACAATCAGGAAAATTGTTGAAAGTAGGCAAAATGGCAGATATGGAAGTAGAGGTAACACCTCTCCCAACGCTCAATAAGTGCCACGAAAAGTAGCAGTAGCGCTTCCTCAGAATTAATACCTGAAATCAGAAAAATAATTAAAGAGGAAGTGGGTTTACTGACTCCAGCCGCGGTAGTACCTAGTACTGCAACACCTTCAAGCCTAGAACTGATATCAGAAATAAAAAACTTGATAAAACTGAAATGCAAAATGTACTAAATATTACACCTCAAACTCTTGTTAAACCGGCGGCAGTAGTACCTATGGAGGATGAATCGGTGCGAAAAGGAAGGAGGGTAAAGAGTATTGAATCTATAACATCTACAGAAGGGGACGATAGTATACACCAAAGCTATATAAACCCTACTGGCAGGAAAGAAAAGAAAAAGAAGGGGTGGCCAAAGGGTAAACCCCGGAAGATATCGGAGTGATAATTTAGAAAGTGATAGTTGAAACTGTGATATTATCTTATTATAAGTTTTTATTTTTTATTTTTAATGTGATATTATCTGTTCGTAATTGTACCATATTTATTTTGTAAATGTCCAGAGAACATTATTTATACATAGTTTATATATTTATACATCTATTTATTCTATTTATTATATACAAAATTCAACGCAATCAAAGGAAATAAAAGCGCGATTATCCAAATAAACTGTAATGGACTAGTTACACACTATCCGGAAATAAAGAAAATTATAGCAGAGAGATCTCCACTCTGTATGTGTTTTCAAGAAACACGACTGAAACAACAGGAAACCTTTAAAATCAATGGTTTTAGGGATTTCAAAAAATGCTTTAGATGTAATAAGGGCACACGGTGGTGTTGCCACTTATGTACGGGCCAATATACCAGCTAAAGAAATAACAATGAATACTAATCTACAAGGTGTGTGTGTAGAAATTAGTACACCCCTAAAAATTACCATCTGTAATATATACTTACCAGATAGACATTGGCAGAAAAGCTCTATTCAGAACATAATAAATCAATTAAGTGTCCCATACGTTCTGATAGGTGACTGAATGTACATAATACCCTATGGGGTTCCGAGATTACTACTGCAGGAGGCAGTGTAATTGAGGAAATAATAAATGACAACAATTTAATTGTTTTAAATACTGGGGAACCAACCTTTGTAAATGCAAGATCAAATTCCTTTTCTGCAATCGATATATCAGTGGCGTCGGCTTCCCTAGTTACGTGTATAGATTGGTCTACCCTCCATGAGGACATTTTTTCTGACCACATACCAATAATTCTAACCATACACACACGAAACTCGCCCAGCTCTCATGTGCAACGGTGGATAATGAGTAATGCAAACTGGAACGGTTTTGAGTCCATACTTACTCAGATGCCTATAGAACATGTGGTACAATTTTCCGTAAGCGAATTAACAAATGCAATTCAAGCCGCAGCACAAAGCAATATTCCTAAATCTGTGGAACGGCGTTTAACAAAAAGAGTCGTATGGTGGAGCGATGAAGTGGCGCAAGCTGTTCGGAGGAAAAAGAACGCCTTTAACACGTTTAAACGCATCCCTACGCAGCAGAATTGTATAGAATTCAAGCGATGTAGGGCGATAGCCAGGAGGGTAATACTCAATGCAAAACAGAGGAGTTGGTCGGTGTATGTGTCCTCCTTAAACAGAGATACTCCAATGAAAGAAATATGGAGGAAAATTAAGCAAATATCAGGAAGATGATCTGGCACAAATGGCTGAGATGATGGCCGAATACTTCGTTGGATTGGGTAGTACTGGAAACTATACTGCGAATTTTTAGCAGATTAAGGAAACATCTGAAACATATATCGACCTTAATATAGAAGAAGTAAAGGTTTACAATTTACCTTTTACTATGGATGAATTCAATTATGCTCTAAATAACAGCGGACATACAGCTGCAGGGCCAGACGAAATAAATTATGACATAATACGTCACTGTCCATCTGTAGTAAAAAATCACCTTTTGAATATTTACAACGAAATATGGCAGGCAGGGCAGTACCCTGAGCAATGGAAGATCGCTACCATAATCCCTCTACTAAAATCAAATAAGGATCCATGTTCCCCGTCTAGCTACCGTCCAATTGCCCTCACATGTTGCATGGGCAAGTTATTAGAAAAAATGGTAGGTCAGAGATTACTATGGGTATTGGAAAACGAAAAGTGTTTGTCAGCGTATCAATTTGGTTTTCGTAAGGACAGATCCACCATAGATAACCTCGTTATGCTAGAAGATAGCATACAAAAAGGGTTTATTCATAGAAAGCACACCGTAGCTGTGTTCTTCGATATTTAAAGCGCTTATGACATGACATGGCGTCATCACATAATTAAAACAATGTCGGAATGGGGAATAAAAGGTAACATGACACTAGTTATAAAGAGTTTTCTTGAAAACCGTAAAATACAGGTACGGGTTGGTGGCGTTCTGTCTCCACTTCGAACGGTGGAGAATGGGATACCTCAGGGTTCCTCCCTTAGTGTTATCTTGTTCATTATAGCTGTAAACAAGCTGTTGGAGTTTATAGATGAAGGCATTAATAAGGTTATGTACGTTGACGATTTGTGTATCTTTGTAAGCAGTAATTGTATGCAGGAAATTACTGAGAAAATCCAACCAGTTATAAACAAATTGTCTAGAACAGCCGAAGAAATCGGTTTCGTTTTTCTAATACCAAAACCGTACTTATGCATTTCTGTAGGTTGAGATCACCTCATGCAACTCCACCATTACTAATAAATGGAATTTCTATAATAGAGGTTGAATCGACAAAATTTTTAGGTCTGACATTAGATAGAAAGCTGTACTGGAAACGACATATAGAGAACTTGATAACCCGATGTAAAAAAATCTTAAATATTATTCGTTGTTTAGAAAACATCAATTGGGGAAGTGACAAAGACGTCTTGATTTCACTATATCGCAGTACTGCTTTAGCTAAAATCGAATATGGCGCGATAGTGTACCGTTCTATAAGAAAATCGTGGCTAAACCCTACAGAAGCGCTTCAATTTAAGCACTTAAATGGGCAATAGAGGCGTTCCGCACCAGCCCTGCAAGGTCAGTTTTGTGGGAATCTGGAATTGAACCATTAAAGTGTATATTTTACATATTGCTAGGAAACTATGCAGTTAAATTAAACTCAAATACTAACCATCTCAACTATAAGATCTTTAACGAAAACATAGATTTGGATATTTTTCGAGCAAGGCCAAGTTCAATGAGGCCAGCAGCGATTGCTTTCCATGAGATGAGTAATAAATACAGTCTTCCCAATATACAAACGGTGCAAAGATGTGTGTATGAGGAACCTCCATGGAATCTCCTCCGGTCATCGTTCGCAATCGGCATGAGTGCTTACCTAAAAAAACATACACCGAAGGAAATCTATATAGATAAGTACAATGAACTGCAAAATACTTACCGAGACTACAATTTTGTATATACCGACGCATCAAAATCCCCTGTAGGAGTAGGCACAGCCTTTGTTAGCGGTGATATAAGTCATTACGTAACTCCACATAGAGATATTAGTATACACACAGCGGAACTAATTGGTATAAAGCACGCGCTACTGTATATCGGAAGTGGCGCGGAGAATAACAGATTTGTAGTTTGCTCGGACTCGCTAAGTGCAATGTATGCACTTAAAAATTTTTTGAGCAGCGAGGGTTTAGAGAAGGAAATTCTGAACATGGTGCATGATCTACAGCACAGGGGTTTCCATATTGTGTTTGCGTGGATACCTGGACATATAGGGATTGCAGAAAACGAGGAAGTAGACAAGCTGGCGAAAGCGGCAGCCCAGGCAAATGAGGTGGATGCTGTAGCAGTGAGAACCGGAGACGCTAGAGTCATATACAAAGCTGCAATACATAAGTTTATACAAAGAGAATTCCTAAACGAAGCATCACAGTTTTTACGTATGACTATTTCTAATCCTCTAAGCATTAACACTAATTTAAAGACGGTACAATATTGTCTTATACAAGAGACACAAACCCCAGACAGGCAGGCTTAACAATGCTAAGAATGGGGCCATATGAATTGTCCGCTAGCTCCTAGATCGTAGCCGGAGAGGGCGTGCGGTCTTTTCGATAAGGAAAATTTTAGGATGTTAAAATCGGGGCGCCACTGACTCACTATTATACTCGCCCACCCTTGAGCCAGCAAGGGCTGAAGGTCGAAGCTCACGATCCCAATAGCCGTTCTTACCTGTCGTCAATCGGCAACTGATTGCACTCGTATACGAACTTAAATGCTTAAACCGATAATTAAACAATCATTTAACACCATTAATCAATTAAATTTATTTATAAACACAAACACCAAGATCTGGTAATCCCAAAACCAATTTAATTTTTACAACGATGGGACAATTCACGCTAAAGTCCAATTACAAATGATACAAAATTCTTTACAAAAATACACAAAGATAAATTAGTTGTAGTTATACATATATATCTTATCAGCCGCCTTGTACGTACAACTCGACTTCTGTAACTAAAATGGATGCTATCTGCAACTTCTCGCTTTATTTACGTTACTATAATCGATTCTGCAAAATAACTTGCGAGATCTTTAATTAATAATTAAACTTTACAATCCGGCAAACACTGCTTTTAAATCTTATATTGCAGACAACATTGCTAACCTTTTATTTTGTTTTATACCACAATTATTATTATGACTACAATAAAAATAATAAAACGGTGCTGGTTGATTGGGTTTACACTGCTTTGTTTTGTTCATTAAATTGCATGAAATCTTAATTTAGCTAGGATGAATTTTAATTTTATTATTTATTATGCATGCGTTTCTAACCTTACAAATTTTGCTTTATCACTGGGTGTTTTTTGTTTGATTTACTAAAACTGAGTGAAATTTGAGTTGCACAACTTGATGTAGGTATGACAGAAACAGTTTCCACACTTATAATTCTCGACGAAAGGATTCTAATTTTGTAATTTCATAAATATTGAAGCGGCCACTAATAATGCTTGCATTGAATGAAAGCAGTACTCAGACGATAATGTAAGTATGAATCAACCATTCATCGGTAAACATTTATTCCTTATTGCAGCATGTACACGACAATAGACCTTACACACAATAAAGGCACTGATTGTACTTCCCTGATTACGACACTAACCTGCACAACTGTTGCGTTTGGTAACACTTCTACCGATCTTCCAAGTCTCTGAATGACCCTCAATAACGAGTGCTCGTACAATTCTGGAGTAACCAGCTCGCACCCGAAATTGTAACTCGATATTGCGTTTGTGATTGCAATTTGCGATTAATAATAAAACTCGATAAGGAAAAGAAACCCTGTAGGAGAAAAGGTCAGTAAACAAATCAGATAATATAACAAAATTTACCTTCTTCGAAGGGTTTCAGAGATAGAAGCTGATGTAGGATATTGTTAACTCTCTTTTTTATCCTCCTAAGGAGTGCACGAATTGAAATTTAATCAACTTATTGAACGGTAATCTTCCAAATCGTTTAATGAGTGTATGGACTTGATCTCTTATATAAAAAAGGTAACGATTCACTGGTTAATTGCCCAATACACCTTGTTAACAAAAATTTTTATCGAAAATCTCAAGATGGCCGACGAAGGAAAAAGATAAAGAAAAAGGTCACTAAAACTATTCAAAATTTTTCATTATCAGTAGATAATGTTTAAATTTGTGAAGTGGTGGAAAGAATGTTAAAAGATGCAGATTCCTTTATTTAATTACAGAAACCTGTATAGTATGATTTGTTTCTCCATAAGATGATGCTACTAACTCATAAAATTATAATTTATATTTTGAATGTGTGTTTATGTGGCAATTTAAAACGTAACAAGTTGTCATGTGTTAAGACTGAGCCATTTAAATGGCAATGCCCGAGTAAATTTAACAGGAGGAACAGACAGTAATGACAAGGCTACGTATCGGTCATACAAACCTCACCTCCATGCATATGCTAAAGGAGAGCGCCCGCCAAGATGTGACGAATGCAATGTAAGATTAACAATCCATCATATACTTTTACGGTGTACACGATATCAGGTTTCTAGACAACAGTATATCAAGGGAAGAACAATTAAGGACGTATTATCGGGTAATGAAGAGGATACTCTTGGGGTAATAAATTTCCTTAAGGAAAACCAATTGTTCCATAAAATATAAGTTACAGATAACTAGATAACTAGAGCTAATAGCCTTAGATGCTGAGGCTCGATAAAAAAAATAATAATAATAATGTTTGTTTGAAATGTTTATTAAATATTAATACATGTGTTTTGGTCCAACCAAGTTACATATGAACTTATCGGTTAGGTCCGTTAGTTAACAATAATTATGTTACATTATATGAATTATGCGAACATTTATAAAGTTAATGCATTATTTGTCTGGCATTAAAATACATAGAAATGTAAGTATGTAATGAACGTAAATTTGGTGTATTACGGTTGGTATGATAAAAATGAATTTCACGTTTTAGGTAGAGTCTCTTATCCATTCCTTTAATTTATTTTTGTAATCTGAGATATGGTCTATTTGTAGCAGGTACGTTGGTATCGAGTTGTACAGCATGGGTATAACGCATTCTAAGCATCTTTTTCCATGTTTATTAAAATAGAATGGTACTGCGAATCTGGTCCGTCTAGTTTGGTAATGATGTTCCAGCGGCACTTTGTAAATGTTGTCATCGTCATCGTGAATAATAATAATAATAATAATAACAGTAATAATAATAATAATAATAATAATAATAATAATAATAATAATAATAATAAACAATAAAAAATATATATCCCCAAGGGTACACCTCGTCGTGGTGGGGGCAGTAGCCCTGTTGCCAGCAGTAGTGAAGCCAAGTATCCCGGGTCGTATGTCTTCGTTGTTCTTCTACTTTTGAATATGTTGCGTCCTACATCATTTCCTGTTCTGTCTTTTGTTCTATGTGCTGAGCACACAGAATTCCCAAAGCCCCAATCTAAGGTGGAAATCTATCGTGCAGAGAGATGAATGATTGTGCGAAATTCAATCGCGAACGATGTCCTTCGGATAACTGCCGACCTCCGATTGTATCTAGGCTTTCTGGGGTAAGGGAGCACTACCTCAGCTGACCGATATTTCTGCCCTACTCGTGGGAACAACATGAGCAACAAAACTAAAAACTCACAGAGTGCCAGCTCTCTAAATATGGAGGTGTTGGAGGGTCTACCTACAAAACCAGCCAGTGAGATCTCGTTGACCGAGGCCTCGCTCACAAGCAAGGAAAAAGCGGTAGATTTACCTCGGTTCCTTCTTGTGAAAAGGACGGAAGGTGATTTCTTCAAAGTCTCACCTTTCCTAATCGCTCAAGTTATGTTTGGAATTGCGGCAAAACGAAAAGCATTAAAAAGTTAAAGAAGGTTTGCTAATAGAGACTGTCTCTAACCAACAATCTAAAGACTGCTTTCAGTAAAAGATTAGCTGATATGGAGGTAAATGTTACGGCACATCAAAGTTTAAATTATTCTAAGGGAGTGGTTTATTGTCCAGACTTTTGAATAGTAGTTTAGAAGAAATTCTGGATGGCCTTAAAAGCGGAAAAGTTATGGCAGTTAAACGTATTAAAACAAGGCGTAATGGAGAATTGGTGGACACACCAAACCACATTTTAACGTTTGAGAAACCATCGCTTCCCAGAGTATAATAGGAGCTATTTACCCCTACGAGTACGTCCTTATATACCATCGCCTATGAGATGCTTCCGGTGCCAAAAGTTTGGACATACGGCAATGGCTTGTGTACACGAACAGATATGCATGTGTGAAAAAAACCCACGAGGGTACATTATGTGAAGAACCGGTGCAATGTGTTAACTGCGGAGGACGTCACTCGGCCCGAGATAGAAATTGCCCAAAATACATACAAGAGATGAAAATTCAAGAAATCAAGGTTACAAAGAGATATCTTATTTTGAGGCGAAGGAGGAACTAAAATATTCTCCAGTAACTGCAAACAATTCCTATGCCACGGTAACAGCTAACACGGATAACCAAACCAAGAAAATTCTGAAAGAAGTTATTCCAGAAATAAACAGTATGATAGCAGATACAGTAAAAGAAATTATAAAGTCTTACACTTCGACAAGCGCGGACGTGCCGGGAAGCGCAGCTAATTCACCTGCTGAACGTGAGCTTTGCAGAACATCAAAAAAGAGAGACCTTTCTACGTCACCAAGCATACAGAACGACGCAGTAGAACCAAAATTTATTCACCCTTCTCAACGAAAAGTAAAAAAAAAGGCTGGCCGTTGGGAAAACCACGTAAGGATCGTGAGAATAGTCAATCCTCTAACGGGGATATGACTTCCTGAGTTTTGTAGTCCAGTAAATATGTGATAGCTTTAATAGATCTGTGATATTTTACCTGTTAGTCTTACTTGTTTATTAATCTGTCCATTGTCTTATTTTAATCATATATCTATTTATTCTTTTTTTATTTGTTTATGTTTGTTTATTTTACTATTCTAAACATGGGGAAAATAATTCAATGGAACTGTAACGGTTGCCGCAAAAGCTCTGGTGAATTAAATATTATAATAAATAGATATAAACCGTCTATAATCTGTTTACAAGAAACCCATTTTAAAAGAGAGAAGGAATACGAGATACGCAGGTATAACGCGCTACGTCACGATGCAATGCACCAGAAAAGAGCTAAAGGGAGTAGCTATTCTTTTACACGAGGAATGTGTGTTCAACAAACTAGCATTAAACACTCAATTACAAGCGGTAGCGACGACGGTGATACACCGATGAAGCTAACGGTATGTAACATGTACCTTCAGATGCCAACTGGACCTTGCAAGACTTGGAAGAATTAATTAGACAACTTCCAAACCCATATTTACTGGTGGGTGATTTTAATTCGCATAGTCCTCTTTGGGGATCCCTAAAGCAAGACAATGGAGGGAAAGCAGTAGAAGAATTAATCGATAACAATGACTTAATGTTATTAAACGACGGCAAATAAACTTTTTAACTCAAAGTCAAATTCTTTTACCGCTATTGACCTGACGATGTGCACCCTCGAATAGCAACCAACTTTACTTGGGAAGTAATACCAGACCTGCACGGAAGTGATCACTTCCCAATACTAATTGGCGTACCAGACCATCAACATCCGGTCCCAGGTCTGGAAAAGTGGTGCTTTAAAAGCGCTAAGTGGGCAGAATTTAGGAAGAAATTGACACCGATAAACCGCAACCAAGATATTGACTCACTAGTGCAAAATTTAAATCTGTCAATTAGTCAGGCGGCACAGGGAACCGTTCCTAAATCAAAAAATATGACGCACAGGCTACCAGTTCCTTGATGGAACTCGGACATCAGGAAGGCCACAAACGAAAGAAAAAGAGCTCTCAAAATTTTTTCTCGGATCCAACACAAGACAATTTAGTAAACTTTAAACGCCTTAAAGCAGTTGCTCGGCTTATGATCCGAAAAGCTAAAATAACCTCATGGCAAAAGTACGTTAATGAAATAAATAATAAAACAACACCATCGGGATGTGGAAAAAATAAGTGCCATATCAGGTAAAAGAAAAACGCAACGCAGCCAAAGCTACTAAATAACGGGCAGTTGATAACTAACCCCTCACCAGTAGCCGAATACTTTGCAGATTACTATCACAGAGTAAGCAGCACGAGCAGTTATGACCCAGCGTTTATTGATAGTAAGCAACGATCAGAAATTCCCTAGAGTTTGGTGAGAAACAGGAGAGCCATACAACGAGCCTATAACCATGGATGAACTCGAAACGGAAATAAAAGAAATGAAAGAGTCCGCAGGAGGAATTGACAACATCCCAAATATAATTATTAAAATCTCTGCGAGTGATATTAGAAGATTTACTCTTTATTTATAATAAAATATGGAATGAGTGATACTATCCATCTTTGTGGAAATCTTCTATCGTTGTACCAGTCATTAAACGCAGCAAAGACTCATTAATTCCGGAAAGTTACCGGCCTATATCTTTAATGTGCTGTCTGGGAAAAGCGTTAGAAAAGTTAATCAATAAAAGGCTTGTACAATTGATCGACGAAAACGGCTGGATTAACAAACATCAGACCGGTTTTCGTAAAAGTTACTCGACCTGCGACAACTTAGTGCAAATCTGCACAAAAATTCAAGAAGGATTTAGCCAAAGAAAACATACAACGGCGGTTTTCTTTGATATAGAAAAGCCTACGATACGGTATGGAGATATGCAGTAATCGCCAAAGTACATGAATGGGGTATTAGGGAAATATGGGTAATTTATCCAAACGTTCCTAAACAACAGGAACTTTAGGGTCCGAATAGGAAATATCATGTCAGAACACCGTAGTCTAGAAAATGGCATTCCACAAGGATCGCCCATAAGCGTTACCCTATTTAGTATCGCGATAAATGATATTACAAAGACACTGGACAAGTCTATAGGTAGGTGTATATATGTAGACGACGTCACCATATATGTGGCTAGTAAATTTGGAGCGGCGCATAACTCTGTAATGCAAACAGCAGTGAATTCCATTGCAGATCAAGCTGCAAAGGTAGGTTTTAAACTATCGACTACCAAAACCGTCTGCTTACACTTCTGTAAGCTGAGAAGGCCACATTACCTACCAAACTTAACCCTCAAAGGCCAACAAATTAAAGCTGTCCAAAATGCAAATTTTAGGAATAACATTAGACACGACGCTGCTTTGGGCCTACCACATTGGTAATATAGTCAATGAGGCTCGGAAAGTGGTAAATATAATAAAATGCTTGGCAAATACAAGATGGGAGCGTACCGAGAAATTCTCATTCGCCTATACAAAACATTAATATTAACCAGATTAGATTACGGTTCTATCGTCTACATGTCAGCATGCAACTCAAGGCTAAAAAAACTCGATAGCATTCAAAACGTCAGCCTCAGGTATGCAATGGGCGCTTTTCAAACAAGCCCCACATATAGCTTAAGTGCAGAAGCTGGAGTTTTGCCGCTAAAATACCAAAGGAAATGGCAGTTAATGAAATACGCCTCCAAAATATGTGCTAAAGAAAAACATTTTAATTATCCCTTGATCTGGAAAGACAGTAACGTTAACTCGCCAAAAGCGCTAATATACTATCAAATTACGAAAACATGCGAATTAATGAACATCACAGACAAAAATGAAATCAAAAGTGTCACAAGTATAAAAGAAAAAATCTGGAACGCATGGCAGAACGAATGGTTAGATGAAAACAAAACCCTAAAACTACACCTTCCTAACGTAACGATCAAAAGACGATATGCAGGAATGACAAGAAAAGACAGCGTGGTAATAACCAGACTAAGGATAGGACACGCAACTAACACACTCACACTTGCTAGGAAACAAAGAACGGACAACATGTAAAAAATGCAAAATACCCATCACAATAAAACATATCTTCGATGAGTGTCCGGAAACACTAGTTGTCAAACGCAGACTTGGGTACAATTTGAATCTCGAAAATTCCTTCATACAAATCAAAAAGAACATTAATGCAGGTAATAAGTTCTTACATATGACAAACATGTATAATAAGATTTAATAAGGTAGTAAAACGTGAGGAAATGGGCAAATAACCCAAGAGTTTGACGCCGTCAAAAAAAAAAATAATAATAATAATAATAATGTTTGTTTGAAATGTTTATTAAATATTAATACATGTGTTTTGGTCCAATCAAGTTACATATGAACTTATCGGTTAGGTCCGTTAGTTAACGATAATTATGTTACATTATATGAATTATGCGAACATTTATAAAGTTAATGCATTATTTGTCTGACATTAAAATACATAGAAATGTAAGTATGTAATGAACGTAAATTTGGTGTATTACGGTTTGTATGATAAAAATGAATTTCACGTTTTAGGTAGTCTCTTATCCATTCCTTTAATTTATTTTTGTAATCTGAGATATGGTCTATTTGTAGCAGGTACGTTGGTATCGAGTTGTACAGCATGGGTACTACGCATTCTAAGCATCTTTTCCATGTTTATTAAAATAGAATGGTACTGCGAATCTGGTCCGTCTAGTTTGGTAATGATGTTCCAGCGGCACTTTGTAAATGTTGTCATCGTCATCGTGAATAAGAATAATAATAATAATAATAATAATAATAATAATAATAATAATAATAATTGTTTATTGTTTATTGTTTATTGTTATTTATTTTGAATACATACAGTAATCGGTCCTACTAAGTCGAAAGACTTGTCAGTAAGTTCCGGTTATAGAATATACACGAACTTTGTTTTTTAAATCATAATACTTAGATCTATTTGGCGCTATGTGGGTTAGTGCAATCTTGTATTGTATAGCTTAGCTATGTAAACAGGTAAAAAAAATAATATATGCTTTAAATAATTATTGCTCATTTCTTAACAATGTTTTTAAATTATTTACAAATAATTTTTTGGTCTCAGCATTTTCAATATCGCTAATCTTATTGTAGAGTTTCGAATAACACACTTCAATCTTCTTTCACCATATTTGTTATAAAATTTTGGTGTTACATATCTTTGGTTTCTTAGTGGGTAAGGATGGTTTGCAACTATTTTATATTCATTTTACCGTAGTAATCTATTATGTTAAAATATTTATATAATCCTAAAGGCGTCAACGTGTCAGCTACCTCTATTAATTTGTCAAAGTCCATTGAGTCACTTATCATTTTTAGAGCTCTAATTTGTAATTTATTAATTTTTCTAATGTGATAGAGTTCGATTCACCCCAATTGCGTATACCGTATTTTAATATAGACTCCAAAAGTGTTTTATAGACTAATATTATAATGTCTCTATTTGCATATAGCTTTAAAGCATACATACATCCCGTTAAATTAATAATAATAATTAATAATAATAATAATAATAATAATAATAATAATAATAATAATAATGTTTGAAATGTTTGAAATGTTTATTTCAGATAATGTACAATTGTTTGCGGTCCAACAAAGTTCCACCAACTTATCGGTTGGGTCCGTTTAAATCATTAATTACATTTACATAATACATTTGATAACTTTATACTGTTTTGACATAATTATTTTGTTACTAGTCTGACTTTTAACAAATACATTGAAATGCAATCGTGTGATGGTAAGTATATAATATGTATTTTTGTTTATTTATAATGTCCATATTTTTAAATTTTTAGTTTTTACACTGTTCTAAAGTCTTGCTACGTTGTTTCCATTATCCATTTCCTTACAGCAGCTTTAAATCTTGTAATTGCAGTTATGCGTTGTATGTTTGCAGGTATGGTATTATACAGCATGGGCACTGTACATTCTATCGAACGCTTTCCATACTTGTTGAAGTAGAATGGCACAGCGTAGACGGTGTTACGTGTTTGGTAGTTATGGTCCAAAGCGATTTTGTAGACGTCATCGTTATAGTACGTAATGATATTAATGTAATTATAATAACCTCTTGGAGTGAGTGTGTTCGTTTTTCTAATAGTTGTTTCTTTTCTAGTGTAGGTTGCGATGACGCACCCTGTATGTAGGATGTTATAATGACGTGTATGACGTGTTTTGAGCGCGAGTGTATTGAGTTTGAACGAAAAAAAAAATTTTTGTGTATATGTATAATGTATGTGGGTGTATGATACGCCACTGGAAATTGAGGAGAAATATAATTCTGTATGTAGATACGTGTATTTGAATGTTATAGAGACTTTAGTGTTGGAATAATTAGATTCTGATGAATGTAAATGTGAAGAGAAATTTGTCGATGGGACGATAATGTTTTGCCACTGTATCGCTCCTGTTTTGCTGCTGATAAAGAATGGAATGTTTGAAGATAAGATGAGTAATCTTGGTCAGAAAATGTGAAGAATAAGTGTAAAATGTTTTAGAAAATATGTAGAGAAAGATTGGGTATGTTTAAGTATTAATTTCCGAAGGGTTTTGTAATGTTGTGCAATTGTTTTGAGAATAAATGTATGTATATGGAATTTGAGACCTTAGACGGTGCTTATTTTTGCAAATGTTGCGGAAGCAGATCGAGCGCAGGTTCGAGATAAATGTTAAAAGTTGCGTAATGGTCCAGAGTGGCTACTGAATGAATGTGGTGACGAGGGGTGATTTCTTCATGAAGTAATTGTAAAATTTGTAAGTAAGAACAAATATGGCGATGTATTGTAATTACACGCGTGCTTGTATAGAGGGTAACATCGGTTGGGACTATGGAATTTTGGATGAATACTATTGGAGAATATAACGCGGAAGGAAGACATGTTTAAAGATGGATGACTGAAGTTATAAATAGGAAAGTCAGAGATTGACAAGTTAGTTAGTCAGAGGTTGTTGGTTGTTGGTTTTGGTGAGAGACGCGCGCGCGAAGGTTGTGGGATAGAATGGGTTAAGTTGGAGTATTTGTGAATTTTAATGAGGCAGTAATTGTTTAAACAACTGCGTTACCCGAAAGGGGATGAATCGTAAAAGACATTCATAAATAAAACGATAATTAAATTGAGCTTGAAGATAAAATTAGTTGTTTATTTTCAAGAAAATAAAAGTGCGTAAGCAGATTTATAAAAGATAACAGTTGTTATGTTAAAGTGTTAAGTGCAGCGCGTGTTCTTGTACCGACATTCAGTTAAAAGTATTTATGAGACCACCTGTTAAGTGAACGAAGTGTTCATTGTATATTAAGCCAATGTTTAAGTAACGTTATATGACATTGAAAGTTTTATTTGTATAAGGGACTAAATTGGTGTAAAGGTTGCTAGAATTTCTTTAAGAGGCAACCAAACGTATACAGCTTATTACGTGTTATTAGACTATTTGTGAGTGCACAGAGGAATAAGTTTTGTTGATCCTTTGTAATGTGCGTTCATGCAATTTAAGGATTACCAATGGACTACACATAATTGGTTTACGGAAGAAAGAAGAAAGAAAATCCAAGGATTTATGGACAAATTTGTTAAGTAAGAAATTAGATTTAAGGAATTTTATGAACTCATTTAAGCCCGATTATCTTTTGTTAGTTTACTTGCGTATGGTTGTTTAAATTATTAAATAGTTTTGAAAGGAAGAGATAATCGTTCTTGAGTCTTATTGTATGGTTTGTTTTAGTAGTAAGATTGCAAAGTGGTAGTTGGTGGTTTAACTTCAACCACGCTGATGTAATTTATGTAGATATTTGTGTTTTGTTTTATTTTGTACAGGACAATATATGTATTTACCGTTGATTGTTATTTTGTTGTTTATTTAACCAGGTATGAAACACAGTTGTAACATTTACTTAATTGGTGATCTTGTTTGGACGATTTTAAAAGTAAGCTTTGCATATTTTAATTTTTCAGATTCAAGGAACAACCTGAAAGTTTATATTAACCAGGTTGATTACAAAATTTTATGTCAGGTTCATTAGTGCAATGCACTATTAACAGATCAGCTGTTGTCTTAAAAATGTCATTAAGTATAACAAGAGTTTTGAGAAATTATACAGTTACGGATGTCTATTACGATTCAGAGAGATTATTTTGAAGTAACATTTATTAAGCCGAAGACATTGATCTTCTTTTATTTAGGAATTTTCAAAATTAATTACCGAATATTGGGTGAAGAAATATTTTATTCAGTAATAAGTAGAAATTTAACGTTATACATATACGAGGGATACGCAGAAAATATTCAGTTACCGTATTATAATTTTTATTTTGGAAGTTTTGGTATACGAGGTGTATTCAAAAAGTTTTTAATAACCTGGGTAGTACTAAATTTATTTGAGTTTGAGTTGAATTGTTTGGGACGAGTGTTTGGTTTAGAACCTTCGTATATGAGTTTACCGAGTAAGCATAATCCTACTTTCCACAATCAAGTGGGGTTAATTAACATCCAGCTTAAGACAATTATTTTAGCGAAGTTTCGATTGTGGTGGCGCCTAGAGACATATTTTCCCGAATTGAGCTATTTGAGTATAAGTGTAAGGTGTTTGAGCATATTAATCATACATTTTACTTATTATTTCGACCACGCCCATCTCCCTGTTAGCTGGCTTGGCAACCCGCTTACATTAGTGAGCATGAACGACGCCTAGTGCGATTTGGACGTGTAACACTAGGTGAAGATTTCCTTTAATTAACTTAAGCAAACTTAACTGCAGAGATTCCAATCGTTTTAAATGAATTGCTTCAGCACAACCCCATACTCGAACCCCGTATCTGATGACCGATTCTATGATTGATTTATATACAATTTCCATGGTTTTGTTGTTGGTATATTTGCTTAGTAAATAGAAACATCCTGAATATCTTTAAATTTTGTTGTGAATGTTTTCTATGTGTTTGTTGTATAAGAGTCTTGAATCCAATGTTACGCCTAAGTAACTAAACTCGTTTGCTTTCTCTATTTTGTGACATACACATTTATGTTTCGGTTGAGATATTAGGCAATTATAATTATGCAACACTAAGATTGTTTTATTTTATATTCCATATGTGATGTTGCAAATATCATAGTCTTGGTTTCATTTGAGTTAGGGAATAGGTTATGTCCATACATCCATTGACATATGTTGTCTAATTCTTTCTGTATTGTAGTTTCACAAACTCCGCTTGCTTTGTCTGGTTAAAATGTTGTTTATGTAGATTAAAAACATAATCGGGCCTAAGTTACTCCCTTGTGGTACTCCGTGTGTAATAGTTTGCTCACCGCTGTTGACGCTATCGATTCTAACAATGTACTTTCTATTTTTCAAGTAACTACTAAACCATGCCAGATATTTATGAGTTATTCCAATTTGTTGTAAACTCTTTATTAGTGTTTTGTGATCCACCGTGTCAAAGGCTTTTGATAAATCAATAAAAACTGCGATTGTATATTTGGTTTGATTTAACCGATGATTGATATAGTTGGTAACTTCTACTAGAGCTTGCTCGGTATTTTTATTTTCTTGAAAGCCGTATTGGTTCCTGTTGATGATATTATTATCTCTAAGGTACGTTTTAAGATGTTTAACAACATATGTTTCTAAGACCTTTTCAATCACTGGCAGGAGACTAATTGGCCTGTAGTTATTGAATTCTACGCTGTCGCTTTTTTTGTATATGGGTCGTATAATCGACGTTTTTAAACTATTGGGAAATATTCCTTCCTTTATGGAGACATTAATTAGTTTAGAAATTACATTACTAAATATTTTAGAGTTTTTTTTAATGTCTATCGCTCTAATATTGTCTATACCTGGTGATTTGTGTATGTTTAATTTTTGTATAATGTTATACACTGTCGTATCGTTAGACAGAGGAATATGCAAATTATAATTACTTATTTTGTCTTGATCTTGTGGAGCATTTTCTTGTTTAATGTTCTGTAGTAAGTCATTGACTTGTTTGTTAAACGTTTGCGCGAATTTATTTGGTAAGTCTTATTTTTTATACATAGGTACCATTGAACTTATAATCTTCTCATCTACGTTTTTGGATTTCTTTTTCGTTAATATGTTGTTAATTTCGTTCCACATCGTTCTTGGGTTGTTTGCTTTCTCGATAAACCTTCGTTATAGATATGAATTTTAACGTTTTTATTTCGTTGTTAAGCTGGTTCCTATATTGTTTGTAGTTATTTCGATAATTAATGTTGTTTGTATTAGATTTGCATTTTCTAAAAAGCCTGTCCCGTTCCTTTATTTTATTGTACAAGGTAACAGTCATCCACCCTTTCCCAGTACTTCTGTTTTGTTGCTGAACCACAGATGCAATTTTATTTTCATTGTATATTCGATTAAATGTTTTTATTATGTTATTCGTAAATTTATTTACATTGTCATCTACTAATCTATTCCAGTTTGTATTTGTGATTTTGGTTTTTAAGTTTTTTCATTGTACCTTTTTTGCTAATGTTAGAAGTACAACTTGCCATAGTAACTAATTCTGAGCCTAAATTTACGCATATTGGGTAATGATCCGAAATCTTGTGTAGAATGACTGATGATTTAATTGTTTTGATGTTGGTCCTTATAAATATGTGATCAATCAGGGATCTCTTTATTTCTTCCCCTAGTTTCTTCACGCGTTGTGTCCAAGATTACACCAATGAATCCTTTGCCGTAAAGCATGTTTTCATAATCGGCTACCAGTGTGCTTTTTTGTCATGTAAGTTAATATTTACATCCCTATTATCAAAACATGATCATTTTTGGCGTTAGTTGTCAATAAATTATTCATTTCATCAATAAATTGTCTAACACTTTTATCTGGTGGTCGGTATATATGTATTATCTCGATTTGAGTATCGTTGTTGTTGACAACGCTGTTGATACATTCAAATTCATTTGATTTGGTAGTGAGAATTTTATAGCTTAAGGATTTTTTTATATATATCGCGAGACCTCCTCCTGATTTTTCAGTACGGTGTTTCATTATACATTCGTAGTCTTCGATGTAAAAAAGTTGCTCGTTGTGAGATAAAATGTTTATTTCTGACAAAAGTATGACGTCAAAATTACTGTTGTTTATGATTATTAATAGTTCATCAAAGTGTTTTTTTAGTGATCTTATGTTTAGGTGAATTATGTTTAATAAATGTTTATAACATTCCGATTTGGTTTTATAAAATTAGTCCATTCCGTTATGTTTGCACAAGTTTTGAATTGAATAAAGTCATTAGTGTTTGTGTTCAGTTCATTGGCCATTTTAAATAATTATATTTTGTTTTAAAATCCACAGTTCGTAACAAAGATTAGTTTTAAAATGTAAATAAAGGTTGAATGTTTCTAATAATATCAGACTTACACAGAAAATAATTGTTATCTAGTTCTAACACACATAAGTATTTATATTTAGCAAAAATAAAAATCCTTTTAATTCAAATAAAACGAAAATTTTAACTAAAAAATTATTAAATAATTAATTTGTCCAAATCAATTTTATGATTTAATACATAACGGTTTGGTAGAATCATCCTTTTTAGCATATATGGTTCCATTTTTTACCCAAACATACTTGTATCTTAAAGAATACGCTTTTACTCTTGTTTCATGAAACAGTAGCCTATAGTTATAGCATAAGTTATCATTAAAGAATAGCCGCGTATGCACCCTTTTACCCTCTTCTGGGAGATCGCGTTCTTAATTTCCTCAGTTTTGAGTTTAACAAGCAGAAAATTTGTATTTTTTAAGGCAATTTGTTTGACTGATTTATATTCGACTTCTGGACATTCTATTTTTCCATTACCTTTAAAATTTCTCTTCTGGTGGTGTTTTGTCAACTTTATCGATTCCATGCATTTCTACATATTTGCGACGTTTATGTTGCTCTAATTTGTTTACACGGTCCGATAATATTTCAATTTCCATATATTTGCGTTGCATACATTGCTTTAAAGATAGCACTTCTTCCTTTAATTCCTTATTATCTAATTGTATTTGCTTCATTTGATGCATTTAATTCGGAAATTTGGTTTGACATAAATTGTAATGATGAGGTAATTTTATCTAAAAATGCATAAGTGCAGGATTATCTTCCCTAGCTCTTTAGCTGCTTGATTAATGTCGCCTTCCGAATCAGTAGTCGTAGCATACAGATTAGTATTTATTTTTGGTTGTCGGCATTTTGCACATCTCCAAGCTAATTTACTTTGTTTAGATTTAGCTCTAAGTGTACGTTCGAAATAGAGCAAACATAATGATAATTCATACTGCACCCCGGCACTTAACCTCTTCATACTGAATTATTTCATTACATTGATTGCACTTCATTTTAATAATTACTTATATTACAGTTTTATAAAACATACTGTATAATCACTGCGATATTATTATAATTTTAGTAATGTATTAATTTCAATGATTTATTACACTAGAATCAGAGCGCGAATTGCACACGTCTTAGCCTGAAGAGCGTCAGACTAATAATAATAATAATAATAATAACTATTACTCAATAGAGGGTCTCCACTTATTTCAACATGCGTGCAAACAACTTTACCGCACTTGATCTGAGCATTTGTTCTAGTGGGCTAGCGCTATCTCTGGATTGGCAAACTGAAAGTGACCTGCATAACAGCGATCACTTTCCTATCATTATAAGGACAAATTTTGTGCAACAGGTCCAGTTTACATCAGAAAGATGGATATCGACGAATGCGAATTGGTATCTTTTTGAAAAGAACCTGAAAATTCCAGATTCTTTAGATGTAGACTCCATCACCAGTGCTATCTATGATGCGGCGGCTTCGAGCATACCTCGTTCGGCAGTCCGTCCCCTCAAGAGATGCGTTCCATGGTGGAATCAAGAGGTGGAAGATGCAATCAAAGAAAAGAAGAAAGCGCTACGTAAATATCAAAGGCACATGAATACGGGAAATTTGATCATTTTTAAGCGTGCTCGTGCCTATTGTAGACGAGTTGTCCTCGAAAATCAAAGAAGAAGCTGGAATGAATACACCTCTTCCATTACATCTGAGACAGCTTTGAGTGACATTTGGAGGCGGGTCAAAGCTATCTCTGGTAAGAACTCCTTTCAAAGAATTACTTACCTCAGAAATGACACTGGTACTGTTGTTGAAAACTGCCAAGAAATTGCGAATCTAATAGCTGATCATTTTGAACGTGTTAGCAGTACGAGCAATTATGAGCCAATGTTTGTTGAAAACAAAAGTGACAGGGAGATTCATCTGAATTTCGAATGTCTTCAACAGTTTGATTACAACTTACCATTCAGCATGTTTGAGCTGAAAGCGGTAATTACAGACCAAAGTCACGTCCCTGGGCTAGATACAATAAAAATGACATGCTCAAAACCTACCTGATAACTTCCTAACTTGTCTTCTTTCCATGTACAACGACCTCTGGGTAAATAGTGTCTATCCAGTACAATGGAAAAGGCCATCATCGTTCCTATTCTAAAACTAGGCAAAGACCCTCTCTCCCTGGTAGTTATAGACCAATCAGTCTTACCTCCTGTTTGGGCAAACTTTTAGAGAATGGTGAATAATAGACTGATGTGGTGGCTCGAGAAGAACAACCTCTTGGTGCAGCAGCAGGCAGGATTCCGTCGATATAGGTCAACAACCGATCATCTTGCGTATTTGGATTTTCAAGTTCAAGAAGCTTTCAAAAAGAGAGAGCATCTTATTGCAATATTTTTTGACTTGAAAGGCGCGTATGACATGACCTGGAGGTACGGAATACTGGAAAAAATGCACAAATATGGCCTACGTGGCAATTTACCTAAGTTTGTGGTGTCCTTTTTATCTAATCGTTTATTTCATGTTCGTGTTGGTAACGTCCTGTCATCGTCCAGATTTTTAGAAAATGGAGTACCCCAAGGCTCAACGCTGAGTTGTACTCTGTTTGCATTGGCAGTTAATGAGATTGCCAAACAGCTGCAGTATGATGTTGAAAGCTTATTATATGTTGATGATCTTACCTTGTTCTGTCGAGGTAAAACCGTCAGTGAAATCCAGCGCAAACTGCAGTCCTCGGTAAATGCAGTCCACAAGCAAGCACAGTCAGTGGGTTTTGTTTTTTCATCTGAAAAAACAAAATGTGTACACTTTTGCAGACTACGTAAACCTCATTACGATCCAGTACTTTACCTAAGTGATGATCCAATACTGTGTCGTAATACTGTACGGTTCTTGGGCCTAAATTTCGACTCCAAGTTAACTTGGAAGAACCATATCCAGGAGCTCAGACAGAGATGTACAAAAACTCTAGATATACTTAAAGTACTGGAACATACCAAATGGGGTGCGGAGACCAAAACTATGATAAATTTGTATAGATCTCTAATTTTATCCCGCATTGATTATGGCTGCATCGCTTACGGCTCAGCGTGTAAAAGTACACTTCTTGCGCTTAATACTGTACACAATATGGGCATACGGTATTGTCTGGGTGCATTTCAACAAGCCCTGTCGAGAGCCTACATTGTGAATCAGGCTTTTGCTCATTAGAAAACAGACGGATACTTTTACTCACTAAATATATAGCCAAAATAATGAGCAATAAAAGTCATCCTCATAACCAACTTACCCTTAGACAATCTGTGCCAGAGCAATGCGCGTTCGGAAGATTTAGGAACTTTTGATCTCCGAACAACTCCTTTCACCTGAGACAGTGAGTTTATGCCTCTCTGAATTACCCCTTGGAAGTTCAGTACAATCGAAATAGATTTTGATCTTGCTGAGAATCTAAAAATGAAACATCTGTCCACTTATGGCGACAAAAATTCTTACAGGCGATAAATAAAAAAAGCTATGACAAAATTATTTATACAGATGGATCTAGAACAAGTGACGGTGTAGGCTCTGCCTTTGTGGTAGACGATGAGGTGAATTCCTAGTCCCTTAACAAAAACACATTGATATACTTTGTAGAGCAATACGCTCTGTGGCAAGCTCTACTGTATCTTTCCTTCACTATGCAGACTTATACTGCTTGTTTGATAGTATGTGACTCCCGTAGTGTCCTGGAAGGTCTGTTAGAATCGTTTTCTCCTGATCCATTCGTTCACAGAGTTCAGTACCTTGTACACAACTTAGCCACACATCACAGACGGGTAACTTTCTTGTGGATACCCCGCCACGTTGATGTGACTGGCAATGACAAGGCGGATGCGGCCGCCTGTAGCGTCACTCGTGAATATAAGCAAGATGTGCCTTTCGTAAGATATCAAGATTTTATAAATTATCTAAGGGACCATATTCTTAATAAATGGCAAATAAAATGGCAAAATCTAAAACAAAGTTTATATTATGTAAAGAAAGCAATGCCTACCCTTTAAAGCAGATCGAGAAAGTTTATCAAAAGCGCATCGCTTGCGCATAGGTCACACCTCTCTGACCCATAAGCACCTCCTGCTGGGTCAAAATGCACCACTGTGTGCGAAATGTAATGTACAGATTACCATTAAACATATCATTTGTGACTGTCCAATATATGATGTTCAGCGAAAACTTTTTAGATTACGTAACGTTGTAGAGGAAAACTTACAGCATAGTGTGGATATAAAAACACTCTTGACTTTTTAAAGGCGGTTAATCTCTATCACAAAGTCTAATGTTATAAGAGCGTGTGTTTGTGTTTATTGATCAAAGAACGCTTGCATATTTATCTACTGGTGTCAAAATGGGCGAAATGACCTCAGCAGTCGAAGCCTAAAAAAAAAAAAAATAATAATAATAATAATAATAATAATAATAATAATTAGACAACTTCCAAACCCATATTTACTGTTGGGTGATTTTAATTCGCATAGTCCTCTTTGGGGACCCTAAAGCAAGACAATAGAGGGAAAGCAGTAGAAAAATTAATCGATAACAATGACTTAATGTTATTAAACGACGGCAAACAAACTTTTTGACCTGACGATGTGCACCCCTCGAATAGCACCCAACTTTACTTGGGAAGTAATACCAGACCTGCACGGAAGTGATCACTTCCCAATACTAATTGGCGTACCAGACCATCAACATCCGGTCCCAGGTCTTGAAAGGTGGTGCTTTAAAAGCGCTAAGTGGGCAGAATTTAGGAAGAAATTGACACCGATAAACCGCAACCAAGATATTGACTCACTAGTGCAAAATTTAAATCTGTCAATTAGTCAGGCGGCACAGGGAACCGTTCCTAAATCAAAAAATATGACGCACAGGCTACCAGTTCCCTGGTGGAACTCGGACATCGGGAAGGCCACAAACGAAAGAAAAAGAGCTCTCAAAATTTTTTCCTCGCATCCAACACAAGACAATTTAGTAAACTTTAAACGCCTTAAAGCAGTTGCTCGGCTTATGATCCGAAAAGCTCAAATAACCTCATGGCAAAAGTACGTTAATGAAATAAATAATAAAACAACACCATCGGAGATGTGGAAAAGATAAGTGCCATATCAGGTAAAAGAAAAACGCAACGCAGCCAAAGCTACTAAATAACGGGCAGTTGATAACTAACCCGTCACCAGTAGCCGAATACTTTGCAGACTACTATCACAGATTAAGCATCACGAGCAGTTATGACCCAGCGTTTATTGATAGTAAGCAACGATCAGAAATTCCCCTAGAGTTTGGTGAGAAACAGGAGAGCCATACAACGAGCCTATAACCATGGATGAACTCGAAACGGAAATAAAAGAAATAAAAGAGTCCGCAGGAGGAATTGACAACATCCCAAATATAATTATTAAAATCTCTCGCAAGTGATATTAGAAGATTTACTCTTTATTTATAATAAAATATGGGATGAGGGATACTATCCATCGTTGTGGAAATCTTCTATCGTTGTACCAGTCATTAAACGCAGCAAAGACTCATTAATTCCGGAAAGTTACCGGCCTATATCTTTAATGTGCTGTCTGGGAAAAGCGTTAGAAAAGTTAATCAATAAAAGGCTTGTACAATTGATCGACGAAAACGGCTGGATTAACAAACATCAGACCGGTTTTCGTAAAAGTTACTCGACCTGCGACAACTTAGTGCAAATCTGCACAAAAATTCAAGAAGGATTTAGCCAAAGAAAACATACAACGGCGGTTTTCTTTGATATAGAAAAGGCCTACGATACGGTATGGAGATATGCAGTAATCGCCAAAGTACATGAATGGGGTATTAGGGAAATATGGGTAATTTATCCAAACGTTCCTAAACAACAGGAACTTTAGGGTCCGAATAGGAAATATCATGTCAGAACACCGTAGTCTAGAAAATGGCATTCCACAAGGATCGCCCATAAGCGTTACCCTATTTAGTATCGCGATAAATGATATTACAAAGACACTGGACAAGTCTATAGGTAGGTGTATATATGTAGACGACGTCACCATATATGTGGCTAGTAAATTTGGAGCGGCGCATAACTCTGTAATGCAAACAGCAGTGAATTCCATTGCAGATCAAGCTGCAAAGGTAGGTTTTAAACTATCGACTACCAAAACCGTCTGCTTACACTTCTGTAAGCTGAGAAGGCCACATCACCTACCAAACTTAACCCTCAAAGGCCAACAAATTAAAACTGTCCAAAAATGCAAATTTTTAGGAATAACATTAGACACGACGCTGCTTTGGGCCAACCACATTGGTAATATGGTCACTGAGGCTCGGAAAGTGGTAAATATAATAAAGTGCTTGGCAGATACAAGATGGAGAGCGGACCGAGAAATTCTCATTCGCCGTACAAAACATTAATGTTAACCAGATTAGATTACGGTTCTATCGTCTACATGTCAGCATGCAACACAAGACTAAAAAAAAACGTCAGCCTCAGGTATGCAATGGGGGCTTTTCAAACAGGTCCAAGTGCAGAAGCTGGAGTTTTACTGTTAAAATACCAAAGGAAACGTCAATTAATGAAATACGCCTCCAAAATATGTACTACAGAGAAACATTTTAATTATCCCTTGATCTGGAAAGACAGTAACGTTAACACGTCAAGGGCTCTCATATATTATCAAATTACAAAAACGTGCGAACTACTAAACATCACAGACAAAAATCAAATCAAAAGTATCACGAGTATAAAAGAAAAAATCTGGAACTCATGGCAAAACGAATGGCTAGATGAAAACAAAACACTAAAACTACACCTTCCTAACGTAACGATCAAAAGACGATATGCAGGAATGACAAGAAAAGACAGCGTGGTAGTAACTAGACTAAGGATAGGGCACACGCAGCTAACACACTCACACTTGCTAGGAAACAAAGAACGGACAACATGTAAAAATGCAAAATACCCATCACAATAAAACATATCTTCGATGAGTGTCCGGAAACACTAGTTGTCAAACGCAGACTTGGGTACAATTTCAATCTCAAAATTCCTTCATACAAATCAAAAAGAACATTAATGCAGGTAATAAGTTTCTTACATATGACAAACAAGTATAATAAGATTTAATAAGGTAGTAAATAACCCAAGAGGTTGACGCCGTCAAAAAAAACAAAAACAACAAAAATAATAATAATAATAATAATAACAATAATATCACTCAAATTCGTAAATACCTCTGGCAAATGGCCCTTTATAAATATACTTGAACACGCAATTTAGTTTTTGAATATGGACAAATGCCGGGGACAAATAAACAAGCCGACTTTCAGTTCCAATTTAGGTCATACACATGTGATTTGAAGCTAACACAGATTTTACTTCGTAAGACAACCATAGGACTCTGTGTTTTATTTTACCCAACGCTTGTCGTTATAATTAGACAATCTTAATAATAATAATATCGCTCAAATTAGCGTGTAACAGTATTGCTGAGTGATAAAAATACGATTTACAGCTAAATCAGTGAAAATGCCTATACAACAACAAATATAACCAAACCCGAAACCAGTCCTCTAGCAATTAAATATAGTAAATAAAATACGGTGTAAGGGTTAATATAAAAACGAGCACTTACTAGGGCTGTTGTCGATAATCGTATCGGAGAGAATGCCTTGACACGTAAATAGCTGCTCATATTTAGAACAATGTCACTTTTGGTGTCTTGTTTATAACTGAATACTATAAAGTACTTAGAGAACTCCGGCAATCATTAATAGAAAGTAACCATTTTCTAGATTTCTACAGTTATGTAACCACAACAACAACCTTTCACTATTAAAGTACATCTAATGGACTAATTAGCTAATTACGTGAAAATTGGAGTGTTCTTGAAATGGTGAAGTGATGTTCTTTGCGCGTGACAAAGAAATCTCTCTAATTACATTACACTTACCTTTAAAAGCAGACTTGTTCGTTTGTGACATCATCTAGGGGCGTATTTTTGAACTAGTGCATGTTTTCCATCTCTATCGTTTCTCTCCGTACCATCATTTCTCCCATCTCTCTCGCCTCCCTCTCGCTTCAGGTCTCTCTCGCGCCTATCTCGCACCTCACCTCCACCAAGACTCACTCTGTATCTCTCTCGTCCCTCTCGTTTTTTTTATTTTAACCCTTACCCCTTATTTTATTTACTTTATTTAATTTCTAGAGGACTGGTTTCAAGTCGGGTATTTGTTGTTAAATAGAATTTTTACTGATTTAACTGTAAATCATATTTCTGTCACTGTATTCAAAACCCAACAAACCTGCTGCACGCTAATGTTAGCAAAATTATTATTATTATGGTTGTCTAATGATAACCATGATCGATGGGTAAAATAAAACACAGAGTCCTATAGTTGTCTTACGAAATGAAATCGGTGTTAGCTTCAAATCACATGTGTATGACCTAAATTTGAAATGAAGGTTAGTTTGATTATTTGTCCCCAAGCAATTGTCCATTTTCGAAAACAAAATATTGCGTTCAACGTTGTTTATAGATCTAGGGCCTTTCGTCAGAGGTATTTCCGACAAGACATTCCTTGTATGCAAAATAATAGTCTGGCCTGATTTTGAGTTTGGTTAGATATTTGTTATTTTATAGGAATTATTAACTACTGTAACTGATTTTGACCGATATTAAGGTTTGGAGGGCCCCTCAATCCATTTTGACCATTTTGGCTTACGCGCTTGGTGTATGTTTGTGTGTCTGTGCGTGTCCGTGTGGGCGGGTGGGCGGGTGGGCGGGTGGGGCGTGGGTGCGTGGGTGCGTGGGTGCGTGGGTGCGTGGGTGCGTGGGTGCGTGCGTGCGTGCGTGCGTGCGTGCGTGCGTGCGTGCGTGCGTGCTGCGTGCGTGCGTGCACGTGTGAGCACGTGTGAGCACGTGTGAGCACGTGTGGTGTGAGTGTGTGAGTGTGTGAGTGTGTGAGTGTGCGAGTGTGCGAGTGTGCGAGTGTGCGAGTGTGCGAGTGTGCGAGTGTGCGAGTGTGCGAGTGTGCGAGTGCGAGTGTGCGAGTGCGCGAGTGCGCAGTGCGCAGTGCGCAGTGCGGAGTGTGAGGTGTGAGTGTGTGAGTGTGTGTGCGTGTGCGCGTGTGCGCGTGTGTGCGTGTGTCGTGTGCGTGTGTGTGTGCCTGTGCGTATGTGAGTGAGTGCGCGTGCGCGTATGATCAGGTGTGTGGTGTGTGCGTGTGTGCTGTGTGCCTGTGTGCGTGTGTGCGTGTGTGCCTGTGTGCGTGTGTGCGTATGTGCGTGTGTGCGTGTGTGCATGTGTGCGTGTGTGCGTGTGTGCTGTGTGCGTGTGCGTGCGTGGGTGCGTGTGCGTGTGTGCCTATGTGCGCCTGTGCGTGTGTGCGTGTATGCGTGTGTGCGTGTGCGTGTGTCGTGTGTTTAGGGATATTGTTGGGCTGCCGAGAAATATTAAGAATGGCTGCCATAAATTGTTAAGTCAAAGTTTGGAGGAAAGCAGGAACTGGGTAAGTGCATTCCACAATTTGGTGGCCGTGTAGAAACATGTATATTGCGCCCGTTTAGTGTGACAAGATGGAATTTTGAGTGCGTAATTATGGTGTGAATGCGCAAACCGAGTGTTCTTATCGAAGATGGCCTGCGAAGGTATTAATGAATGTATTTCGAAGCACACTTACCATGGTAATAGCGATAGAACACGGAAAAACCCGAAACTATTCTTCTATGTTCAAGAGACTGTAGTTCAGAACTCAGAGACGCGTCGTTCATAAGCCTTATAGTTTATATTGGTTTACTATATCAAGGGCGTATTGGGAGCACTGATCCAGAGGAGGGAATTGTATTCCAAATGGGGTCAAATTTGAGCCTTATACAGTAAAAGGAGTTTTCTGGCAGACAAGAGGTAGTCAACCAATGAAAGGTTCGATGATACGGACATCCCTAACATAGAAATAGAGTTTGAAAACGTGAAATCTATGCCATTTATAATTACAGTAGGAAATGATCGGCCTTTCTTGGCGGACACAAAGCAATACTGGGTTTTGTCGGCGTTGAACGTGTTTAGATTATTCATTCCCCATTCAAGGACACGTTCTAAGTCACTGTTGGTTGAGGCTGCCATTTTTACCTTTATGTCCCAACTAGACTTGATGTGGGAAACTGAGAAGAACTACAATGTATAGTGCTGTCCTCTACAAAGCAATGGATCGGGTTAGTTGTTGAGGAAATGAGGTCATTTATGTATAGCAGTAAAACTGTGGGAGCTACCAATGATTCTCGGGTACGCTCGCGTTAATAGTAGTTTCTTTTGAAAAGAAGCCATCGACGACAGCGCGTATACGTATTTTCTCATGAAAGCTGGATACCCAACTGATGAGCGTATCGGGTAAGCCGAACGTAGTGAGCTTGGCAAGTAAGCAGTTGTACCAAACTTGGTCAAAAGCCTTTGAAATATCCAAATCCACTACGACTGTTTCACCAGACCTCTCTAACGTGTTATTCCAAAGTTTGGTGACATATGAAAGATCACCTGTTGAACGACTCTGTATGAACTCATACTGGTGGTCGTTTAGGAGTTTATTGGGCTTGAGGAACGAAAGTAGTTGGTGGCTGATGGATTTTACCATAATTTTCGACAGAATGTAAGTGATAGATATTGGTTGATAGTTTGAGGGATCGGTCTTGTCGCCCTTTTACGAATAGGTTAGTCCAACACAAAAATTAAACCTTGCTTGGAAATATTTTATTATTTATACTTATAAGTTACGGTATTTTATTAAAATGTGGCACTGCTGGAGGGTTCCGGACAGCAGTCGTTCGCTTCAGGCGCCTCCCAAAGATAAGCTGCTGTTCAGGTGGTCTTTGGGTCCACTTCTGTTTTCCAAACAGACTTCGTCGGGTTTCCCAGTGGAGGATAAAATTCAGGGTATTGTCTTGAGGAAGATGTACCTAAGACTCAATTATTTCGGACGGACGGCGGGTACGGTAGACGAGGTCACAGGTCTCCTTAACAAACGAAATTTCTTCACCAATGATGGATGAAAATGAATGATCCTTAATCAATATTAACTCTATTAATTTATTTAAATTTCAATGATTACGGCTCAAATATGAGCGGTTATCAGTACAAAGCAACTTTTGCTGCTTGTATTAAAACAAATTAACTAGTTTTCAATCTTAATTACAGAGCGATTTCCTATCAAGTTCAATCAAAGTAATACATTTTAAACTACTCTTTCCTCATACCAGTGGCGGAATAAGTTGCTTGGGGCCCTGGGCGGTAAAATCAAAATGGGTATTATATTTTATACCAATTTAAGGAACTATATAATGAAAAATAATGAAAAGATTGTAATAACCAGCTTGATCTGTAAAACCTCATCGAAGAATAAAATATCTATGTAAATTTTTCTCTTTATTTATCTCACATCATAATAATTAAATTCGAACGCACGTGTGCATGGATATCTGCGAGTATCGTTTAATTTAATTTTAGCCGCTGCATATTCAAAGTTCATTTTCTGAGTTGCTTATTATTTACAAATGTCAAGACTTTAGTTATGTGTAATTTGATATTTTATCAGTTGTCGACGGGATTTGCAAAGCTGTAGGTGCGTTTTGTGTTTTCTTATTCTTTATCAACCGAATGATTGCGCGAGTTCGGTCTATCAAACTCCATAAGACGTATAGGCTTTATTTTACGATGAAATATTAAAGGAAATTTTGCGTTTGACTAATGTTAGAATTATGGAATTTTCAATAGAAATTTGCAGATTGTTTTAGAATTTGTATTACTATACTATACTTTTACACATTTGCAATAAATTTCCCAAAAATTTCTGTTTTTCTTTAAAACGTGCTTATAACGAGCGGTCTCTTAGATCGCACGTCGATGAGTACGCAACAAATATAGAGTGTTGATTGGGACAGGTTAAATTATTATCTTATTCGCCAAATTCGGAACTAACTCTATAATCATAATGTAAACAAAGCGGTAATGTATACAGAAACTTAATACACTATTTTAATTATGTGATAAACATATTTGTCTTATTTTATTTTCTTGTATCTATTATTTTATGAAGAAAATATTTTATATACGACTTGGTCTCGGTGGGCCCCTGGGTTTGTGGACCCTGGCGGCGCCCAGTCCGCCCACCGTTTAATCCGCCACTGCCTCATACTTAATTTACAATTGTAGCTTCGATCTGTATACCTATGACAGTGAGAATGAAAAATAATCATTTGACCATGGCGATTCGCTATATAGAGTACGAAATATTAAAAGAGCAACTGGGAATTCCATGTTTTCAAGATGAGGCGACAGCGTGTCAAGCTGTTTTAATTAATATTATATCAATCAATAATCTAAGACTTCTGTTGTGCTAAAATTATTAATTGTGGAATAACGGAGCGATTTGTATAACGTTTTGCCGGTTTCTATTAACAAAAAAAAATACATGTCCTATCTAACGGTTTAATTAGTAATTAATAACACTTCTATCAACTCAAAATCACGCAATTACAGAAGCTAATTATTGTTTGACACATCTGTCGGCGTTCGCAATATTTAAATATACAAAATTTTATACAAAAGCAGAGAATTACATCTTAAAGTTATTTGGCCAACATTAGAGCCATTATTGCGTAGTTCACTTTTAATTTTTAATTTCAGGAGTGAGTTAGTAAACTTTGTTTTCTATAATTACAAAATTTAATTTATTTCTAGACGGTATTTGCAGAGGTAAAATTACGCTCTCACGCTTGAGATTCACAGATGTTTTCTTTCAAATACAATGTCATTCATAAACGGGCAAAATTTCCATTATTTAAAAATGCAGTTCTAAGAAACACATCAATTGATTTATTAAAACGGTGTTAACTATTAATTATTTTATCAATTTAAAACTCTCTTAATTACATTGATTGGATTTTAAAGTCTATTTTTGAATGCTTCGGTTTACCTATCTTTACCTGTAAAATGTGTGTTTACTACAAACTAGCTTGATATTTATCAAGTTTTAATTTCGAAATAAAAGAGAAAATTTCTATTTATAATTATCGGCAATCTCTTAGATCTTTTAATTTTTGTTTATCATAAATGATTTTATTCTGAATAACTAAAGTCTGACACTATATTTACTCGACCTTTATTAAAAGTCAGAATATAACTATTTATACTCCTTAATTCTGCTCTTATCAATACGAAAGAGGTTCATAACTAATTGCTTGGCGGACTTAATTACGGTTTGTTATTAGCCAAGTACAAGGAAAAAACTAATCTTCACAAGGACTCTTGTTTTATAGACAAGTGGGTTAGTTGTAAGGAATAGGTCCAGGAGATGTGGAGTATGGTTAAGGTTGTCAGGATTCTATGAACATATTTTCAAATCATGCATGCAAATATTTGTTGTAAAATGTATATAAACCAATTTGAGACATTATATTACAATAAGCTACTGGGAAGTATTTGGCAAATAACCACTATACCTCAAAAAGAAATATTGGTTTTACATCTTTTGTAACATACACATAATCTCGGATATACCTTACAAAATAATTAACACTATAATATATTATACGGAGATATTCTTAAACATCCGTTATATCTACTTTTATAATATTTAGGATATATCTATTATAGACCGCAATATTTAAACGGCATCTAATGTTAGGCTAACATCTCTGAAATATATTATGTATATTCGGTATATAGGGTACGTACCAGGACGGCACAGGCAGATTACATAAAATAGCACAGGAGGATTAACATACATACACTTTTCATATAGAGGTTACTTTAGACGTGAACGTACTAGTAACCATAGTCGTTAACAAAGGTAGTTTTTGTACTTTTACTTATGAATAATTGTTACATTTACCTGGCCCTGTTGTAGAATGTTTGAAATACAATATGACCATAAATACAAGATTCCGAAATTGAATGTAAAATAGCAATTGCCATGGAAATAGAAACTGCATAAACGTCACGCTAGCTTATAGATGACAGTTTTGTCTTTGAAGTCTTGCAATAAGTTCGTGAAACAAGATGCTTACTATCGAAGAAAAATTTTGTATTTGTAACCACTATACTCGCTCTTACGGAATCGGCAGAGTTTTTAGAGGAATATGGAAGAGAACGGTGCGGAACAGTGAAACGACAGGCTCCTCTACCAAATCATGCATTCGCCAAAGAGGAGCCGGAGAAAGGTTGCTCTTAAAGTGAACCTAGATAGGGACTCTACACGCTTAATTTTTAAAGATATTGGTGCATTTTCGTATTCAGTCCTTTCATAAGTTAAACATTGCGGACAAGCTGTTACGTGTATAATATACCGCCCGTGTTGACACGCAATATGAGGACGAAGGATTTCTGCCAAACGTATGGTTTTCTGATGAATCACATGAGTAGGTAAGATTAGACAGTTCTAGAAGACACCACAATTCCAAGGTCCCACAATTTCAAGATCCCAACATTGTCAAGGTCCTACCGCCCAAGGTTACACAATATCTAGGTCATTCGTGTGTGCTGCTTTCCCAAGGTTCCACTTTTCCAAGGAGTGAAAATATGTAGGTAATTCTTACATTATGCTTTTCAAAGGTTACACATTTTCAAGGCAAATTGCGCGCCCTACCTACTCAGATAGCTATCTCACTTTTTCAAAGCTTGCTCATGTAATTTTTACAATTGTCTGATACCACACGTAGAACAAAACAAAAAAGATAATGATACGTTAATATATTTATTTGTTGTATGTACAAATGTAATCAGTTTATTATTCAGATATATGATTTTCTCTAGGAATAAAACATTTTGATTTAATACAAGTGCAACAGGTCCTTTCCACTTCTGTATCATTACACCTGCGTGGACGTGGTGCAAGTAATTGAGCGTACGTGCTGTGTGGTGCCCATCGGAGATCCTCCTGTTGCGGAGCGTCAGATGGCCGCCATTGGATTATTCGAACTCCACATGAAGCATTCAACCGCATCGTCTGAAGATATGGAAACGAATCCTGCTGCTGCAAGCGATGTAGGTGAGTGAACTCCAGACCATGTTCGAAACGTAGGTAAACCTTTATCTAAGCAAATGTAATACTGAGGATAATAAACGGATGGTGTCACATCGCACATCTTTCACCGTAGAACACAGTAAGATACTAACAGGAAATAATCTAACTAATTGTCCAAATAATATACTTCACCGCAGAGTATTCATGAATTATCTTAATATACCTCGTGCAGCATTGTTAGGGCGCTCCACATGATGAGCACCAGTATTCTTGGTGTGACATGTGGTATACTGCGACTCACCTATCCATATCTCTATGGTGGTCAATAACTCGGTATTCACTTGATTGCAATGCTTTATAGCAGTCATAACATAAATGCATATGGCCAGCAAGATGATAACGAGTATGAAGGGCAAATGTGAATAATATCCTAAATTACCCATGAAGGCATGATGGTGGAAGTAGCGAATTTATTTAACTAGGTTGGGAAACGATTCAGTATTTCACTGCACATCTTCATATGAATCCTTTAGCGCTTCTAATGTCGTAGAAAGTAGTAGTCCCTTTTTCAAATTGCACCCAGTTTGGAATTACACTCTGGAAGATGATAAAGGGTTTGACACATCTTTAGGTGATCTTAAATGTTCTTTAATTTTTCTTGTAGGTTTAAAAATAGTCCTAATGCCATATTTGATTAGGATTTTTCAATTCTATTTGTAACATTAGCTATAAAAGGAAGAAAAGCAGTACCAACATTAAGAACTGGTTTTTCTTTAAGGTTACGCCTAGAAGGTGTAATAACATTATTAATATCTGTAAGTGAATATCCATTATCTTGTAAGGATTTTCTTAAATATTTATATTCATCATTCAAAAATTCTGGGTCACAAATTCGTTTTGCTCGATCTACTAAAGATTTAATTACACTAATTTTTTGACGTGGTGGTTGGTGGTTGGACAATTTATGAAGGTATCTATCAGTGTGTGTCGGCTTGCTGTAAACCTTAAAGGATAGTGAATTATTATTTTTAGATATTAATATGTCAAGAAATGGTAAACTTCAATTAGTTTCTTTTTCCACGGCAAACTGAATACTAGGATGTATACGATTTATAAAAACCAAAAACTCATGCCGTGCCTCTTCTTCATGTCTCCAAATAACAAATGTGTCATCTACATATCTATACCAAACTGAAGGTTTTTTAGGTGTATTTTGTAACGTTAATGTTTCAAATTTTCGATATAAAAATTAGCTATAACAGGACTACCCATTGCTACACCATCAATCTGTTCATAACATTTAGCATTCCACTGAAAATAAGTTGGAGTAAGACAGTGCTGAAAAAGAACAGTTATATCCTTTAAAAAAATATGATTAATATATTCAATAGTTTCTTTTAGAGGGACTTTTGTAAGAAGTAAAACAATATTAAAACTAACCATTATATGACCCTTTTTAATTTTGAAATTATGTATTTTTTCAACAAAGTCGGCAGAATTTTTAATGTAATGGGGTGTTTTTCCTATATGAGGTTGTAATAACAATGTAAGATGTTTTGCAAGGTTATATGTAGGAGAAGCAATTGGACTAATAATAGGCTTTAAATGAATATTAGGTTTATGAATTTTTGATAGACCATATAGTTTTGGTGAAATAGCTTCAGAGTTAGATAGTCGGGACCACAAAACGTATCTTTGATGCAAGACGCAAAGAACATATGAGATTTTGTAGATTGGGTCAACCAGAGAGGTCTGCTGTGGCTGACCATGCCCTGAATAATCTAAATCATGACATTCAATTTGACAATATGGAAATATTGTCAAGACAGATCGATACTAACATACGCGATTTACTTTTATTTAAAAATACTGCACATTGTTAATTAAAATATCACGACATCCACTTGAATTCATAACACCCAAATCTTCACCTTTTTACCGCTTGACGTAATATGTTCTCCATTACATACGATACTAGTTTAACATGTACTCCCTCTGCATGTATATCCTACTTTCCACTATTTCTACCGCCAATGTTACCTGCTTCACCTTGACCGCCACACGTTATTTCAGCAATCCTACCGTTTCAAGGCCTTCATTCACGGCGTTTCTGCAAGGTTGGTGGGATCTCACCAATCACTTGAAGGATCTCACACCTCAAGGTTGTCACAACCTCAAGGTTCCACACTTCTAATGTCCTCCCTTCTCACGTTTACCACCTTTCCAAGGTTACATTATACCGGCATCAATCATGTTATTCCACAAGGTTATATATCTATGTGCTTTTCCTTTTAAAAGTAGGTGTAACTACACATATTGTATCGTGATGTTTCCAACAGTGTCACTATGTCTGCTACCCAGTACAGAACAATTGGGATGATAGGAGTGCTACCAACAATGATCACTTTTTAATCTAAGTGTGCGGCGAGCATGATAAATAATTCCAAACTGGGTGCAATTTGAAAAAGGGACTACTTTTCTACGACATTAGAAGCGCTAAAGGATTCATATGAAGATGTGCAGTGAAATACTGAATCGTTTCCCAACCTAGTTAAATAAATTCGCTACTTCCACCATCATGCCTTCATGGGTAATTTGGGATATTATTCACACACATTTGCCCTTCATACTCGTTATCATCTTGCTGGCCATATGCATTTATGTTATGACTGCTATAAAGCATTGCAATCAAGTGAATACCGAGTTATTGAACCATAGAGATATGGATGGGTGAGTCCATATACCACATGTCACACCAAGAATACTGGTGCTCATCATGGAGGCGCCCTGCTGCGAGGTATATTAAGATAATTCATGAATACTCTGCGGTGAAGTATATTATTTGGACAATTAGTTAGATTATTTCCTGTTAGTATCTTACTGTGTTCTACGGTGAAAAGATGTGCGATGTGACACCATCCGTTTATTATCCTCAGTATTACATTTGCTTAGATAAAGGTTTACCTACGTTTCGAACATGGTCTGGAGTTCACACCTACATCGCTTGCAGCAGCGATTCGTTTCATATCTTCAGACGATGCGGTTGAATGCTTCATGTGGAGTTCGAATAATCCAATGGCGGCCATCTGACGCTCCGCAACAGGAGGATCTCCGATGGGCACCACAGCACGTACGCTCAATTACTTGCACCACGTCCACGCAGGTGTAATGATACAGAAGTGGAAAGGACCTGTTGCACTTATTAAATCAAAATGTTTTATTCTAGAGAAAATCATATATCTGAATAATAAACTGATTACATTTGTACATACAACAAATAAATATATTAACGTATCATTATCTTTTTGTTTTGTTCTGTGGGTATCAGACAATTGTAAAAATTACATGAGCAAGCTTTGAAAAGTGAGATAGCTATCTGAGTAGGTAGGGCGCAATTTGCCTTGAAAATGTGTAACCTTTGAAAAGCATAATGTAAAATTACCACAATTTTTCACCCTTGGAAAAGTGGAACCTTGGAAAGCACACACGAATGACCTAGATATTGTGTAACCTTGGGCGTAGGACCTTGACAATGTTGGGATCTTGAAATTGTGGGACCTTGGAATTGTGGTGTCTTCTAGAACTGTCTAATCTTACCTACTCATGTGATTCATCAGAAAACCATACGTTTGGCAGAAATCCTTCGTCCTCATATTGCGTGTCAACACGGGCGGTATATTATACACGTAACAGCTTGTCCGCAATGTTTAACTTATGAAAGGACTGAATACGAAAATGCACCAATATCTTTAAAATTAAGCGTGTAGAGTCCCTATCTAGGTTCACTTTAAGAGCAACCTTTCTCCGGCTCCTCTTTGAATGCATGATTTGGTAGAAGCCTGTCGTTTTCACTGTTCACCGTTCTCTTCCATATTCCTCTAAAAACTCTGCCGATTCCGTAAGAGCGAGTATAGTGGTTACAAATACAAAATTTTTCTTCGATAGTAAGCATCTTGTTTCACGAACTTATTGCAAGACTTCAAAGACAAAACTGTCATCTATAAGCTAGCGTGACGTTTTGCAGTTTCTATTTCCATGGCAATTGCTATTTTACATTCAATTTCGGAATCTTGTATTTATGGTCATATTGTATTTCAAACATTCTACAACAGGGCCAGGTAAATGTAACAATTATTCATAAGTAAAAGTACAAAACTACCTTTGTTAACGACTATGGTTACTAGTACGTTCACGTCTAAAGTAACCTCTATATGAAAAGTGTATGTATGTTAATCCTCCTGTGCTATTTGTAATCTGCCTGTGCCGTCCTGGTACTACCCTATATACCGAATACATATATTTCAGAGATGTTAGCCTAACATTAGATGCCGTTTAAATATTGCGGTCTATAATAGATATATCCTAAATATTATAAAAGTAGATATAACGGATGTTTAAATATCTCCGTATAATATATTATAGTGTTAATTATTTTGTAAGGTATATCCGAGATTATGTTATGTTACAAAAAGATGTAAAACCAATATTTCTTTTTGAGGTATAGTGGTTATTTGCCAAATACAGTAGCTTATTGTAATATAATGTCTCAAATTGGTTTATATACATTTTACAACAAATATTTGCATGCATGATTTGAAAATATGTTCATAGAATCCTGACAACAACATACTCCACATCTCCTGGACCTATTCTTACAACTAACCCACTTGTCTATAAAACAAGAGTCCTTGTGAAGATTAGTTTTTTCCTTGTCTTGGCTAATAACAAACCGTAATTAAGTCCGCCAAGCAATTGTTATGAACCTCTTTCGTATTGATAAGAGCAGAATTAAGGAGTATAAATAGTTATATTCTGACTTTTAATAAAGGTCGAGTAAATATAGTGTCAGACTTTAGTTATTCAGAATAAAATCATTTATGATAAACAAAATTAAAAGATCTAAGAGATTGCCGATAATTATAAATAGAAATTTTCTTTATTTCGAAATTAAAACTTGATAAATATCAAGCTAGTTTGTATAAAACACATTTTACAGGTAAAGATAGGTAAACCGAAGCATTCAAAAATAGACTTTAAAATCCAATCAATGTAATTAAGAGTTTTAAATTGATAAAATAATTAATAGTTAACACCGTTTTAATAAATCAATTGATGTTTTCTTAGAACTGCATTTTAAATAATGGAAATTTTTGCGTTTATGAATGACATTGTATTTGAAAGAAAACATCTGTGAATCTCAAGCGTGAGAGCGTAATTTTACCTCTGCAAATACCGTCTAGAAATAAATTAAATTTTGTAATTATAGAAAACAAAGTTTACTAACTCACTCCTGAAATTAAAAATTAAAAGTGAACTACGCAATAATGGCTCTAATGTTGGCCAAATAACTTTAAGATGTAATTTCTGCTTTTGTATAAAATTTTGTATATTTAAATAATGCGAACGCCGATAGATGTGTTAACAGTAATTAGCTTCTGTAATTGCGTGATTTTGAGTTGATAAAAGTGTTATTAATTACTAATTAAACCGTTAGATAGAACATGTATTTTTTTGTTAATAGAAACCGGCAAGATTTTTACCAATCCCGTTATTCCACAATTAATAATTTTAGCACAACAGAAGTCTTAGATTATTGATTGATATAATATTAATGAAAACAGCTTGATACGCAGTCGTTGAAAATATGGAATTCCAGTTGCCTTTTTAATATTTCGTATATATAGCGAATCGCCATGGTCAAATGATTTTTTTCATTCTCACGTCATAGGTATACAGATCGAAGCTACAATTGTAAATTAAGATGAGGCAGTGGCGGATTAAACGGTGGCGGATCCCGCCCAGGTCCAAACCACCCAAACCAAGTCGTATATAAAATATTTTCTTCATAAAATAATAGATACAAAAAATAAAATAAGACAAATATGTTTATCACATAATTAAAATAGTGTATTAAGTTTCTGTATACATTACCGCTTTGTTTACATTATGATTATAGGTTAGTTCCGAATTTGGCGAATAAGATAATAATTTAACCTGTCCCAATCAACACTCTATATTTGTGCTACTCATCGACGTGCGATCTAAGAGACCGCTCGTTATAAGCACGTTTTTAAAGAAAAACAGAAATTTTTGGGAAATATTAAATGTGTAAAGTTAGTAATAATACAAATTCTAAAAACAATCTGCAAATTTCTATTGAAAATTCCATAATTCTAACATTAGTCCAACGCAAAATTTCCTTTATATTTCATCGTAAAATTAAGCCTATACGTCTTATGGAGTTTGATAGACCGAACCCGCAATCATTCGGTTGATAAAGAATAATAAAACACAAACGCACAGCTTAGCAAATCCCATCGACAACTGATAAAATATCAAATTACACATAACTAAAGTCTTGACATTTGTAAATAATAAGCAACTCAGAAAATGAACTTTGAATATGCAGCGGCTAAAATTAAATTAAACGATACTCGCAGATATCCATGCACACGTGCGTTCGAATTTAGTTATTATGATGTGGATAAATAAAGAGAAATTTACATAGATATTTTATTCTTCGATGAGGTTTTAGATCAAGCTGGTTATTACAATCTTTTCATTATTTTTCATTATATAGTTCCTTAAATTGGTATAAAATATAATACCCATTTTGATTTTACGCCCAGGGCACAACTTATTCCGCCACTGGTATGAGGAAAAGTAGTTTAAAATGTATTACTTTGATTGAACTTGATAGGAAATCGCTCTGTAATTAAGATTGAAAACTAGTTAATTTGTTTTAATACAAGCAGCAAAGTTGCTTTACTGATAACCGCTCATATTTGAGCCGTAATCATTGAAATTTAAATAAATTAATAGAGTTAATATTGATTAAGGATCATTCATTTTCATCCATCAGGTGAAGAAATTTCGTTTGTTAAGGAGACCTTGACCTCGTCTACCGTACCGCCGTCCGTCCGAAATAATTGAGTCTTAGGTACATCTTCCGCAAGACAATACCCTGAATTTTATCCTCCACTGGGAAACCCGACGAAGTCTGTTTGGAAAAAGTGGACCCAAAGACCACCTGAACAGCAGCTTATCTTTGGGAGGCGCCTGAAGCGAACGACTGCTGTCCGGAACCCTCCAGCAGTGCCACATTTTAATAAAATACCGTAACTTATAAGTATAAATAAAAAATATTTCCAAGCAAGGTTTAATTTTTGTGTTGGACTAACCTATTCGTAAAAAGGGCGACAAGACCGATCCTCAAACTATCAACCAATATCTATCACTTACATTCTGTCGAAAATTATGGTAAAATCCATCAGCCACCAACTACTTTCGTTCCTCAATAAACTCCTAAACGACCACCAGTATGAGTTCATGAGTCGTTCAACAGGTGATCTTCATATGTCACCAAACTTTGAATAACACGTTAGAGGTCCGGTGAAACAGTCGTAGTGGATTTGGATATTTCAAAGGCTTTGACCAAGTTTGGTACAATTTCTTTAAGCTCACTACGTTCGGCTTACCCGATACGCTCATCAGTTTATCCAGCTTCATGAAAAACGTATACGCGCTGTCGTCGATGGCTTCTTTTCAAAAGAAACTACTATTAACGCGAGCGTAGAGAATCATTGGTAGCTCCAGTTTACTGCTATACATAAATGACCTCATTTCCTCAACAATAACCGATCCATTGCTTTGTAGAGGACAGCACTATACATTGTAGTTCTTCAGTTTACATCAAGTCTAGTTGGGACATAAAGGTAAAATGGCAGCCTCAACCAACAGTGACTTAGAACGTGTCCTGAATGGGAATGAATAATCTAAACACGTTCAACGCCGACAAAACCAGTATTGCTTTGTGTCCGCCAAGAAAGGCCGATCATTTCTACTGTAATTATAAATGGCATAGATTTCACGTTTTCAAACTCTATTTCTATGTTAGGGATGTCCGTATCATCGAACCTTTCATTGGTTGACTACTCTTGTCTGCCAGAAAACTCCTTTTACTGTATAAGGTCAAATTTGACCCCATTTGGAATACAATTTCCTCTGGGTCAGTGCTCCCCAATACGCCCTTGATATAGTAAACCAATATAAACTATAAGGCTTATGAACGAGCGTCTCTGAGTTCTGACCTACAGTCTCTTGAACATAGAAGAATAGATTCGGTTTTTCCGTGTTCTATCGCTATTACCATGGTAAGTGCTTGAAATACATTCATTAATACCTTCGCAGGCCATCTTCGATAAGAACACTCGGTTTGGCATTCACACCATAATTACGCACTCAAAATTCCATCTTGTCACACTAAACGGGCGCAATATACATGTTTCTAGCCACCAAATTGTGGAATGCACTTACCCAGTTCCTGCTTTCAAACTTTGACTTAAGTCAATTCATAGCCATTCTTAATATTTCGGCCCAAACAATATCCCTAAACACCACGCACACACGCACACACAACCAACACGCAACACGCACACGCGCACATAGAACACACACACCACCACACACGCACACACGACACACGACACGCACACACACAGATGCACAACCTGTTATACTAATAGCAGGCTTATGTTTATGTTTTAATGTTTCAAATTTGACAAAATTGTTTACTACATCTTTAACAATTTTAACAAACATTACTACTGACGAAGATAACTGAGTGTTATCGAAACGTTTAGATTGTATAATTTAAAGTACACCATTAAAAATCCCAAAAAGATAAGTATTTTATTAAAAAGTGTTATTTAATACATAATAATAGTAAATATATTAATATATATATATATATATATATATATATATATATATATATATATATATATATATATTTACAGAACGTATTACATAATGTCTGTTAAAATCCATAAATTGTAAGAATTACTAACCATTTAACGAGATACATATTTCATTGACGTCGTATTACACGTTCAACTAGGTGAATGTCAGGATGTTTAACACTTTGAAGTTCTGGCTCATAGAAAGTCCTTGTCTCTTCATCTCCACTATCACGTAATGTCTAGGTAATTGGACTGGAACGTTTCTCTGCTGATATTCTAAAGACTTCATAACTCCAATTAGGTGTGACCCTTAGAGAATGTGCTTCTATATTTGCTTATACATAATCCCCACTTTAAATTTAGGTGTATTATGGTCAAGAACTTTATGACATTTGAAATGTTTCAAAATAGACAGCATTCTTTTCCGTTACATCTGTAGGTTTGTATCCGGTGGTTCTAAGCTTTCTTGAATTATAATCCACGACATTTTGAGGTAATATTGATAGCCATTTATAGGAACCCTTCATACTAAATTACACATTATTGCTTTAAGAGTGCGATTTACACGTTGCTACTCTTCAAGTTGGAATAACTACTGTAATGATTAATATTAAATTTTTTCATTATGTTTTAAATTCAGCATTATAAAGGTCGTTCCTATGTCAGCATGTATGTGTGTAGGCGTAATCAGGCAAATGTTTCTTCATTACATCTGCGACTAGTTTACCATTCTTGCGTTTGATGGGATAAGCCCAGACATACTTAGAAAACGCATTTATTACTACTGAAATGTATCGAAACCCTTTATTTACCCGAGCATAAGGTATCATTTCTACCAAATCAGCTTGAAACAGATGACTTAAACCTTTAATTACCACACAACGCCGCGGAAATTATCTTCTTGCTGGCTTGTGCAGCTCTTCAACAACATCAGATTTACTCATTTTATCAATTTGAATTGTACTACGAGCTCTACATGGAACATCGTCGCAGTGGCAAACTGTATGAACTCTGGTGTAGTCACTTTAATTGAGGCACACTAGTGTGGTGACCAATTACGTCACCAGCCATCGAAAACTTTTATCATTTATGTTAAGCTCAAGACCTGGATGAATCCACTTGCAATACACAACGATGCCCTCGTTACAGGGAAAGGTGAAGCTTTCAATTACAACAGTAAGAATACTAATTCTCTTTTACCGGATATTCCAGAGAAAGAATAGAAATTTTCATAATGAAGATCACCAGAATGCTGAACAATATGTTTACCAAATTATCATTTCATGATGAAGGTGTCCACCAAATTTATATATTGGCATCTGTGCTGGATATGTAGTAGTATCTGTAGTGATGGTCGTTGTAACAATGAAATGAAATGAATGTAGTAATAGGTTTATAACAAGAGATCCTACTTTATTACTTTTGCTTTGCGTAATTCGTCATTTATGTACATTATTTCGTTGTGATTGCTAGTATTTCCTACCCACATTGATCCCAATAATTCCCGCAACCAATCCACTAACTTATTCGGATAATTCCAAGGTACAAACTCAATCGCTTTATTATATCGTAATAGTTGCATTCCACCCCTCCTTTGGGGACAAGTTGTGCGAGATCTTGTGGCAGGAGGTGGAATTGCTGATGTAGCGTTGTTTTCGAGGTTGAAGTAATGGTTTAATGATCTCAATGTATTTCCTACTATTAGTTCCTTGGATTTGGTCATCTGACTTTTGGAACACACCACATTTCCAAGGTCCCACATTTCCAAGGTTGCCACAAAACCAAGGTCCCCACCGTACCAAGGTCAAAAAGCGCAATGTGTGACCTAAATACATATCATTACCACAAAACCAGGGTCGCAAACCCCGCTTTCCTGTTCCACAATTACAAGGCTATCCGTGTGACATATCATTACCACAAAACCAAGGTCACAAGCCCGCTCGTCTGTTCCACAATTACAAGGCCATCCGTGCGACCTAATGCGCTTTCCTGTTCCACAAGAACATCCGTGTGACCTGGTTGCCACTCTTACCCACTTGTATGTTTTTGCCCACTTGTATGTTTTTGTCCACTTGTATGTTTTTTTTGCTCACCCTCACTTTATTTTCCAAAATAAAAGAAACGATATGTTAATATATTTAATTGATGTAGAAAGAAAGACATGTACAAATTATATATTGAAGTCATGTAGAAAGAAAGACATGTACAAATTGTATGTAGAAATAAAGACATGTACAAATTATATATTTAACTCATGTAGAAAGACAGACATGTACAAATTGTATATAGAAATAAAGACATATAAATTATATTAGAAACATGTATTACTCAGATATATGATTTGCTGTAGAAATAAAACATGTTGATGTAGTATATACGTTAGTAAGCTTTTATCAAAACAGTTGTAATACTGATGATGATAAAAGTTTAGGTTACACATGTTAGCAGCGATAAACACACTACTAGACTGACAGTCTAGACACTATAGTCAAGAGATACAAAAACAAAAAAAAGTCAATATAACATACTTCATCACATAATATATATAAAATAGTCGTCATCGTACACATAAAAAAATTGAGAAACACCAGTATTCACCGTGTGACAGGTGGTACCAAGCCGTTCAGAGCTCTCACACTCAAACACACACACACACACTACACATCACACACTCAAACGACACTGAAACACACACTCACACTCACACTCACACACTCACATTCACTCGTACATTATGCTTACCGACGACGGAGTAGCTCCGGGTATAACTTACTCGAAGTGGATGCTGCTGAGAAGGCCTTGGGGTGCAAAGTTAGATTTGCACACCCTAAGGAAGTGTTGTAGGTCGAGCCAGAATGCTGAGAAGGCCTTGGGGTAGAATCGCCAGTCTCAGCAACCCTACTAAGGTGTAAAGTAAGACTTGCACACCCCAAGTAAGTGTTGGATCTCGAGCTAGATTGCCAGTCTCAGCAACCCATACTTGAATGATAGGCTTGGACTACTCGAGAACATAACGTAAATACGTTTTATGCATCTCTTATATACCCAGACTATACCTTGAAACGATTTAAACTGCTTTATGATTGGTGGAGGTGTCTGGCAGTGACCTAGATCAACTACAGTATTACAAAAAAATTGCGGGATGTAGTCTAGACAGGTAACCTTCGTATACATTGTAACAGGCAAATATTGCAGTAGAATTCGTAATCAATATTTAATACTTACTAGTTTATTTACTATGACTTGCAAAACAATACCATTTATTTAGCTAATTATACTGCAAGTATAATTAATAACTAGTAAATAATAAATTTTTTGGTATTACTGAAGAGCGTATGTTAAGTACGTATTACTAATAACATCATTTCGTTATAGAATCTATAAATACATTCTTGTTTATATAAAAATGCAAATAATGTTCTCAATTTTTAAAATTTCATTTTAATTATTAAAGCTAAAGGAATGTAGCTATATATTCACGATGAGAGTTCTAAACCTGTACTTATATCGTTTTATATTTGTATAAATTTAACGTACAAAGGTCAACCCAGTTGTAGTAGTTCTTTTATTATGAAGGAATACAAGTTATCTTATTTGTTTCAAAGTAGATGCTGTCCTCTTATAAAATTGCAATGTGGTATAATTAGTTACATATTTTTTACAAAATGCAGAAACAATTGTGTAATAATGTAGTAATAGTTATTTATGTATACATCTAAGTTGTTTAAATATATAAAACAGCAAAAACATGAACGTTAGTTTCTAATGATTGCTGAAATATTTTTTATGTTATTATTATTAAAGAGCGTATGTAAATTACAAGATATATCATATATGTCGTGAGAACTACATCAGTTCATTCTCCGCTATATCCGGTTTTGGTATACTTGAAATCAGAGATGACCTTTCAATTAATGTGATGTTATAGTGGTGGAGGTACAAATACATTTCTTATTGAACGCTTTTAATTAATGGTATGTTTACTTATAATGAAGAAGCAATAAAGGAAATCATGTTTTTATTTTCAATATGTTTAAAAAGTAATTCTTGCTGACAATAAAAAGTTAATTAGGATCTGACAAAGATAATTAATTACATGTCATCAGACGCATTAAAAGTTCTGCATAAACTGGTTTTCTATATATATATATATGTTATTCAGTTAAACATTTTCCTTATGTATGCATTTGTATTGTTATTTCTATATTTTTTTCATTAGTGGCACGCTTATACAAAGTCATTTAGTAATTATAACGTAATTCCGTTTTCCTGTGGGAAATAAAAATTTTATTATTATATAGATAAGTGTTTTAATGATTTTGCCAGTAAGCAGGAAAATCACAATTATATGTTTAATACCTGTAATAAAGTAAAACGAGGTGGTAATATATACCTACATAGCAACAATGACGCACCCAGCAGGTTAACCAAATCTTGTTTTTTTTTTCAACTATCTGCTTTCCATAATCACGCGTTTACAAGTTATTACAGAAAGTGCGATTAGGCAACCCAATATACACCTATTACACAAAATCATATACCGTTGCGCCTCTTCTTGGATGTAGTACACAACTTTATAGATAAAACTTATGTAGAAGTAAATTTTCTTTAAAAATATGTACACACCTTTTCTTATGAAACTAATTGTTATTTAGATAATGAAAAAAAGTTAAACTAACATTAAAATTTCACCGTAGGAGTATTTTTGCAGCTAAATTATGCATTGCATAAAAACAAATGTATAGAATATAATTTTTGTCTATATGTTTAAGGTCTATGTGTGAGTATTTGTATTACTTGGAAGTATGCAACTGCTTTAGAACTATTTTTGATAAAAACAAAAAAAAATAATAACCCTAAGAAATTCCCCCTCTCCGTCGCTGGAGTTCTGCCAGAAATTTAATCAGTTCTATTCCAAATGAGAAGAAGCTTAAATAGAAATTTTAGGCAAGTAGGTCTTTTCGTTCTGAAGTAGTAGGTATGCACTTGGGCCAGACAGTTGCGTGCGCAACTACCTGAACCCAAATCCCCCCATGTGGGAGTTACATTATAGCAAGGGGGGTTAAACAGGAATCTGTACAAATCAAAAAAAAAAGCAGTTCAAATACAGATCAAATACAGCTCAAACCAGCTCAGGCATTTGCGCACGCAACTATCTGCCCAAGTGTCCAACATACCTACTGGAGTTATCGTTGATATGAACATACATGCATACACATACAGATAAGACATCCAGACATCATGACCGATCTTCACGAAACTTGGTCAAAAGTTGTAAAATTAGCCAATAATTCGATTTAGCGATAGTGAAAAAGTCGATTTCATAACCTTTTATACCTACATATGTATATGTAGGTTGGAAGAGAAAAGGATTTTCAATGGTGTAACAAGGATTATGGTGGAACTTATATAGAAGTAAAGAAGAATTTCTAATGTGAACAATGATATTTTTATTTTAGGTAGCGACTCGGTTATCTGGGAAGAGGGGAGTTCGGATTTACCACTTCTGCCCCTCATTCCACTTTCCCCACTCCCCCAACACTTCAAATTTTGTATTTAAGACGGAGCGGTTCCACTACAGTGTCAGTCCGTCATTATACCACCAAGTAAAGTTTCAAGTCTTATAAAGCGGTGTTACACCATGTCTTCAAAGAATAGTAAGTGTTTGTTTCGTATTGCATCTCTCCCGGCTACCCTTCCTATGCAACACGTATAGTACCCTTATTCACATCAACCTACACTTCAGCATATAGTTATTATTCTTTCTTTGTTGCAGCAAAAATGTTCCAATGTGAATGTCTCAAGAAATTTTCTCGAAAGGATTCTTTACTGAGACATCAAAAAACAGCATGCTGGATGTCAGTATCCACTGCATCATCTGGCATGCAGGAGGTTTCGTTACAAAACCAAACCACAGGGAGCAATGTGGTGCAAGGGATCGCTTCGGACGATAACAAAGCAGTACATGGACATGTTACTGATTCCTTTGTGCAACCAGGACCATCTGGGGTAAACTATGTTAAGGATAATGCGAAACCCGGACCATCAGGGTTGAGCAACTCAAGGAAGCGGAAGTCTGACCAACGCGTGAACCGGTACAACCGAAAAAAGTGGTAAAGTGTGCACTGCACAGATTGTTCAATGGATGTACCTAGGTATGCATTCCAAGGACACCTCAGAATCAATAGGCACAAAGCAAATGTATGTTTGCTTGTCGATACTGGGGTTGAAGTGATTCGAAATGCGTTTAAACAACGCATTGTGTCGTACCGCCTGTCACCATGCAATACTCATAATGATGTGTCCACCTTTATGGCAGAGGTTAAAGGGAACGTATTGAAGATAGTACAAAATCAGTTGCAGAAACACTACTCATTAAAATGTAATGTTGAGCTGTTTGGTTTATACTTTTGAACAGTAGGAAAGCACAGAACTGAAATCCTTTCAGACTAAGTATGATATTCTCAGTGTAGGGACGGTGTTAGAAGAGTATTTCCAAAGAATAAGTAAAATATTGGATGCAAAGCAATCCGAATTTCAGCATAAAGATTCTGGTAAGTGTGACTAATGGTGTAATCGATTAGTAACAACTGTTTTAGGGTGGTCCCTGGTGCAATTCGTGTATATAGAGGTAAACCTGCTTAAATTTTCTCCCACCACTGGTTCATCCTATATGGCTGTCCCCGCCGAAATCGCACATAAACACGCTATAGTCAATGTAAAAAATAATGATAATTGCTGCTTTGCATGGGCTGTTGTATCGGCACTAGTGACACCAACGGGAGTACCACAACGCACATCTTCTTACCCTGATTTCCAGACGTTATTCAACTGGAATGGTGTACAGTTCCTGTTAAGCTGACGAATATTTCAACGTTTGAGAGCAATAACAACATTTCCATCAATGTTTATGGGTTAGACGATACTATCGTGATGGTCAGCGTGTCACAGAGTAGTGGGGCCTGTATTATACCAAAGCCAAACAGGCAGTTCATGTCAATTTATTATTATTAGTCAGTAACCAAACAGATAATCAGCATTATGTATGGATAAAAATTTTTCTCGTTTACTTAGCAACCAAATAACTCGGCGGAACGGAGCAATATATTTTGTGATGCATGCTTGTATTACTTTAGATCCGAGGAGCAATTAACCCGACACGTGTCACACGACTGTAACTTCGTATATACAAAATTACCGGGACTGAAACAAAAAAAGACATAACCGGGGAATTCTACGCGGAAAATATACTCGCGTTTCGGAACTATCAGAAACAAATGGTTCTACCATTCGTAATATATGCAGATTTTGAAGCGATCTTAGTACCGGTAGATACGTCTGAACCAGATCCCGAAAAACCGTTCACGATAAAAACGTGCAAACACGAACCATACTCGTTTAGTTATTACATTAAGTGTAGTGTAAACGATGATCGTCTAAGTTAGAGCTGTATAGGGGGAGTAATGCAGGGGAGATATTTATAAGACGACTAGAAAGTGATGTAAAACGGATATATAATGAACATTTCAAAGCTATTGTTCCAATGACACCATTAACGGATGAACAGCAGGTTACGTATGAATGCAGTGTATGTTGTTACATATGCGGCAAGCACTTTACGGGCGATCCGACAAATCCGAAAGTACGAGATCACTGTCACGTTACTGGTAAGTATCGTGGTGCAGCACATTCAACGTGTAACTTACACTATCAAGTACCTCCATTTCTCCCCGTTTTTCTACATAATCTCAGTGGTTATGATGTTCACCTGTTCATTAAACAGTTAGCGAGTGAAACGGAAGAAATTACCGTACTTCCGGTTAACAGTGAAAAATATATAACGTTTGGTAAGCACATTTTGTTGATGAATATGTAAACAGTTATGGTATCAGGAAAAGAAATACATTAATTTACGTTTCGTCGATAGTTGTAGATTCATGGCTGCATCCTTAGATACTCTATCTCAGAATTTAGCAGATGATCAATGTATGGAGGTACGGAAATATTTTAGTAATGATAGCGATTTCAACTTAGTGAGAAAGAAAGGTAGTTTCCCTTATGCGTACGTAGACAGCTTTAGTAAATTGAACGACGTCACGGTGCCATCATATGACAAATTCTATGATAAAATGCGCGATGCAAATATTTCCGATGACGAATACTGTCGCGTTCTACTGGTATGGGATCACTTTAAGTGTAATACACTAGGTGATTATGCTGATATTTATTTAAAATCAGATGTGTTGTTATTGGCTGACGTGTTTGAAAACTTTAGGAGATTATGTATGGGTGTGTATGGGTTAGAACCTGCACAGTATGTCACTTTGCCTGGATTGGCGTGGGATGCCATGTTGAAATGTACGAAAGTAGAGCTAGAATTACTGACGGATATGGATATGTATCACTTTTTTAAACAAGGTATTCGGGGTGCAGTCAGTACTTGTATCAAGCGGAGAAGCATCGCTAATAACGAGTTTGTTCCAAACTATGATCCTAGACAACCGAAAGTGTTTTACAATATTTAGATGCCACGAATTTATACGGATGGAGTATGAAGCAATACCTGCCCGCGATGGGTTTATGTGGTTACCTCAAGAGGAAATAGATCACTTTAACGTATTAAAGATTGATGATGACACTGATGTTGGATTTGTACTGGAGGTTGATATACATTATCCCCACCATCTGCATGACGAACACAACGATTATCCGTTTTGTCCTGAAATGATCTGCGCACCACATTCCCAGGAGGAGAAGTTAATCCCTAACCTGTGTGATAAGACCAACTACGTTATACATTACCGCTATTTAAAACAATGTATAGAGCATGGCTTAATTGTTACTCGTATTCATAGGGTTTTACGCTTTCGTCAGAGTCCGTGGCTAATACCATACGTAGACCTTAATACAGCTCTCCGCAGCACAGCACAGAACAAGTTCGAAAAGGATTTCTATAAAATCATGAATAATGGCGTGTTTGGTAAAACAATGGAAAATGTCGATAAACGAAGAGTTATTAAACTGTTAACACATTGGGAAAATAACGGTCGTCGGGTAGGTCTAGCACGGTACGTTGCAAAACCGCAATTTAAAAATTTTATTCAATTCACTGATAAATTGTTTGCGGCGGAATTGTCGAAACAGGTAGTTACGTACGACAAACCCGTTTATGTCGGATTCAGTATTTTAGATCTTTCCAAAATTATAATGTATCGGTTTTTTTATGATACCTTACGAGCTCATTATGGCAAGAATGTCACGTTGCTCTATACTGACACGGATTCTTTGATTGTTGAGATAGTAACTGATGATATGTATGCACACATGCGAAATAATTTAGACGAATATGATACTTCCAACTATCAAAATGAGTTGCATGGTATTCCTACGACTGCTTCCGTCGTTGGACGAATGAAAGATGAGTACGCAGGGAAAGCGATTCATTATTTTTATGGTGCTGGATCGAAATCATACTGTCTGAAGCTTGCTGATAATGAAGTTGTTAAGAAAGCGAAAGGTGTTAAGAAAATTGTTATTCAGAAAGTGTTGACGGAAATAGACTACAAAGCGGTTGCGGAGGGTCTGATAAAACAGTAATGTGTAAAATGCTTGTGTTTCGATCAACCTTACATGATATATATACCGAAATGTTAAACAAAATTGCCTTTAGGTCCCAGGATGACAAACGATATCGACTACGTGATACGTGTTCTACATTGGCGTGGGGGCATTGGCAAATACCTGAATTGGAGAATGCTGATCCGTTGAGCGAACTATTGCAGGTTGCTAAGCAAATGAATTTATATTAACCGGAAGAAGAATAGTTTGGGTACTGACACTTGCTAGTTTCTTTCCTATATTCTCTCCATAATGAAACTTATATTAATAATAAGTTGTATTATTCCTTTAGTTGTTTAACATATTAATATTATGTACTAATTCGTTAGTAAGAGAATATATGCTATACAAATACTGTGTGATATAAATAAAAAAAAAAAAAAAACGAGAATGACTACTATTTTTTATTAAAAAATGTACAAGACTTATTGCATTTATATATATATATATATATATATATATATATATATATATATATATATATATATATATATATATATATATATATTATATAAATGATGTACAGTACTCAAAGCACAGTGACATAATGATTTACAATGAAAGTAACAAACGGGTTGCATAGCAGGAAGAGGTGGACTTTCCTCAAGTTCAATAACAGGCTGGGTCACAAATTTTCTGATGTAATCTGCTTTCTCTCTGCCCTTGACATAGACAGAATCTGTTGGCTGAATCAATCTCTCGAGTATTCTTCGAAAGTGGTGTGGTGGTGTATACCCTTCTTCCCATTTAATACAGTGCTGGTTATGTATTAACCAAGTAGCTTGACGACGACTCTCTGCATCCAATGTATGCCAGGGATACGGTGATTTAAAAATAAAATGGGCAATTTGTTTCCCATTATAAATGGCGAGTTCTTTTGGTATAAAAGCTTTTGAAATTTTAAACCCTTGTACATCGACTATGACGGACATTGTATTACAACTGTCGTACTGCTTTGGTTAACGCGTTGTATGTAACTAAACGATCGTGGAGTATAACACAGTATGCTGTCGTATTGGCAGCTATGTTTGCGCTGTTTCAAACTCCACACGAAGAACTACTGCTTTAGAGTGTAATGCTTCTTTTTGATTTGAGCAATCTACGACAATCAACGGTGCAGCTGTGGTAAATTGCGTGGGGTGAGTAATGGTTGCCCTCTCTTTGGTAATACGACATTTGGAATTTAGCAAACATTTCATACAACGTAGCAAAGCAATTGTTATCATAATTAACGTTGAGATTGTCATACGGTAACGATCCGTGTTCAGGAACACGCGAATATTATTTAGTGCACATTTATCGAATCTGCTCGTATCTTGCATAACATTATTCTCTCGCCCAGTTTGAAATCCTATAATAATGTATCTAGGTGTTTCTATACTAGTAGATGTTTTGATTGCCCATGTATGCTTATCTGTTGCTGGAACGGCGGGATATATGTGGGTTTCCCAACTTCTAAATGCTACTGGCGTATTTACATTTTTATCAATGTATTTCGTTAACGCCAACTCCTCTGCTAATGCTGGAATGATGTGTGGAACTTTCCAATATATCTTATCTATGTTAACTTTTAATGCTTCTTCTACAGTAGAAATTACTGCGTCGGTATCAATGTTACTACGAATTAATACCAGTTCTTGTCTAATGTTCAAAATCACTTTATTGTAATCTTCGGCAAAGCCAAGTAGCATTCTCAACGGTATACAAACGTTAAAGTATCCTTGAACATTTGTTAGTGTACTGTTTGCAGTAGGAAACCAACCTGCATTTTCATGACGGGCGAGATCATTGGACGTCAATGATACCAATCCTTTAATTGTCGACGTTAATCCTACTTTCGTTACGGAATCTACCACTATTCCATTCATTTCATATCTAATTTCACTGAATAAAAATGCGATACCGTTATTAACGAACCTTGCGGTGTTAGAGACAGTACCATCCTGAAGTAATAATCGTCCCTCTACGTAGACATAGCTTTCGGATGGTAGAGTGCACATGTCTTCCTGAATGGGTATCCTGATTTCATCATTGTTTCCAAATCTGGTAGTGTATGGCTGATGGGTGTGCAGTTCGGAATTAACGATAGCATTATCAACAACAACGTTTAATATACTCATTGTAGTACTGTAAAGCCGAGACTTTCCAATAATGCTTTGTTCTGCGGTGTCAATGCTTTGGGCGCTGAACGCTCACCTTTCCACACTTTGATCTTTTATAGTTTGATTTGCACTAGGTACATGCACATGTGTTATAGCGCGTCACCATATTTTCTTTAAATGTAGTCCTATCGTTATGACTTCCCCGTTAAAATTGACGAGATCTCCGTCTTGGTCTACTATTTTAAGTGTTATTGTTGAAATGGTAGATGTATTTATAGGTAGTAGATAACATGTTGAGGTGATTCGATTATTTTATATCCCGCTGGTACACTGGGAAAGAACTGATGAATTATGTGTGATGTTTCACCATTCTTAAAACTACCACTTGTTATATTGCACTCGATAATTAATGAGTTAATTTTGATAATGTTAATAGGACTATCAGAGGTATGCACTTTTAGCCTGGTAAACAGTTTTATTAAATCCCAGCATAGGTCCTATCGAATTTTCCACATTGAAGTTAATGTCATGGGTTGCTTTCATACTTGCTTTCATAGTATTATTATTCGCTTGTAAATGCATAACTGCTCTCGATCTTTTCACTAACTCATTAATATATTTATTCACATCCGCGATTTCGTATGATCCTGGTGGTATTGTAATTTTATCGTTTCCAAATACGAGTTGGTTATTCTTTGAAGTAACATTCTGTATAGTATTGAAAGATTCAAAACTAGTCAATCCCATTACGTATTCCGACTCATTCTCAAGAAAAATCGGTGGATTAAAGGTTGCTTGCAAGATACACTTTTTGCCGGTAAATGTAAATGTGTACGACATTACGATCACGTAACGACTACTGAAAATCAGTACGAGTAGTCATATAAAAAGTGTAAGACTAAATGACCGCAGTTGTATGTATCAAAATCTTGAACCTTGGTAAAGTTATACTCAATTGTGTTTCTGCTACCATCACTGTTAAAATAGTGGAGTAATTCAAAGGGTGGTTTAATATGTCCTATGCTATCAAAATATGTAATATGCCTGTTACGCTTAATGTAAGCTGTCCAGTGTACCCTTTTAGTTTGATCATCCAGATTCATAATACCACATTCATTCGCATGGATTCGTGTAGGTAAGTTATCTCGCATATATATCCCTCTAAAATAGGGAATCTGTAATTGCTCCACAAATTTTGATAGCTCAACATTACTTAAGGCGTGACGTGGTAGCTTCAGTGGGAGTTTTTTGAATACGGTTGTAAATATATACCTAACCCTCGTTTATATGGCTTTATGTATAAACCTTTTCCTAATGCAGCTGCTTCCATTGCTTGGTTATGTCGTTTGGTTTCGTCTAACGTTTTTGTCGCAGCTTTTGCGTCAGTTACCGCTTTTGCGACTGCCGCAGCACCGCCACCTAGAGACCTTAAAGCTCCTAATGCTGCAAAGAGGGAATAAGAGGTATGAATCCCCACGTTTTGGTATTGGCAATATTCTGCTCTTGGGTGACATAATCTTTTGTGTTTTAGAGCGCTCAAGGCTTGCTGTATTGTCGCTTTTAAAGATGATCGAAGTTTACCACCAACACGACGTCGGGCTAGAAGGACTGCTTTGTTAAACGAAATTGCTCTGCGAGAATGCTTCCTTCGTCGTGATTTATTTCCCATTCCCAATTTCTTTTGTCCTTTCCGTGATTTGCCACCCATTCCCATTGTCCGTTTTCCTTTCATTATACCAGCTATGGTTAATGCAGCTGCCCTTTCTCCAAAGGTAGCGTCGGTAGAACGAAATCTACTCCAAGCTTTTTGTTGTAAAGTCTTATCTGCTATGTGTCGTTGTCCTAGATCGTTTGACTGGGAGTATGCAATATCGTGTTCTTTACACGCTTCGTCCAATGCGTTAATACCTTTGTCGCCACGAGCTAATCGTTTTTGTAAACGGTGCCTGGCCCACAATATCGATATCCGGGTATATGCAACTCCACGGGTAATTTATTTATTAAAGTATTAATTAATCCTGAACCTTTTTTTCCTCTGACGCTGGGATGTATACTTCATACCACACTGACTGACACTTCACTACTAAACTACTTTCTGCACGTGGTGATATATATATATATATATATATATATATATATATATATATATATATATATATATATATATATATATATATATATATAAACGTCATACAAGTCGTGGTTTAGTACCATAATGGGTGACATCCGTTTCATTCCGCAAGATACAGAATTACCTATCAAAAATTATGACATTACTCTAACAAGGAGCAGTACTCTAAACACCGCGGTTTACTAAAAGGGGATGTAAACGAGGTATAATCGTCGGACCATCCGGCTGTGGAAAAACCAATGTTATGATTAGCTTATTAGAACATCCAAATGGCTTACGTTTTGAAAATGTCTATATATATTGCAAATCTCTATACCAACCTAAATACCAGTACCTGCGAGTTACTGACACCCATAAAAGAAATTAGGTATTTCGAATACAGTGATAATAGTGATGTTATACCTCCTAGTGAGTCCCGTAAAAATTCAATAATGATTTTTGATGATGTAGCATGTCATAAACAAAATGAAATTAGAGATCATTTTGTTTTGGCAGACATCGAAATAATGATTGTTTCTATCTGTGTCAAACGTATTCTTCAATTCCAAAACAGCTTATACGTGATAATGCGAATTTACTTGTTCTTTTCAACAAGATCACACTAATCTCAAGCATGTGTATGATGATCACGTTAATGTTGATATGTCATTTGATAAATTTAAAGACTTGTGTTGCTGTTGCTGGCGTGATAAATTCGGATTTCTTGTGATTGATAAAGAAAGCGATGTTAATAACGGTCGTTACCGTAAGAGATTTGACTGTTTCATTGCAGTATAAATAATCTACTAGGACTGTCAACGTACAGTCGTAATGGAGGAGCGCTTAGTACAAGACATTTTGCGTGCTCGCAAGAGTGTGCAACAGAAATATGCTAGTTTGAAAGAAGATACTGCACTTACAGAACGTGCAATGGAGGCACACTTTAAACCTATTACACAACCATTAAAACAATTAATTACTAAAATGATGGTTCTCTCATCAAAGCTGAACCCCTTACGCCAGAAGTCGGAAAAAAGAAGTCCATTGCACATGAAAATGAAGTATTTTTACATTATACACCGAAATCCTCTAGAATACGTAAGGAGCCGCGTACTATTGTTCCTGACACCATTCCCACACCTCTACAAGAATCTGTAATTGCTGATGTCACACATGACGACGAGGTGGAAATTCCTACTTTACAACAATTGAAATCGGAACTACTAGCTGCTGGATCTCAACCCGCCTTTGAAGAGTATCTTAATCAATACCAAGGATTAGCGAAATACTACGTCGAAGGTATCTTTAGAGATACCGAAGATGAATATGACTTAACGTACGGTGTGCATTTTATTCCTGAAGAAGAGAAATTTTTATAGGCGATGCTGAACTAGATTTTGTTGGAGAAAATTTGCGAATCGCTCTTCCGATGGATCATCCCTAGATTATGAGGAACACCGGGATTATATGAACTACTTTTTAAAAAGTTCCTACGGGATACAAAAGAGGGATCTACAGCACTACAATGACATTTTGCGTCGTACGCATGCTGCCCGACGTAATTATAACCCTGATGATCAAATCCGAGGAACTAATAGTAAGAAGTACCTTGAAATCATTAAACCATTACTTCAGCCTAGAAAACGTTCTGCCACATCGTCTATTGCACCTCCAGCCACCAGATCTCGAACAACTTATCCAAAAGAGGTGGTGGACTGCAGCTATTGCGATACAATAATAAACCTATTGAGTTTGTACCTGGAATAATCCGAATAAGTTAGTCGATTGGTTACGGATATTATATAGGATATATAGATCAGTATACATATATATATATATATATATATATATATATATATATATATATATATATATTGATGAACTACGTAACGCAAAAGTAATAAAGTAACAGAACTTGTTATAAACCTACCACTATAGGCATTTCTTTCATTGTACTACGACTATCACTAAAGATAGTACTATATGTCCACCAGTGATGCCAATAGATAAATTTGGCCATCTTCATCATCAAATGACAGTGGATAAATTTGGGAAACATATTGTTCATCATAGCCATCTGTCTTATGAAACTTTCATATCATTTTCTGGAATCGCCACAAAGAAGACAATTAGTATATCTACCGGCGTAGGTGATCAATATACCTATCCCTGTAACGACGGTACTATAGTACATTGCAGGTGGAGTCATCCAACTTTGAGCTTAACATAGATGGTACAACATTTGAGCTGGCAAAGGATGTAATTGGTCAACCTCTTAAGAGGAACGATGTAATTCGTGTAACCATGCCGACGTTTGTAAAGTTTTCAACTGCAACGATATTCAACGTAGAGTTCGTAGTAAAATCCAAAGCACAAAAAATGAGTAAAGCCGATGTTGTCGAAGAACTGCACAAACCTGCAAGAAGAAATTTTCCGCGGCGTTGTGTTGTACTAAAAGGTTTAAATGATCTATTTCAAGCTGATTTAGTGGAAATGATACCATATGCTCGGATGAATAAAGGATTTCGATACATTTTAGTAATAATAAATGCATTCTCTAAATATGTCTGGGCTTTTCCCATCAAACGCAAGAATGGTAAACTGGTCGCGGATGTAATGGATAAACTTTTGTCTGGTTTGAAAAGGATCCTACACATATACAAACTGATATGGGAACTGAGTTTATAATGCGAATTCAAAAAGTAATGAAAAATTTAATATCAATCATTACAGTAGTTATTCCACCTTGAAAAGTAGTATAGTCGAACGTGTAAATCGCACCCTTAAAGCAATAATGTGGAAAACCTTCAGCATGCAAGGATCCTATAAGTGGCTATCAATATTACCGCACATTGTCGCCGAGTATAATTCAAGAAAGCATAGAACAACTGGATACAAACCGGTAGATGTATCGGAAAAAATAGTGCATCTATTTCAAAACATTTAAAATGTCAAAAATTCTTGACCGTAAAACACCTAAATTTAAAGTGGGGAACATGTACGCATTAGCAAACATAGAAGCATATTCTCTAAGGGTACACACCTAATTGGAGTTACGAAGTCTTTCGAATATCAACAGTTAAACGTTCAAGCCCACTCACCTACACATTACGTGATAGTCGAGATGAAGAGATTCAAGGTCGGTTCTATGAGCCCGAACTACAAAGTGTTAAACATCCAGACATTCATCTAGTTGAACGTGTCATCCGACGTCAAGGGAATAAAGCTCTCGTTAAGTGGTTGGGTTTTGATACTTCTCACAATTCCTGGATTTCTACCAAAGACATTGTGTAATACGCTAATTAACCTTAATTATATATACTGTAATATTAATATGCAATAAACAGATCTTTTTTACTTTTTATTAATACTATCCTATACATATATCACTACATACTACTAAAGCGTCTGACAAACACACATTCACGATGCTGTTTTTCGAGAATTGGTGAAATTATATTACCACAGTCATCTATTCTTTTTTTAAATCGTGCAGAATCTCTAGCTATTTGTTCCCATTCTCCTTTTCGCGCATGCCTGTGCCACCTCCCATACTACTATGTAGTGAACTACGTTTTGGACTCATTAATGCACCTTCTTCACTGGGTGAGTCGTCATCTGATGGCTCAAAATTCGGTAAATATCTTTCTATTTCGTGTATAAATTGCTCCAATGATATTTCTTTAAGGTCTTCTATTAATCGCTTTATACAACAAATACACTCTATATCACCTACATGCGATGTTAAGTATTTTTCACAAAGGCGTATTCCTCCCCCATACTTATTAACTAGATTATTTAAATAGTCATCACTAAATCTACCCATTCCATACACTTTTTCATGATCAGCATCGAATTCTAATGATTGTAACTGGCATATTAGTCTTTGGACTGCACTAACACAATCTACAGCTTTAGGCCACGACTACGCACTATAACACATCCACATATTGACTAACATCTAATACTATCCACTATTGACTACAAGCGCGTTACCCCCCCCTTTCAGTTATAGTTTTGGCAAGATCCATATCCATATATAGTTTCTCCTTGGCAAATGCTTCCATTTCCAGAAGGCAGGCTATGTTGACCTCAAATACATCATGCAATGGACCTATAACTTGGTGAATGTTACATTCAGGAATTACGCTGCCGACTTTATTAGGTTTTTATAAAACTCTGGAAAGTTCACAGTATCTGCCAACTCCAATCGGTAATATATTATCTTCAAAAGCTTCCATAACTGTTCTATAGACTCCCATCCTAAATAGATATCAATTTCGTCACTATCACAGAGGCGTATAATTTTTTCTTGTTAATATTTTCGTACGAGACAGTCTTCGATCCCAGTTTGGTAGGTAGCCATGTTCCTTCAGGACTGTAGAAATAATTAGTAATCACCCCTTGATTATCCATAAGTATACGCCATTCCTGCTTGTCAAACACCACTCCACCACTCTTCGATCCACCTAGTTTACGACTGGCTCAAATCCAAATTTGGGTGATAGACCGACACTAACAAACTTTGTTTTACTTTTATTTAAGAAATAATGCACATTATTAAGCAAAATATCGCAATATTTACTTGAACTTATAGCACCGATAATCTTCGCCTTTTCTATGGCTTGACGTACGATGTTATCCATTATATACGATACTGGCTTTACATACATTCCCTCTCTTTATATATGACACTCTCCCCACTATGTACCCTCCTCAAGGCTACTTACGTGACCTTCACGATTATACCACACATTGCTTTAGCGGTCTTGTCAGTTACACCTTTTCAAGGTTTTCTTTTCGTTCAAGGCTGTTACTCATTTTGATTTTTTCCAACCTTGTATTCACCACTACTTCAAGGATTCCTAGGCATACTTATTTCCAAGGTTGTTCCACTTTGCCACAACAAGTTCACTACACAAGGTTACATACCCCACTCAGTATTATTCGTATACTTAAAGGAAGGGTTTTACATATACTAAAGGAAGGGGTTTTACATACTATAGTTACCGATCTTCACTATGTCAGTTACTCCAGTGCAAGACGATTGGAAGACTCCAATGTACCAACCACAAACCCTATTTCAAATTAGTACGCGACGGACATGTCAATTAATTCCGAACTGGGTAAATTTTGAAAAGGAAGGAATACTACCGGCTTCCATAACCAAAGTGCTACGAAATAATTATGAACTGGTTCAGTGGAATTCAGCGTGGTATACCGAAATGAGCAAGGTAATACGCGAGCACTTTGCGGCAAGCCGTGTAACAGCATATGCCCACATTGTATCAATATATGTTCGATACCATCTGGTGGACTACATGAATTTGTGTCATTGCTGTTTCGCCCGATTGAAACCAGGAGATTACCGCGTAGTGGACCATCATATGCATATGGAGCGCTGGACTGCGCGATACCACCTATCGCACGAATATTATTGGTGCGCGTCGTGTAGGCGCCTCTCACACAGTTATACGATGCGTACGATGATGACTCATGTATACTGTGTGATGAGGTGTGCTACGTAGCCGAGTAGTCTTTTTACTGTATCTATTTTATCTATTGTATATATTGTACATATTGTACATATTGTATATATGTTGTATATATTGTATATATTGTATAGAATACATTATTTCCTGTCAGTATCATACTGTTTTCGCTGATGTTAACGTATGTGACCCAAACTTTTATTATCCTCAGTATTACAACTGTTTCGATAAACGATTACTAACGTATCGAACATGGTCTGGAGTTCACTCACCCTCATCGCTTGCTGCAGCAGGATTCATTTCCACATCTTCAGACGATACGGTTGAATGTTTCATGTGTGGGGTTAGAATAAACCGATGGCAGCCAGATGTCAATCCGTTACAGGAACATCTACGATGGGCACCACATTGCACGTATGCTCAGATCCTCGCACCACGTCCGCGCAGATGTACTGAAACGGAAGTGGAGAGGACCTTCTGCACTTGTACTAAATCAAAATGTTTTATTCCTAAAGAAAATCATATATCTGAGTAATACATTTGTACATGTTTCTACATTAATTAAATATATTAACATATCGTTTTCTTTTCTTTTGTGGGTAGGCAAAAAACATACAAGTGAGCAACAAACATACAAGTGGGTAAGAGTGGCAACCAGGTCACACGGATGTTCTTGTGGAACAGGAATCGCATTAGGTCGACGGATGGCCTTGTAATTGTGGAACAGACAGGGGTTTGTGACCTTGGTTTTGTGGTAATGATATGTCACACGGATAGCCTTGTAATTGTGGAACAGGAAAGCGTGGTTTAAAGTAGGTCACAGTGATGGCCTTGTAGTTGTGGAACAGGAAAGCGGGGTTTGCGACCCTGGTTTTGTGGTAATGACTATATTTAGGTCACACATTGCGCTTTTTGACCTTGGTACGGTGGGGACCTTGGTTTTGTGGCAACCTTGGAAATGTGGGACCTTGGAAATGTGGTGTGTTCCAAAAGTCTCCAATCTTACCTACTAATTACGTCGAACAGCCGTCGCAAAATGATATTGTACTGCTGTAGATTACTCTTTTGTATCCGTAGAGCTTTTTAAATAGTAGCTCACATAATCCCGGAGCCCCATCATAATCTAATGATGATCCATCAGGAAGAGCGATACGAAAATTCTCTCCGACAAAGTCAAGTTCATCATCACCAATAAACAAATTTCTCTTTTCGGGAAGAAAGCGTACACCGTATGTTACATCATACTCGTCTTCGGGATCTCTAAATATATCTTCCACATAATATTTCGCTAATCCTACATTCTGGTTGAGGTACTCTTCAAAGGCTGGTTGTGATCCAGCAGCTTACATTCTGATTTCAATTGTTGTAAAGTAGGAATCTCCTCTCGTCATCATGTGTGGTATCAGCAATCACAGTTTCCTCTAAAATTTGTGGAATGGCGTCAGAAACAAGAATGCGTGGCGCCTCCAGTGTTCCAGATGTTTTAGGCGTATCATTTTCATGTGCAATAGGCTCATTTTTTCCGAATTATGATGTAAAGGGATCAGATTTGACGAGAGAATCATTTTGTTTAGTAATCAATTGTTTCAATGGCTATGTGATAGGTTTGAAGTGTGGCTCCATTGCACTCTCTCTAAGTGCAGTATCTTCCTTTCAACTAGCGTATTTCTATTGCACACTCTTGCGAGCACGCAAAGTGTCTTGTACTAAGCGCTCCTTCATTACTACTGCATGTTTACATGAGTAGTGTAGCATTTATAATGCAATGTAACAGTCAAATCCCTTACGGAAACGACCTGCATTAACATCACTCTCTTTATCAATCACAAGAAGTCGAAATTTGTCACGTCAGCAACAGAAACACAGGTCCTTAAATCTATCAAATGTCATATCTACAATAACGTGATCATCATACACATGCTTAAGATTTGTGCTATCTTGTTGAAACAGAACTATAAAATTCGCATTATCACGTATAAGCTGTTCTGGAATAGAGGAATACGTTTGGCACAGATAGAAATATATATATATATATATATATATATATATATATATATATATATATATATATATATATATATATATATATATATATATATATATATATATATATATATATATATATATATATATATATATATATATATTTCACACGTATTAAATACTTTAGTAGTGAATTGTCAGTCACGAAGTATAGTTCTCGGTGTAATAGCAATATAAACGCTTCTGGATTAATAAATAAATTACTCGTGAAGTTGCATATACCTGGGTACAGATATTGTGGTCCGAGCACCCTTTACGAGGACGGTTAGCTCGTGGTGACAGAGGTAATAACAAACTCGACGAAGCGTATAAAGAACACGATATTGCATACGCCCAGTCAAACGATCTAATACTCACCATATAGCTGATAAGGTTTTGCAACAAAAAGCTTGGAATAGATTTCGTTCCTCAAACTCCACCTTTGGCGAAAGAGCAGCTGCATTAACTATAGCCGGTATAATGAAAGAAAAGAACAACGGGAATGGGAAGCAAATCACAACGTAGGAAGTGTTCTCACAGAAGTAGAACAATTTCATTCAATAAAGCGCGACATCGTTTTAAAACATAAAAAATATTGACGCCAAGAGAAGAATATTACCAATACCGAAAAGAGGGTTTCATACCTCTTATTTCTCTATTTGCAGCATTAGGAGTTTTAGGTTCTTTGGGTGTGCAGCCGCAGTTACAAAAGCGGTTACTGATGCAAGAACCGCGTCAAAAACGTTAGAAGAAACCAAACGACTCAATTAAGCAATGGAATCAGCTACCTTAGGAAAAGGCATATATATATATATATATATATATATATATATATATATATATATATATATATATATATATATACAGGTGTCCTTTAAGTGTTACAAAGCGATATTGAGAAAATGGCTGATTGAAAATAAATGAAATTTCTAGAGATACAATTGGTCGTTACACTATTTGACAGAGTAAGTAGTGTTTAACCCTTTCCACTGTTTATGGTGGGTAACTTTTAAATGTTAAATGGAAAGGTGCAGTTTTCTTTCCAGATTCGTAATCTCCAGAAAAACAACGTTATAATCAATGAATAATTTAATGCCAATGTCAATGTCACTACGCCAAATTCAAGAAAATTAAAAATAAAATCAACTAAAGAAAAACTGATATTAGGTACATTATTTTGTTATAATGCATAGATTTTCGAAATGACGACCATTTTGTTCAGAAGCATTGTCGTTTTTTTCACATCCTCCGAGAATTAACATGTCAACTGGGTAAAAAATACGGTATTTTGGTTAGATTATGTAGTTGATAATTATTTTCTTAGAAAGTACATGATTTTTTGAAGCTATGTGGCACTGCAGCGATGATTCACCAGCCACCACTGCTGCAGTTATCATGACAACGAACGACTTGACATGTTATGACATTGCCAGTAATTTCCTTAAATTATCTTCGAGTTTAAAGCCTTTAGTTTAAGCGACTTGTTAAAATTAGTGTTCATTGTGTTCGTTTATTGTTAGTTAGTGTTAGTTCTGTTCGTTTGTTAATTACCTCTGTTGTTCCTGTTCTTATTGAATAATCTTAGTTGAGATTTTAACTACGTATCCTTAAAATGAATGAATTCAACTGCCAAGTTGACATGTTGTTAATTCTCGGAGAATGTAGAAAAACCACTGCAATGCTTCTGAACTTTGGGTAAGATTTCATTTAGCACGAAATTCTTTTCGAAAGAGGGTTGATAAGTGTTTAGAACAAAATGGTCGTCATTTTGAACACCTATTATAATAAAATAATGTACCTAATATCAGTTTTTCCTGTTGATTTTCTTTTTAATTTTGTTGAATTTAGCGTAGTGACATTGACATTGG